>JANAVB010004796.1:487216-684844 GCA_029216955.1 Iris pallida
GTACCGGAGAGGGGAGAGTCGCCGGAGAGAGTGAGAGTCGCCGGAGAGAGTGAGAGCGCCGGAGGGGGGGGAGAGAGAGTGAGAGAGTAAAATAGAAGGAAATGGACCCTAACCCGAACCCTAACCCTAGCTCCCCTCCCCCAGCCGCCCTCGTCCCCCCTGTCCCACCCCCCCAGCCACCCCCCACTCACCCCCCAACCACCTGCATCCCCCCTGCACCTCCCCCCGAGCCATCCGCACCCCCCCAAACCAACAACCAAAACAGACAAAGAGAGAGAGAGAGAGGAAGGAGAGTCACGTACCGGAGAGGGAGGAGTCGCCGGAGATGAGAGTCGCCGCCGGCGAGAGTGAGAGCGCCGGAGGAAGGGAGGAGAGAGAGTGAGAGAGGAAAATGGGAGGAAATGAATCGGTGGGGGGGATATAATTAGAATTTAGCGACGTTCAAACGACAATAGCTAAATTAGTCGCTATTAGCGACGTCATAGCGACGTTTTGCGACGACTAGCTCATGTAATTAATATAGTCATTATTTCGTCGCTTATAAAACGTAGCGACGATTAGCGACGCTTACTAAACGTCGCTAATGTACACAATTTAGCGACGTTAATCGAACGTCGCTAAATTTATGTCGCCAAATGAGCAGATTTTAGTAGTGGGCAACCACACAAGTAGCAGAGAAGAGGTTTACACCAAATATGACAACACATACTCCTACGTACTATCTCTCCAAATGAATTAGTGAGGAAGAGAAATATGGGGCTATGTTATCTATGTGATGAGAAGTGGGCTAAAGGACACAAGTGCAAGGAAAAGAGGCTATACATATTAGTAGCAGATGAAGAGGAAGAAAGAGAGGACACCATTGAGCTAGCAGTAGAGCCTGATCAGCATGATACAACCCAAGGTAATTCTCAAAGCTTGTTTGAAATCTATTACAAGCATTATCTGGGTCTTCACATCAGTCTACTATGAAAATGAGGAAAACTGTAAAGAGCAAAGCTGTGATAATTTTTGTTGACTCAGGGTCCACCCATAGCTTCATTAACACTGCCTATAGCCAGAGACTGAACCTTTCCCTGTCTGATAGCAGACCCTTTGATGTCTTAGTGGCCAATGGGGAGAAACTTACCAACAAGGGGGTTTGCAAGGGGGTCACTATAGAATGCTAAGAAGTCAAAATTGTTACTGATCTACTTTCTCTTCCCATCACTGGGTGTCACATAGTGTTGGGAGCCAATTGGCTTAGCACCTTGGGAGACATTGTCACGACCCGCACCCACCGTGAGGGTACGAGTACGTAACAGCGCCCAGCCTACGCCGCTATGTCGGCGGTAGAACGTTGTTCTAGGTCATGAACTATAACTACATAATATGAAATACTCTCCAAGGAGGCCAATCACAGAAGGTACAACTCAATCATAATCTAAAGGTAGAATATAGCACGATGGAAGAGATAGAAAAATCCTCAACTGAGGTACAACAGAAAAAAATAACATAAGTCTCAACATCTCCATAATAATACAACTCTGAATCCAGACAACTACTAATATGAAAATAAGGAACAGTCTAGACTATCTACACTATGTATGGGTATCATCCTCAGCAGCTGCCTGAACCTCCCCAGGGGTCCAGGTCGCGAGTGTCATCTAGCAAGCTCTATAGTAAGGGGTGCAGGGTTCCTCATCATCCTCTGTAAAATTTTCAACAGGTCCAGTCAGGACGGGAGCGAGCACAATACATCTCACGTAGATCATAACAGGTTAGAAAATATAAACATGCAAGAGAGTACGATACATTAAACTAAAAGAAAGTACATGATGTAAATAGAGAGAGAACTGTAATAGAAATATCTACTATAAGTAGAGAGCTACCAGTGACTAGTGATTTAGAGTACAAAGTCGACATGTGAACGGCAGAATTTGTACATGAATATACTAAAGAGATGCACATGGTTATACTACTTTGGAATTGTTCACATGACTATTATACTCCCCCATGCCCCAATTAATACACAAGGATCCAGACAAGTTATGTTACATACATGATTTTCACTGAAAGCTCATAGATGGGTGTACATGAAGTATACATGAGGGCTCAGAACTGAGTGCACATGAATTCCACATGAAGGCCCATAAAGGGTGCACATGAAGTATAGGTTATACATGAAATACACGAGAAATATGGCCGAACATGAGAGCACATGAGAGTACACGAGCGAGCATGAACGAGCATGAAGCACATGAGAAACATGAATAACATGAGAGCGAGGAATACATGATGTACATGAAACACATGGCATGATGTATCCGATGCTTCCGAGGGGGATAACATCTCAATGTAGGGATCCATATAGTACCAATCCTTGATAATATTGTGACAGCATCAAATAAGGTAAACTAGAGCAGGAATATAATCCTAAGCAAGTTATGAAATGATCAGAGAATGTACTCGCCTGCGCGTGAATATCTGTGCGAATATACTGCTCGAGATGAGGTATCTGACTCCTATCTAGAGCAACACAAGTCAAACTATATATAGGGATGATAAATAAAATGTACAATGCATATGCATGTTGTCTAGGTTAAACTAGACTAAAGTCAACACTTGGTCAACTCTAGTCAACCACACTAGTCAAACTAGGTCAACTAGGCCACTCCTAACCCAATCAAGTCTCACTAAGCCTAACCAAGCCTAGGCTAGCATCACATACAATCACAAGGCCACACAAGTTATCCAACATACATGTTTACATATATACATACATATATACTCACTGTATAATGCATACCTATATATAGGAAATTCATCTATGGCTATATGCCCACATATATATGTATTCACATGTTTATTCATACACACATATTACATATATATATATATATATATATATATATATATATATATATATATATATATATATATATATATATATACATACAATATATATATATATATATATATATATATATATATATATATATATATATAATATATATATATATATATATATATATATATATATATAAATATATATATATATATATATATATATATATATTATATAATATATATAATATATATATATATATATATATATAGATATATATATATATATATATAGGCATACAAAAAAAAAATATATATATAGGCATACAAATATTAAGGGGTTACATAATAGAAGGGTTAAATCAAATATATGCATATACATATTCACATGGTCATTATTCACATTATCATGCATACACATATTCTATCCTTACATCATATATACTCATTGTATATAGCATACATGTATATAGGCAAAACATCATATTATCATATACATTGATATCTATATATACAGAGAGGTGAGAGAAGGGGAGACCCATGTGTGTGTGTAATGAGATATGGCAGCTTGTGTGTGGAAATGTGAGAGTGTCAAAACATAGTGTAGTGTCAAGGTAAACTGTGAGGTGACTAAGTAACTTAGGGTGTGTGTTTGTGTGGCAATTAGAGGTAGGTAATGTAGTGCCAATGAATGTGAAGTGTCACAGTGACAAGAATATTCTCATGTGTGTGTGAGTGTGTATATAGAATTAAATCAAACAAAACATTGTGTGTGTGTGCAGGAATTCTCAGGTTTTTGTGTGGGTGTGTGTGGTGGATAATAATATCAATGTGTGACAGCAAGGTGATCTCAGGAACAGTGTAAAGCAATTTCAAAAACCCTTAATCCCATACTAGCATGAACCCCCATCATGTACATTAACTCATTCATACATAGGTGAATCGACCCTTGAAATTTATCATTGAAAATAGTTTAAGTACAAATAATTCTCAGATTTGACATACATTCAGTTTTACAATTCATGTCAAGATCCCTAAATCAGATTGTGAACCAAACACAACCCCATACTCAATTTCAGTTCACTGCATATCCTTCATCTCGGTTTCAACATGAGGAGATTAATTCTCAAAAATTTCAGTTAACTATAAATCCTAATCTAATTTTTCAGTCTATGTACACTACATATGGAATGATCTTTGAATGGGTGTTACAACCAAATCAATACACATTGATACATACATACATATATATCTCAGTTTTCAGGTTTAGTTTTTTTGTGTGTGTGTGTGTATAGTTGAAATAGAAAAACATTATTCCCATGTTAGACAGTTCCAAGAAAATCGAGAACCCCATATTAACTACAAATCAGTCTACAACAATCAGTGTCATGTGTTCTCTGTCAGTGACAGTGGAGTGTGCACACGTGTGTGAGTGTGTGAGTACATTTATGTGTGTGCCCATATTTCAGGACAGTGTGTAGATGGTAACAGTGGAGGTGCTCTCAGTTTCTGTGTTTGTGTGGTTCAATGTGTGTGTGAGGAATGTGACAAAAGTGTGTGTAATTAAGTGAGTGAGTACTGATATCAATCTCAGGAAAACAGGAAGGAAATAGTGTATCAGTTAATGGAAATCCATAACCCATATGCAATTCAAACTGAAATTCCCATGCCATCATAACCCAACATGTTAGCTAATTCCAGATATGTTTAGGTATACACAGCACCATTTAATCATTCCAAAAACATGTTTACTCATTCGAAAATCTTAGGGATCAGTATTTATAGGAAATCAAAACATGACAGTTCATATATTCAGTCCTAGCAGTTAGCGTATCCAAAATCAATTCAAAAACTCAAATCCAAAACCAAATCACAACCCAACATGATCATCATCCATTACATATGTAGGTGAACTAATCCTAATCATTAAACATCATTAAATCAGTCAGAAATGAAATTAGAACTCTGAAAATCGAATCAGTGAATGTGTATCGAAAAAATGGGGAAATGCTAAAATGACAGCTAAAAACAGGTTAATGTCCTAATTTAATGGTTGGTATACCATGACACACATGTTCACGTGTCGTGGGGTGTCTTCATGTCCAAGTACTGGATACGAATCGTGTCCAATCACAACACACAAACACAGACACAAATGGTGCACACAATCATCGTACACGTGTTCACTAAGGTCATGGACACGACACACGACACGTGTGCCACGTGGTCATGTCTACGTGTAGCCCACGTGTCAGGCTACACATACGACCCCCTGCGAGGTGTCCACGATGTGTCTACTGTGGACACGAGCGCGTGTTTGCGCGTGTCTGTGCGTGTGTTTGCTGACAGTGCACGACAGTGGCGAATCCGTGTGGCTCAGATTTCTCCCAAACCACACCATGATATCCCACAAAATTTTATAGGCCTCGTGTCAGTCACCCAAGGAGTGTCCACACCAATTTTGGTGTCAAGAGGTGGCGTGTCCAGTGAGAACTAGGACACGGGTAGCAGGACACTTAGTCGAGCCCCGTACAGCGTGTCCAACACCAAATCGGACACAAAAACGACACCAAAATAATTTTAGTCTTCACAGAAATTAAATTATACATATAGATCTATGCATCCATGTAATTAGTTTTATAAAACACGAAAATAAATTCCTAAGAGGTATTTTAACAAACACCTATCTATACACTACGACACGTGTCCGATACGGACACCAAATGGACACAAAATTTACCCAAATTTCAGGGACAGCTAGGGAACTCCTAGATCTATCCCTAGATGCAAAGAAAACAGAAATTTAGATCAATTTGTGAAGTTTTACCTATAGGTGCAATATCAAGAAAATGCTTCAAATGGGGGGGTTCCTCCTTGTTATCCAAATGCTCCCAAATTGATCCCAAACTGAAATAGCTCTCCACCAACAGTCCATAAACATCATTTAGAATCCAATACAAAAGACTAGGATGAAAAAGGAGGATAAATGAATAAAATAGAAATTTTGAAGAAGGGAACAAACCTGAGTTTTTGTCAAATAGAGAAATGATATAAAAGAGGCAAGAACAATAGGAAGAGAGATTTATAGGGTTGGGAATGACCTAGTGGCTGGTCATAAAGTGAAAGTTAGGGTTAGGGTTTAGTCTAATGGGCTATGGGCCTAGTTGCACTAGTCATGGAACCAATTTCTAAGTCTCAAGCCTATGGACCAAATCACCATTGCTCCTATTTCAAACTTGATCCTAAGTGACCTATCTTGAGTTGACTTAAGTTAGACTAGGGTCTCACCATGCTAATCAAGTCACCACAACCAGGGTCAACATCTAGGTTAGTCTCTTAAGTCACAACTAGTAAAAGTCAAATCAACAACCGTCAATCCAATGATTAATCAAATAATTCTAATAAGTCAAAATGACCAAATTACCCCTAGACTAAAAATGATAAATAAAATCCCACTCACATGGTTAGGCTCTAGTGCAGACAGTCTCTAGGGTTTCACTAGCTGCACATCAAAATTACAAGTCATAATTTTTAAATAGTTTTAAAATAATTAAAAATCACCAAAAATCATATTATTATTTAAATATCATAATTAAATAATTAAAAACACAAAATTTTAATTTAGAAAATTGGGTGTTACAGACATAGTGTGAAATTTCCAAGAACTTACCATTAAATTACACAGAAGGGGGGAAGTACAGCAGTTCAAAGGGATGAAAGCCAACAACAAACAGTTTGGAGCACTGGAGAGCAGGGACATGAGACAAAAACCTTAATTTTTTGTTATTCAACTATGCTACTGGCCAGAATGCAAGGGAGACACCAACCAGGAAGAGACAGATGAAGAGCTACAGAAACTGTTAAGTGGATATGGGCAGCTATTTGAGGAACCCTCAGGGTTACCACCTAAGAGACCTTAAGACCATAAAATTCCCTTACTTCCAGGCTCAAACCCTGTGTGCAGCAGGCCATATAGGCACCCCTACCTCTTGAAGAATGAAATTGAAAGGCAAGTGCAGGAGATATTGAAGACAGGTATCATAAGACCTAGCAGTAGTGCCTACTCATCCCCATTCATCTTGGTGAAAAAGTCTGATGGTACATGGAGACTCTGCATAGATTACAGAAACCTGAACCAGACTACAAGCAAAGACAAGTTCCCTATTCCCCTAGTTAAAGAGCTATTTAATGAATTATTTGGGGCACATTGTTATTCTAAGCGAGGCCTAAGGTCTGGATATCACCAGATTAGAATGAATGAGGGGGATATTCATAAAACGGCTTTCAGAACTCATGAGGGCCATTATGAGTTCTTAGTGATGCCCTTTGGGCTCACTAATGCACCATCAAAATTTTAAGCCATGATGAATCACATATTCAAAGACTATTAAGGAAGTTTGTCCTTGTCTTCTTTGATGACATTCTAGTGTACAGTGCCAATGCCACAGAACACTACATCCATCTAGAAAAAGTCTTCAAAAAGCTAGAAGAGAATCAGTTAAAGCTCAAGAGAAGTAAGTGCAGTTTCCTACAAGACAAGGAAGGGTACTTGGGGCACTTTATTTCTAGGAAAGGGGTTGAGGTTTATCAAGAGAAAATCAAGGCAGTGATAACTTGGCCAATTCCCAGAACACTGAAGGAGTTAAGAGGGTTCCTAGGCCTCACTGGTTACTACAGGAGGTTCATCCAAAACTATGGCACCATAGCTGGAGCTCTAACCAATTTGCTCAAGAAGAATTCTTTCATATGGGATCAAGGGCCCAATCTTCATTTGAGAACATGAAGACAGCTCTAACAAATCCACCAGTGTTGGTTGTGCCTAATTTTGAGGAGGAATTCACACTGGAGTGTGATGCTTCAGGGGGATGTATAGGGGCAGTGCTAATGCAAAGGGGAAGGTCAATTGCCTATTTAAGTCAACATCTTAAGGGAAGAGCCACTCTTCTCTCCACCTATGAAAAGGAAATGTTGGCCATCTTGTAAGCTCACTTCCCGATTTTTTTATTTTTTATTATTTTTATTTGATTACGATTTACTTTATGGTCATTAGGAGTCGTACCTAAGCTCATAAGGGAGCTATAATCATATTATGGTCATTTGGACCTTAGTAAGCATTGTTTAGTTATTTTATAGCTTACTATAATTTTTAGATATCTTTAGATAATTATTTTATTTAGTTTTATATAGTTTAAAGGCTTCCATTATTTCTTATGAGGCCATTTGGGGATAATTTGAGGTAAAGTATTTTAAATTATATTTTACAATGTTAAATATATTTTCTATAATTTTTACAATTTTTCTGAAATTATTTTGATAATTTTAATATTGGAAAACCTATTTTCTAGGACCTCTAGAATTTATTGTGCTAGCATATGAGTAAATATTGACCCCAAATATTTTTCTAGGGTTCATTATACTATTTTATATTTTCTAGAATTTTTCCATAATTTTTGGGAATTTTTAAGTATTTATTTATCAAAGTTTATATATTTTTAAAGGCTTCCAATATTTATTATGAGGCCATTTAGGACTAATATGAGGTAAATCATTTAAATTTATATTCTAGAAGGTTAGATACATTTTTTGTAATTTTCTACCATTTTTTAGAAATTTTTAGGATTTTATTTGAGTTTATTTGGCCTTAAAATTATTTAAAATCAATTTTTGGAAAATTAATTACACAGTCATCACCCAGTCAGCGCTACAGGCCCACATGTCAGTCGAACAGCGCTGAAAGGGGGGGCCTGCCTGCCAGTCAGCGGGTGCTGACTGTACCCGCCCACTGTTTGTGTATACATATATCGCAGAACAGTAAACCCTAATTTATTTTCTGCCGAATTTTGAGTTTTTGATTCTTTGAAGAACCCCGACTTCCCGAGGCGATTGCCGTCAACTCCGACCTCCTTTTAGCGTGTCGTTTTTTTTGTTGGATTCGTATTGAGGTATACTTTCTGAATATCTAATTTATTTTTATATATTCTGAACCTTAATTTCTATAAAATTCGTAGGGTGTCGGTTGTTTGAAACTTGACACGTTTTGGTATTTTCGAGATTCCGGGAGAACCAGAAATCGAAATCATGAACCGTTTGAAGTTTCGGAAAGATAACACAGAGCTCTACGACATATATTTTTCCAAGAAATTAATTCGTTCATCTAGTATTTTAGTTATTCTGTTGAACTCAGAATTGATCGGTGAATCACCGTTTTTGTCACGATTAGCCATAACGGCGATATCTTTTGACCAAAATGTGAATTTGCGGCACGGTTGATTTCAGTGCACTTGTGGCGCTGAAATCTACCAAGGTGCATTTTCAAAATCTAGAGTTCATGACGTTTGACTAGATAGTCAATGATACGCCTCTATTTGCGTGCCATGGTTTCCAAAATTGGAAACATGACTTTTTATGGCCAAACTTCCATGTTTAGATTATATTCAGATTATTATTAGGTTAAATTAGATTTTTAAGTAATTTATTCCAGAATTAACTATTATTATATTAGTTAACCCATTAGCCACTTATTCCATGAATTTATAACTAGATCCTTAGAATTGACTTGTGGTTTTCGTGCATGGTTTATGGTACGTTATATGTTATAGGTTGACAGCTTCTAGATTGACAATCCCCTCATCCTCGACTTGTGACTACGGTTTGTACAAGGATTCAGGCCAGTGCACTTTCTGATTGCTTTCGATTCATAGTAATCTTTCTATTTTATGTTTATGTATATGCTCTCTTGCTTGTTGACACATTGTTACACGGATTAGCGTCATGGATCTCTACATACTTTATTTCGTGATTGTCGTATTTTCGTGTTTCGTGACTTGTTCGAGTCCATGTGTACTAGTCGGGAGGGAAAATATCTTAATAGACATGTGGACTACCCAGAACTATCCTCCGTGTCTTTCATAGAGAATAGCAGCTGCACACAACACGTGCAGGGTGCCTGATTTATCCCCTAGCCGTTCACATGTCGAAAATGGTATTTTAAAATACATAGATAGTTGTCTTTACTTATTTTCTTCGTTTTTTCACCACTTGCCATATCATCCTAGTTACATGTTCCTTTTCTAGCTGATATTTCATGTTGTAGAGTTATCTACTTTTTTCGTGATTTATCATGGTATCGGTCTTATTTTCTAGATCATCTCACATATGTTATTTTATGTCTTGTGAATTCTATTGTGTTTTTTATTTGTCGTCGGTTTGTGTGCTTGTTCCATTCCTGACTGGAAACCAATATTTTTCAGATTTAGCTGTGGCTTCACTTAGTATGGGGAGATACGGGTGTACTTGGAGGCAGAAACCTAGAAATTAGATAGAAGTGGTATCATTTTCATTAATTGTAAGAACCTTTTATTTTCTTTAAATATAAATGTTGTAAAAGTTGTAATCAATTTAGAAATATGAATGAGCAATAAATGTTATATTTTATGATTTTGAGCATCTTGGCCGTGACAGCGTTCTACCGCCGACTCTGCGGTATAGGCTGGCTTGGACACGTCTCGTATCCGAAAAACGGGTGCGGATCGTGACACATCTTACTAGCAGTAAAGAAGTGGGGGCAATATTTATGGGGCATACAGTTCATCATCAGGACAGACCACAAGCCACCCAAATATATGCTAGAACAAAGACTCTGCACAGAGGCCCAATACAAATGGGTGATGAAACTACATGGCTATCAGTACAAGGTAGAGTACAAAAAGGGCAGAGAGAACCAAGCAGCAGATAGCTTGTCCAGAAAAGAAGAGGCCACCTTAACAACTATCTCTATTGTCCAAGCAGATTGGGTACAACAAATCAAATAGATGATGGGAAATTCAGAGTTTTATGCAGGGCTGCAAAAAAATAGAAAAAAGGTTTATTAAACACAGAGAAGTATACCAACATTAATGGCCTGTTCTATTACAATAATAGGGTGATCATTGACCCCAGCTCTGAATTTACAATAACTATGATGAAGGAGCACCATGACTTGTTACAAGCTGGACATTCTGGCTACTTGAAAACACTGTACATGTCACGCCCCGACCCGGAATCACCCGAATCATCGTCCTCGCAGGAGGCATGATGTCGCACGAGCATGGAGTTGCGCTCGTACAAGACAAGATGACAAGTTCTCAAATGGTTATCTTTGAGTTGATATTAACAACGAAAGGAAAATAGAGTATACGAAACAATTCTCTTTATTGATATTCGAAATGAGATTACAATGGCTTTCAATAGGCCAACTAAATTTGCCAGGTTGGCTACAACACTCAAGTTCTCTCTTGCCCACAAAGGATTTTACTGTTCCATACATCATGCCTTCTATATCTCGGCCGCATCAATCCTGTTGCAAGTTTGAACATCAAAGCGATCGCACGCTTCAATACGCTTCGGCATTCCAAGCCTCAATGTGTCCAAACGAAGCTTCACCGCGAGCCATCCATTCCCTGCACCCTGCATGAAGCTGGTGGGGGATCAGTACGTTCGTCCTCGCATGTACTGATACAAAGACCTTCCTTCTAAATCGACATTTAGTATTTATGTAGAATCATGCAACTTAGCTTATGATCTTGCTATATTCTCCTTAGGGTCCATTTTATGGTATATTCGAAAGCAGTAAAGTATGTTATTATAGCAAGCATGTTATTCGAGTTGAATAGGCAAGCAGGCAAGCAATCTCGTATTTGTTTCATGGCGCGACTTCTTACCAAGTCGACGCACTCGCCCTTGTACTGACGCAAGGTGAATGCGCCCCATTCCTTCCCTGTCATGTTATAAGTGTATCTCTAAGCAGGATCTATGTGTGCGGGACACATACGTGCCTGCACTTTTGACCCATCGTTCCTTAACTATATGAAGGTCGTTGGCGTATCCGCGCCAAAATGAACTAAAGGCGTTCATTTTCTTTTCTCTCTTTCTTTTCTTTCTTTCTTTCTTTTCTTTCTTTTTTTCCGAATTTGGGTAGCCCGGCGTTTCACGGGTTGGGTCTCTATCCCAAACAACCGAAACTTACCGCTACATACCATCATTTGCGGCTTTTCACACCTACAATCGGGTGTTAATCGGACTTCACAGATGTGCGCCTATCAAAGATTATATCCCTTCTAGGCCGAACGGTCCCGGTGCCCCGGTGCACCCGTTCGGTAGGAACGTTCCGTGCATGGAAGATATCACAATTATCTCAAGTCCATTCGACCATGCAACGCTCTATTATTCAGACAACCAAACATAGTCTTGAGCCGAGGCTCAGACTTTATCAAACAACCAAACATAGTCTTGAGTCCGAGACTCAGACTTTATCCTCTCGTATTTCTTTCATTAACTTTCTATGTTCTTATATTTCATACTTCGTTTCAATGTTTAATGGCATCATTCCTCAACTCAATGTTTGTCAACCGAATGACCTGAAGGTCCCGAACACCTTTCAAGCCATCATGTCATATCGACAGTTCCGTCACATTCATGCCACAACTGTATTCTTTCGCAACGAAGCCATCTTTTATGATCTCGTGCACGTAGGCACGTTTCGACACATTTATCATCTATCCTTCGTGTCGTGCACTTGCTGCACGCATCGAAGCCGTATTTCCATGTTCTATGCCTTAGTGTTTAATGTTCGTGGCTTGCACGCTAGGGCGCTCGCCTATTGTCTTTTAATGTGCTAGCCTTCTAACTCGTGCGCGAGGGCACGGAATGGCTCGTGCACGAAGGCAATACAGTCATCTCATGTTCTTGCGGCTTGCGCACCGAGGCGCTCGCCTTTGCAATATCCAATGTTCTATAGCGACTCGTGCATTTGATGCATGTTTTATTTCAATTGTTCTAACTAGTGTTCGACATACACTACGATTTATCTTTCAATCAGACCACGCCCGTGGCGTCAATAGGTTAACTTAGCATACCATGATATATTCTGACTTAGATATGAAGGAGTAAAAAAAAGAGTCAATCCTTCCACCTTGAGTCGATATGCCTTATCATTTTGTCGAGCCGATGCAGGCTCGGTTTTGTAATTTTGTTGTACGGCCAACTCTTCTGACTTAGCCATTCGAGCACTTCGTGCTTCATTAAATTATACGTCCGGTTTGGCTTACCGTGCCAACGCCTCAGTCCATAGCAAGGCGACAATTTGGTTTTGCAGACCCCTTACTGAATAAGGTAAAATATCGACCTCTAATATTTCAGCGTAAACATATAGCCTGCACATGAAACCAACTAAAATTAATACTTGCATCGATTCGGACTTACGTCTTGGCCGATTCGATTTCTTAGAATCTTCGAACCGATTTAATGCACTTATCCTTCGGGGCAATGCGGTACTTTGCATCGATTCAACTCGATGCATTCTTTGGGACTATACAACTCTTCGCATCGACTTAGTTCGATGCGTTGCTCAGGACATCGTAACTCTCGTATCGATTCGCATCGATAGATTTTATTCGTTCAATACGACTTGTTGAGCCAACGTCTTAGTGTAATACGCCGTGCAGAGCGGGGCATTACAGAATATACCACTCAAAACAAGGTTCATCCTCGAACGAAAACCAATACTCCGAATAAGTGTTTTACAGATCGTTTCACGATCTTGTCCCACCAACGTTGTTCAGTTTCACACTATCTTGCAAGCTTTTCGTTAACATTTCAAAGTCTTTCCTGCAGCTCGATTTGAATTTTGTCTACAACTCGATTTGGATCTGTACCTATATTCAAGGCGTCCCGAAGATATATGTATTTCGACCAAGTCCAGTGGTAGCAAATTGGAACAAAGCTGACAGATAAATTTCAATCCTATGCTTGTCATCTCGTACTCCCTATCGGACTTGTCTTTAGCAACTGTTCTCGAAATTTTATCGCATACGTATATTCGATACATACGTGATTCATTCAATAAAGTCACTGCACGCGACGCGATTCTAAAATCGCATTTCTCATTTCGTATGTTTCGTATGGACAGTCAACTTTATGCGTCGTGTCGAGCCGTCGTACATCCGATCGCAACGATCCTCCGCAACGCCTTGCGTTCGAATTCGCCACCCAACTATTTCCGAAGTCTGGCTATACAACTTATCTCGATACAATTTTTTTTGTTGACTTGTAAATGCATCAACAATCAGAACTACGTCCGCTATGTTACTTACCTAGACGCCGTACTTAAATTCTTCCGATGCAATCTTTAAATTGACATTGCACAAAGGCCACAATCTATCCGACACAAAAGTTTACATCAAGGTGAAGGTGCTCAAGGCAACGATCGCCTTGACACGAAGTCTCTACGATGCATCTTATATCCGATTTTCTAACGAGTAGGAATTCACTAGCCAAATTCCCAACTTATCCGTCTCGCAACGTCGAATATAAGTTCGATTCACGCAAGCTCAATTGCAAGGTGAATCCAAATCTAACGACATAACTTGTAAGTCATTCTCTTATCACTCGCGCTAGTGCATAGCACGATTCTCGCAATCGTCTATCCGAATCACCAAGTTTATTGGTGAATTTCTTGTTCGATCGCCGATCAACATAACCATTCAAGTATTCATCCGACGAATATTCAAATCTAACTATATCATTCTCAATCGAAAGTTGTTCCAACAATTATCGATCGCCTAGACTTATCGTCAACATGCACCATATTTTCTTTCTCGATGCAATTCTATATACGATATCGCATGGGTCATTTTATGGGTCTGCAACATTCAATTTGATTTGGCGGTCAAGTCTTCTAGGATCTGCTGTCCCGAAGCTACGCTCGATAATTGTGGATCATCACCGAAGGACAGTACTATGAACCATGCTATATCTTATTTCGGAGCCAAATCACGTTCGGACGATTTTTATGCGACTATCTAATTTCGAACAAAATTGTTTCTATCGGCACAACTGATGCGCAACTATCTTCCGAGTAAAGTCATGCACTACCGTTGATGATTTCGCAATTTACGAAACATCTACTAGTATCGAGTTCGAGTCTGTCTTATTTGCGGTCGACACACGAGATGCTATATGCATCGAACAATCATCAATGACTTATAGTCTCGTCTTGATCAATCACAAAGTTCATGATCAACCAGTTCGTTCAATTCTCGTATTATTATTTACAAAATTTTGATAACGCGAGGCACACTCTATTTTTGTATTCTGACATCGTGCTTACGTTTCCTTACGTATCGATCTCGATACGCCGTATCAATTTCGATAGCGTAAGGGTCAACTTTGATTCTGTTTCAACGTCGACAACTTGCATCGCATACATCCAAGTTCGCAACAAACTTTTTCATACGTGTCAACTCATTTTTCGATTCACCGCATCCCGCTATACTTTGATCGCATAACTGAGTTACCGATTATCCAATATCGAACCCTCATGTCATACGATCTTGCCCTCTAAGTTTTGCGTATTTTTCAGTTGTACTCAAATGAGTTTCACCGTAACGTAACCAACTATCTCTTATGCACTATTTTATCCGTATCAACCAACTCTTCACCGAAGTCGCACATCGTGCGATCCGATTATAATTTGTCTCGCCCTACATTTCTATCGAAATCGAAAGTCGTGCGGTTCGATTTTGATTCGTCTCGTCCAACGTTTCTATCGAGATCGCAAGTCGTGCGACTCATTTATAAGTTCGAGTTTTCCTTTCCCGTCGATCCGATTATTACTTCAAGGCATAATCGTTCCGCTAGTCTCGGTCGTCCGACCGACTTATAATTTTCGTCCGACGTATCATCATTGATACGAGTCTCGCCTTATCGTCCTAACCAATTTTTGAAGAACACTTGCATCAACATACTGTCATATAAATTTTCAATCGAGTCTCGGTACTCTTCCGTCCGTTGCGGACAAATCTTCCGCAATTCTCACAACACGTCGATGCAATTCATCACACAAGTGGTATATCATATACCACTCTGAATCGAGTCATTCATCGCATACGTGGTATGGCATATACCACTCAGAAATTAAGTCATTTCCCTCGCATTATACTCAGTATGAACCAACATCTCTTCCGACTTACGTTTTCCATAGTGATCGTGCTTGACCACAACCGTAAATTTTATTAAATCAAATTCGACACAACTCGGCCAATGTTTTCATTTGCCAACACAAGTTCGGTGTGCAATCGAACGATTCGTTCTATCGACTTATGATTTCAGTTCCTTCCGTTGCATCTTGTGCAACGATTTATTTCCAATCTCCTTTGCATTCCGTACAACGATTAATTTGATATGCGTTGCACCACATGCAAAAAATTTACTTTCAACACGCGTTGCACATCATGCAACGACTTATTTCCGACATTCATTGCACCTCGTGTAATAATTTATTCTCGACTTTCAAAGTCAATGCCCAAATCCGTTTAACACATTCGATATTGACTTATCACTTTCATTTTAACGCATATTCACAATTAACTCGTTGCACTTCGTGCATCATTTTATTTCTCATTCAACATGTTACATTGCAACAACAACATCTCGAATCATATTTCACAATTTGTTGCACTTGCAGCAACTAACATTTCACGGCTCGTGCATTCAATGCAACGAACGTTTTACGACTTTCTCTGCAACATCAAGTAAATTCGAATTACTTGCGGCAACGTTACCCGGCTTTGTATTAGACTTATTGTATGGAACATCCAGTACGGCATCGAGAAGAGTCAAGAGTGATTTCTGGTGGTAGACAACTCTTTGGAATTGAAACAAAGCAAACGTTCGAAGGAAATTGAGCATAGAGCTCTGATACTAATATGTCACGCCCCGACCCAGAATCACCCGAATCATCGTCCTCACAGGGGGCGTGATGCCGCACGAGCCTGGAGTTGCGCTCGTGCAAGACAAGATGACAAGTTCTCAAATGGTTATCTTTGAGTTGATATTAACAACGAAAGGAAAACAGAGTATACGAAACAATTCTCTTTATTGATATTCGAAATAAGATTACAATGGCTTTCAATAGTCCAACTAAATTTGCCAGGTTGGCTACAACACTCAAGTTCTCTCTTGCCCACAAAGGATTTCACCGTTCCATACATCATGCCTTCTATATCTCGGTCGCATCAATCCTGTTGCAAGTCCAAGCGTCAAAGCGATCGCACGCTTCAATACGCTTAGGCATTCCAAGCCTCAATGCGTCCAAGCGAAGTTTCGTCGCGAGGCATCCGTTCCCTGCACCCTGTATAAAGCTGGTGGGGGATCAATACGTTCGTCCTCGCATGTACTGATGCAGTCCTTCTTTCTAAACCGACATTTAGTATTTATGTTGAATCATGCAACTTAGCTTATGATCTTGCTATATTCTCCTTAGGGTCGATTTTATGGCATATTCGAAAGCAGTAAAGCATGTTATCAAGGCAAGCATGTTATTCGAGTTGAATAGGCAAGCAGGCAAGCAATTTTGTGTTTGTTTCATGGCACAACTTCTTACCAAGTCGACACACTTGCCCTTGCACCGACGCAAGGTGAATGCGCCCCATTTCTTCCTTGTCATGTTATAAGTGCATCTCTAAGCAGGATCTATGTGTGCAGAATACATACGTGCATGCACTTTCGACCCATCGTTCCTTAACTATATGAAGGTCGTTGGCGTATCCGCGCCAAAATGAACTAAAGGTGTCTCTTTTCTTTATCTTTTCTTTTCTCTCTTTCTTTTCTTTCTTTCTTTCTTTTCTTTCTTTTCTTTCCCGAATTTAGGTAGCCCGGCGTTTCACGGGTTGGGTCGCTATCCCAAACAACCAAAATTTACAGCTGTATATCATCATTTGCGGCTTTTCACATCTACAACCGGGTGCTAATCGGACTTCACAGATGTGTGCCTATCAAAGATTATATCCCTCCTAGGCCGAACGGTCCCGGTGCCCTGGTGCACCCGTTCGTAGGGAACGTTCCGTGCACGAAAGATATCATAATTATCTCAAGTCCATTCGACCATGCAACGCTCTATTATTCAGACAATCAAACATAGTCTTGAGCCGAGGCTCAGACTTTATCAAACAACCAAACATAGTCTTGAGATTGAGACTCAGACTTTATCCTCTCGTATTTCTTCCATTAATTTTCTATGTCCTTACATTTTATACTTCGTTTCAATATTCAATGGCATCATGCCTCAACTCAATGTTCGTCAACCGAACGACCCGAAGGTCCCGAACATCTTTCAAGGCATCATGTCATATCGACAGTTCCGTCACATTCATGCCATAACTGTATTCTTTCGCAACGAAGTCATCTTTTATGATCTCGTGTACGTAGGCACGTTTTGACACATTTATCATCTATCCTTCACGTCGTGCACTTGCTGCACGCATCAAAGCCGTATTTCCATGTTCTATGCCTTAGTGTTCAATGTTCGTGGCTTGCACGCTAGGGCGCTCGCCTATTGTCTTTCAATGTGCTAGCCTTCTAACTCGTGCGCGAGGGCACGGAATGGCTCGTGCACGAAGGTACTCGTCGAATACAGTTATCCCATGTTCTTGCGGCTGCACACTGAGGCGCTCGTTTTTGCGATATCCAATGTTCCATAGCGACTCGTGCATTTGATGCACGTTTCATTTTAATTGTTCTAACTAGTGTTCGACACACACTATGATTTATCTTCCGATCAGACCACGTCCGTGGCATCGATAGGTTAACTTAGCATATAATGATATATTCTGACTTAGATATGAAGGAGTAAAAAAAAGAGTCAATCCTTCCACCTTGAGTTGATATGCCTTGTCGTTTGGTCGAGCCGATGCAGGCTCGATTTCGTAACTTCGTTGCACGACCAACTCTCCTGACTTATCCATTTGAGCACTTCGTGCTTCATTGAATTATACGTCTGATTTGGCTTACCGTGCCAACGCCTCAGTCCGTCGTAATACGACAATTTGGTTTTGCGGACCCCTTACTGAATAAGGCAAAATGTCGACCTCTAATATTTTAGCGTAAACGTATATCCTGCACATGAAACCAACAAATCAATACTTGCATCGATTCGGACTTGCGCCTTGGTTGATTCGATTTCTTAGAATCTTCGAGCCGATTCAACGCACTTATCCTTCGGGGCAATGCGGCGCTTTGCATCGATTCAACTCGATGCATTCTTTGGGACTATACAACTCTTCGCATCGACTTAGTTCGATGCGTTGCTCGGGACAATGTAACTCTCGTATCGATTCGCATTGATAGATTTTATTCGGTCAACGCGACTCGTTGAGTCAACGTCTTAGCGTAATGCGCCGTACGGAGCGGGGCATTACAGCACAGGCTCAAAAAGGTTTGTTAATGGCCAGGTATGAAGAAATCAGTCAAAAAGTATGTGCAAGAGTGTGATGTTTGTCAGAGGAATAAGGGAGAAAACATTCTTTCTGCAGGGCACCTTCAACCACTACCAATACCAAAGCCAATTTGGGAGGACATCTCCATAGATTTCATAGATGGGTTGCCTCTTAGCAACCACAAAACTACCATTATGGTGGTAGTTGAGAGATTAACAAAATATGTTCACCTACTTGCGCTGAGCCACCCTTATACAACAGTTAGGGTTGCACAAATCTTTGTAGAAGGGGTATTCAAACTACATGGGATGCCTAGATCAATAGTGACTGATAGGGATCCAGTGTTCACTAGCCTATTTTGGAAGGAGTTTTTCAAGCTACAGGGGACCTCACTGAAGTACAGTATAGCGTACCATCCACAAACATATGGACGAACTGAGGTAACCAACAGATGCATTGAAGGGTACCTCAGATGCTTCTGCAGCCATAAGCCAAGGGAATGGAGTAAACACTTACCATGGGCTGAGTATTGGTTCAATACGAACTGGCACATATCTACACCGGTAACCCCATATGAAGCTGTTTATGGTAGATCACCTCCTCATATTCTTACTTATGTACCAGATTTAATCAAAGATCAAGAAGTAGCAGCAGCAATGACTGCCAGGGACAATGTATTGCACATCCTAAGAGATAACCTCCTACTGTCTCAAGAGAGAAAAAAGAAATTTGCCAATGCCAAGAGATCAGACAACAAAATTGTAGAAGGGGACTGGGTGTATCTGAGGCTGCAACCCTATAGACAGGTGTTAGTAGCCCAGAGGAAGCCACAAAAGTTAGCTCCCAAGTACTATGGACCTTTCCAAATCAAAGCCAGGATTGGTCCAGTGGCCTATAGATTACAACTGCCAGTCGGGTCATTGATTCACCCAGTGTTTCACGTTTCTAAGCTCAAAAAGAAATTGGGGACACATTCTAACCTTCACACTGGTTTACCAAATCATAAAGAGGGGCTAATTCTGGAACCTATTAGGGTTTGGACAGAAGGTTGGTGCAGAGACAGAACAAGGCAGCTGTAGACTTGTTAGTGCAGTGGAAGGATTGTTTGGAAGAGGACGCGAAATGGGTTCTGTCACTACCACTTTTCTAAAACAAGGATATTTTTGTCATTTCACATTTTGTATATTTTTTTAAATTTTAATATGATGGTTGTATTTATTAGTATGCTAACTTATTCATTAGACATGGTGGACCCCATTAAATTTGACTTGACCAATAAGTTTGATTTATTAGACTCTAGTCATGACCAAGTTGAGTACAAGCATTAATTAGAGCCAAACCACTTAGCCACCTTAAGGACCTTCATAATACTAAGTGTATAAAGAGTTTAGGACTTGACTAGTGTCTATTTAACCCCCCTTCCACCCTCAAATGGCAGCCACCATTCATTTCCAGGGTTTCCACACATTTTTTTTTCATTCCAAACCCTTCCAAATTTTCTCCTCCTTCTTCCTTTTGTGTGCTTAGGTCTTGGGAAGCTCAAAAAAGCTTGGTGGAGGCTCTAGCAAGAATTGGAGAGCCCCTTCTTCATCCATCTTTCTCAATTTCGTGGAGCTTGGTGTAGGCTTCATTCTACATAGGTATAATCCTCTAAACTTTTCATGGTCAAATTTCATGCATTCATGTAGGAGACCCTTCCCATTGTCACGCCCCGATCCCACAGAATCCTTTCGTCCTCGCTTCGGACTCTGTGAGACCGATCGTCCTCGCTAAGGCATGATGCCGTGCAAGCCTAAATTGCGCTTGCACAAGGCCAAGACCTAAAACAAGACAAGATAGACAAGATTGACAATACGCAGCGGAACATATTGCAGATATTTGAAGCAGCAGCGGACATATTTCAGAATACAAGCATTGAATACAAAGGTAACAAGAAATAATTCACTTTATTGATTTCAATTGAACAGATTACAACCACTCATTTCTCTCTGATACAATGTTACATTTGTCTCATAACTTTACAGATTACAATGATCCCGTTCCTATATATTACATCCCTTTATATACAAAACCAACTCTTTCAAACAGATGTCATCTTTTGGCATCTCTTCTGATTTCTGGCTCCTGAAGATGAGGCTCGGGCTATCGCTTCGGACTATCCTTCTCGATGCATAGTGCACCTGTATGCAGAATGATGGTGGGTCAGTATATCAAAATACTGGTGATTATGGACAAAGAGCTACATTTGTCTGAAACGGTCACTGTTCATTTAGTAAAAAAAACGTTTATTGTGATGTGATCTTGCTACTTTTACCTAGATTCATTTCATGCATACAGAGTCAGATTACTTCTCTTTTGAAAACATCTTTGAAAAGCCAACATTTGTTTCATTTCATTTCAAGCATATAAGGGACTAGTGAATTCAAGCACGATGACTATTCATTTGTGTAGTGCGCAGCGTGTTTCATGAGCATATCATTTCTTTTGTTCGAACAACTGTTAGGGACAATTATAAGCACGATATCATATCTTTTATTTAGTGGGACATAACATTTCTTTGCATGGATTAATCTCTGCAAACAATTCATATAGCAAACTCAAGCAATACGTATTATCACTTATTCAGTGATTCTTACCATAGCCGACGGTCCATCCCTGTACAAGACAAGGATTAGCATAAACATGATAAAACCAACATTATTGTTCCATGTTCGTCTCTGCATCGTTAGCTCTTAGCAAAATATTCTTGACACATGCAGACTCGATTGGCAGCTGTGACTCTCCGGTTCAGCTCTGCACCAACCAACACCTATCTATATGATGGTCCATGGAAAAATCCATGATTAGCCGCTGTGACTCTCTTGGGTTCAGCTCATCGCTAAGGACTCAAATCGACTCCCATTTTCACATGAAGGCCCTAATCTCTCCTAGGCCGAGTGGTCCAGGCGCCCCCAGATCCACCCGAAAGACAAATTTTCCTTGTTAACAAGTTGTCCGAGACCACATGCATGCTCTAGCAGTTCTATCAGATGAGACAGATTTGTGATCAGATGGACGACATGTTCTTTTCATGCCTTAACAGATATACGACATGTTCATTTCATGCCTTTGCAGATAAATGACACGTTCATTTCGTGCCTTTCTTTTATTCATGTCAATCATGTACAAGTCCGTATATACATGTCTATAATTCTTAAGCATACTTAGCAACAAGCAATGATCAAGCATTCAATTGGATTCATTTGTCTTCTCTTATCCTATCAAGCATGACAAGCATCATATCAGTTCTTATTAGCAGGCAACAAGTCTTCTTATTAGCATGCAGATTATTTATTGTTCTTAGCATAGCAACATGTAAAATCTCTTATAAGCATACATACTAGTTACCGTCTTGTTATTAGCATGACAAGGTTCTCTTGATCAAGGCAACATTCATTTCTTAGCAAGACAACATGTGAATTCTCTTAAAGCATATTCGATGAGTTACCATCTTGTTATTAACAAAGCATTCAATCAAAAAAACTCAGAATTCTTATTAGGCGTAAGCGAAACAGCAAATGCGACTTCGTCCACTCACCCAGATAAATCGTCTTCTGTTGCAGAGCCAGCAATCCGATCTTTCTGTTTATCTAGTACCTTCGCGGAGTAGGGCACTACATAATTATCCACCGAAAAGAAGTTTCGTCCTCGAAACTTAAGAAAAAACTTACGATATCCTTAGCAGCGATAGTCCTCATCCTTCGCCATAATCAATCCATGAAATTACAATTCAGATCATATCAAAACTCTTGTTCAATAAAGCATTTCAATCTCAATCCATTAAATCGATAAAACATATGCCGGCATCATAAAAATATTTACGGACTTATTGTATGGAACGTTTATCTCATTATTGATATCGAGTAGGCAAAGGAAATTTTGATCAGGAGAACATCTTCGAATTCAATCGAACCAACAATTGGCCAGAGGATCGTGTTGCTCTGATACCATTCTGTCACGCCCCGATCCCGCAGAGTCCTTTCGTCCTCGCTTCGGACTCTGTGAGACCGATCGTCCTCGCTAAGGTGTGATGCCGTGCAAGCCTAAGTTGCGCTTGCACAAGGCCAAGACCTGAAGCAAGACAAGATTGAAAATACGCGACGAAACATATTACAGATATTTGAAGCAGCAGCGGACATATTTCAGAGTACAAACATTGAACACAAAGGTAACAAGAAATAATTCTCTTTATTGATTTTAATTGAACAGATTACAAGCACTTATTTCTCTCTGATACAATGTTACATTTGTCTCATAACTTTACAGATTACAATGATCCCGTTCCCATATATTACATCCCTTTATATACAAAACCAACTCTTTGTACAGATGTCATCTCTTGGCATTTTTTCTGATTTCTGGCTCCTGAGGATGAGGCTCGGGCTATCACTTCGGACTATCCTTCTCGATGCATAGTGCACCTGTATGTAGACTGATGGTGGGTCAGTATATCAACATACTGGTGATTGTGGACAAAGAGCTACATTTGTCTGAAACGATCACTGTTCATTTAGTAAGAAAACGTTTCTTGTGATGTGATCTTGCTACTTTTACCTAGATTCATTTCATGCATACAGAGTCAGATTACATCTCTTTTAAAAACATCTTTGAAAAGCCAACATTTGTTTCATTTCATTTCAAGCATACAAGGGGCTAGTGAATTCAAGCACGATGACTATTCGTTTGTGCAGTGCGCAGCGTGTTTCATGAGCATATCATTTCTTTTGTTCGAGCAACTGTTAGGGACAATTATAAGCACGATATCATATCTTTTATTTAGTGGGACAACATTTCTTTGCACGGATTAATCTCTGCAAACAATTCATATAGCAAACTCAAACAATACATATTATCACTTATTCAGTGATTCTTACCATAGCCGACGGTCCATTCCTGCACAAGACAAGGATTAGCAAAAATATGATAAAACCAACATTATTGTTTCATGTTCGTCTCTGCATCGTTAGCTCTTAGCAAAATATTCTTGACACATGCAGACTCGATTGGCAGCTGTGACTCTCCGGTTCAGCTCTGCACCAACCAACACCTATCTATATGATAGTCCATGGGAAAATCTATGATTAGCCGCTGTGACTCTCTTGGGTTCAGCTCGTTGCTAAGGACTCAGATCGACTCCCATTTTCACATGGAGGCCCTAATCTCTCCTAGGCCGAGTGTTCCAGGCGCCCCCAGATCCACCCGAAAGACAAATTTTCCTTGTTAACAAGTTGTCCGAGACCACATGCATGCTCTAGCAGTTCTATCAGATGAGACAGATTTGTGATCAGATGGACGACATGTTCTTTTCATGCCTTAACAGATATATGACATGTTCATTTCATGCCTTTGCAGATATACGACACGTTCATTTCGTGGCTTTCTTTTATTCATGTCAATCATGTACAAGTCCATATATACATGTCTATAATTCTTAAGCATACTTAGCAACAAGCAATGATCAAGCATTCAATTGGATTCATTTGTCTTCTCTTATCCTATCAAGCATGACAAGCATCATATCAGTTCTTATTAGCAGGCAACAAGTCTTCTTATTAGCATGCATATTATTTATTGTTCTTAGCATAGCAACATGTGAAATCTCTTATAAGCATACATATTGGTTACCGTCTTGTTATTAGCATGACAAGGTTCTCTTGATCAAGGCAACATTCATTTCTTAGCAAGACAACATGTGAATTCTCTTAAAGCATACTCGATGAGTTACCATCTTGTTATTAACAAAGCATTCAATCAAAAAAACTCAGAATCCTTATTAGGCGTAAGCGAATCAGCAAATGAGACTTCGTCCACTCACCCAGATAAATCGTCTTCTGTTGCAGAGCCAACAATCCGATCTTTCTATTTATCTAGTGCCTTCGCGGAGCGGGGCACTACACCCATGACTAATAGAAAGAGGGTTGGGGTCCTAATGAGTCCTAATGTGATGGCTACATAGGGTTTAGTGTCCATTTGAGGGAGACTACAAGTTTTGCCCACCAAATGTTTGTTAAAATGTCAAAGAGGCCATTCTAGTTCTGTTTTCAGTTTTGTACCTATATATATGCATATATTTATAAGTGTGGTTGTATATATATGTATATAGGCATATAGGAGAGCTACACTTGCACAGGGCTGCACAAAAGTAGTGCAGTAATCTGTTAGAAGTAAATAAGTAGGGGGCACCCATGTATAAGCATGTGTTCCTAGATGCAGTAGTCCCAAATTGGACTATAGAAACCTGTGCAAGGGAAGTTATACATGGTGTTCGACAGAAGGTTTAGGATAGAGGGATGGTTGGGTGAAAGATGGCAGTCACAGCGGACAGGGAGGGGCAGGTCCTGTTGGACCTACAGTGGAGTAGTAGGCAGTGCGTATGCATAGGCAGGGCAGGTTTGAGTGTGGTAATTAGTAGATGAGGGTCACATATATATATATATATATATATATATATATATATATATATATATATATATATATATATATATATAGGGTTTTGATACCATATTTGGAAAGTATAGAGGACTGAACCAAGTTTGTATGGACAACAGTTTTGAAAGTATCTGTTTGGTGTCAGTATAATGTGAACTATATGAAGGAAGTGTAGAGTGAAGAGGGAAGGGGAGCAAGGCCAATGGCCTGTGTGAATTGAGGGAGTTAGAGACTTACACTTTGCAGTGCAGTGTATGTGTCAGTTAAGTCCAGTTAAGTGAGTGAGTGTGTGCTTGAGGACTTGGCCTTTAGGCCAGTGTTCTGTGGCAGCTAGGCAACATTGGCCAATGGCCTATGAAACCTGTAAGTATCAGTGTAGTGTCAGTGAGCAGTGTGGTCGAGTGTCTCATGTGGTATTAGAGTGTGTGTTAGTGTCTCTTAGTTCAGTGCTTTTGGTTAGAGTGTCAGGGGATCTTGAGGGTAGAGTGGCAGTGAGCACTTGGCTGCATTACTGCCTTAGCAGCATGGGATACGGGGGCATTGGCCTTGAATGGCCAATGCATTGCCATGGCCTGCAACTAGGCTACAGGTTTGGGACCAATTTGGCCACTGCAGGAGCAGATGGCAAGGGGTTCACCTCTGCCGAGCCACAAATTGGCAACAAGGCCTGGCCTAGCAGCAGGTGCTGCCTGCACATTAGGCTGGGCTTGGTTTTGGCAGCAGAGCATGGGGGTTCCCATCTTCCTAGTTCTAATCAGTTGGACTGAAAGAACTCAATTAGAGGACAGGTATGGGGAGTGGGTTCCTGTCAGTAGACTATAGAGTTGCTCTTGCAACTGCTTTAGGCTTCTGCCTTGTTGTTGGCCTGTGTTTGGCCATTGGCCATTGGCCTATGTGCTCGAGTGAAGGGGAGCAGGGCATGGGAGTATCAGAGAGCAGCAGACCAAATCAGTTAGGGATTTGGCTTCGAGTAGCTGGGATATCAGTGGAATGAGGTAGGTATCAGTTGAGAAGTTGACAAGGAGTTTTGTGTGTGCATATGGGTGCCTACCTAGGTGTAGTATAGAAGCATAGATAGGTCAGTTGTAGAGATAGTATCAGTTATTAGAGAGAGGGGAAATTTCAGTCTCTGAACTGAAGGGGTTCAGTCAGTTGACTGAAGGAGTATCAGCCTTGGACTGATACAGGTATAGTCCAAATAGAGTAGAGGAGAGTGTGGGAGTGTTTTGGGTATCAGTATTTAGACTGATATGGAGTATCAGTCATTGACTAGTTTGGATTTCAGTAATATGGATATTGTAAGATTAAGCATATTTATCCATGTATTAGCAGGCAATTTTGAACATCCATATTCACCAGGAAGGATATGGTATTGCTAATGTTAGAAAGAAGGAGGTGGTCAGTCCTACAGGTAGGGAGCTTTTTCCAGAGTGCACATTAGAGGGGATCAGTGCAAACCTGAGAGCAGCTAGGTAGGGGACTGTCTAGTGTACCCATTCCTGTGACAGTACGAGAGTTCACGAGTGGCCTTGTGAGCTAACTGTCAAATATGACAGTGAGTGCAATATGTGTCTCTAAGTATATGTGTGTGACACCCATAGAAGTGTGAGAGTGTGCCTATGAGAGTGTTAGGTGAGTGTGTGTCCTGGTGTGAGTGAGTATGGACAGTGAAGGTGTGTCTAAGTAGATTGTTAGAGGTAAATGTGATGGGATACATGTGGACGACGACACAGTCGTCGTTGGCTTTGGTGATCATAAGGAAGTGATCGTTAGTCACTTACTAGATACCAGTATGGAAAGGCGTTGCGTAATTTCCATTGTCGGTGTGGGTGGTCTTGGCAAGACCACTCTTGCCTCCAAAGTTTACAACGAGATCAAATCAAACTTTGATACGTGTGCTTGGATCACTGTCTCTCGAGAGTACAATGCCACGGAGCTTCTGAAGTGCATTAATAGGAAGGTCAATGCTGCTCAAAACGTTGATTTGGTTGATGACTTGGTATTGAATCTGTACAACTTCTTGAAAGGGAGGAAATACTTGATAGTCATGGATGACATCTGGGACACAGGTGTGTGGGCACTAGTAAAACCTGCTTTCCCAAATGCAAGGAACGGTAGCCGAGTGATGTTTACGACACGCTTTGTGGATGTTGCAAAATCTGCCGACTCGACGATTCCGCCAGTTGAGCTGCCGTACTTAAGCTACGAGGAGAGTATGGAGCTCTTCTTAAGGAGGGCGTTCCCCACACATCCGGACGCAGAGCCAAGTTGTCCAGATGAGCTCAAGGAAGCGGCAGATGAGCTAGTAAAGAAATGCGGTGGATTACCTCTGGCGCTGGTGGTATTAGGAGGTCTACTTTCAGTGAAGGAGCCAACCTTCAATGTGTGGAAAGATACGGCTGATAGCTTAAACTGGGATTTGAGCAGAGATGGAAAGGGATGTCTGGAGGTACTAGCCTTGAGCTACGACGACTTACCGGACCACCGGTACAAATAATGTTTCCTTTATTTAGGCTCTTGGCCCGAGGATTCAGTGATCAAAGTCTCTGAGCTGGTCTGGCTATGGACAGGAGAGGGTTTCGTAGCACCACAGGCACAAACAGAGAGAACCATGGAAGAGACTGCTATGGGGTACTTGGATGAGCTTGCTCAGAGGTGCATGATTCAAGTAGTCAAGAGAAGTTTGACCAACGGAAGGATCAGTAAATTCCGAATCCATGATCTTTTCAGGGACGTGTGTATTTCAATTGCTAAAGAGAGGAGATTTTTCAGGAGTTGCAACTACAACAACGATGCCATTGAAGAAGAAGAGGATGATGTTGTCACTTCGCGTCGCTTGGTTGTTTGTAAAGCATACGGTGATGTCAGGGTGCAGAATGCTGCTGGTTATACGATGCGCCATTCTAACTTCAAAGCACGTAGTCTACTGTTGTTCGGCAGATTTCCAATGGACGAGAATGAAGCTTTCACTGAGTTTTGTTGTTCCAATTTATTGGGGATACGCAATTCATCCACCACGCGACTTTTACAACACTTCTTTCATAGCTTCAGGCATCTGAGGGTAATTTATCTTAAGACAGAGAGGTATATGTTTAGTATCTATTTGTACATTTTATCTACTTAATTAGCCTTCCCTTGTCCATACACCCAATTTTTTTTAACACACTTTTTTTTAGCACACTTTTTTTTTTGTATTCCTACCAGAGGAGATTTGAAGCTTGCTATACCAGAGGAGATTGGGGGCTTGATCCTTGAAGGTTATATGTGACGAATGTAGCCTTCCATCGTCGGTCGAAAATCTCTCTAATCTGCAAACAGTAGACGTAAGAGGCGTCACTCACTGTAGGTTACCCAAGTCAGTATGGAAGATCCAAACACTTGGACGAGTTCTCTGTCGACGTTTGGATCATTTGATTTTGCCCTCGTCAGGCTTTGGTTGTCTAAAAATGCTACAGGTACTGGAGACCGTAGGAGCCGGAGGATGGATGAGGCAACTCAAGGACATGTCGAGCCTTCGGAAGCTTGCCATCACGAACATCTCTGAAGAAGAGCAAGTGGATATGTTATGCGAGTCCCTCTACAAACTGGACCACATTACCTCCCTGCTACTCGAATTTGATCGATTGCCGTCGGCGGCGACACTCTTCCACTCCCTACCAAGCCATCGCAACTTCCGTAAGTTGACTCTCTCGTGTTCTCATGTGGGATATTTTGCTTCTGAAGGACTATTAACCTTGGGATCATACACTTGTTTGAGTGGGCTGTCCCAAAACCTCGCCAACCTATCGTTACAAAGAACCGAGGTGGCACAAGAAACGGTAACTGCACTTGAAGGGTTGCAAGGCCTTGTGGTTCTCCAAATACGCAAATGCAGGATTTTAGGGGGGATCTATTTTAGGGGTGGATTTCCTCGGCTGCAGCATTTACGACTTGTAGACTTGAGAGGCCCGAGTTACGTGAGAATAGGAAGTGGGGCATTTCCTCAGCTGCAGAATTTAGAACTTGTACACTTGAGTGAACCAAGTTTTATTGGAATAGAAGGTGGGGAATTGAGGAATCGAATCTGTTTAACAATGGACAGCTGCAACAACTTAATGGTCCACAATGAGGACGACGACGAAGACGGCTTTCGCATACCCTCCATTCACATACCCTCCAAGTGGTAAAAAAAAAAAGCTACGATTATAGCAGCTATCAGTTGTATTTCGATTTGAAAAATATTTATGTTATGTTCCAACTATTACGAGTGTGACACCAGAAAATGTACGTTATAGCTTCAAGAGTTCAAACAATGTCTACGTTCTAGCTTCAAGAGTTCAAACAATGTCAATAACCGCATCAGGACTTTTGTGTCATTGGAGCGGAGAGTAAAACAATGTCTATAATTGCACCGATTTTTATTTACTTTTTTTTGGATCGTTTTCTTTTTCCTGTTGCAAGTTCTATCTTGAAATGATACCTTCCACCGGTGCATCTACACAAGGTCCACCGTTCGCAATGGTTTTCTCCAAGGTGGTCATTTTGATCTTGAGTTCTCCGTAACTCTCGACCGCAATCTTTAATTCCTCGTAATCTCGGACTTCCATGTGCAAGTCCTCAATCTCCGCACGATAAGTCTTGAGTGCTCCTCCTCAAGTGCGGATCGGATCTATTGGAATTGTTCCTGCAAGATTGTCATGGACGAAGTGAGGTTACTCTCCGGTCCGTCGAAGAACTCTTCTAGCATCGTGTTACTCGGCGGAGTCCATGCACATCTCTCTGTCCCTCGAACCCGTCCCCAAGAACTCAAGGCGCTCTGCATAATCAGCAAAGCTACGCTCTATCGTAGGCTCCTTACTCATACCTCTCATGTTGGTCTTGTTGTTCCTCTCCTTAGACGGTTTCGGATGTCGACATGGCACCAATTGACCTTCGCTGAGATATCTGTAGAAAATAATGGATTAATTATTTTATTGATGGACTACTTCACTACTTATAGGGAGTCTAGCTCCTCTACATATAACATATTCCGATGTGGGACTAAAAGTCCCTTATTGATTCTCAACACTCCCCCTCAAGATGGGCGATAGATATTGATCATCCCCATCTTGTTACATAGCTTTGACAGACTTAATGAACTAAGACCCTTAGTCAGACAGTCTGCAACTTGTTCTTCTGAGCGGACATGGTCAATCTTCAGTATCCCTTGTTCCAGCTTTTCCTTGATGAAGAATCAATCAATCTCGATGTGCTTCGTTCTGTCGTGCTGAACTGGATTGTTAGCTATACTTATTGCAGCTTGACTATCGCTCAGAAGACGCAATGGTGCTCCCTTATCCAGCTGCAACTCTGTCAGCAATGCTTTCACCCACAGCAACTCTGACACTCCCAGAGCCATTGCTCTGTATTCTGCTTCAGCTGTCGACCGTGCTACCACTGACTGTTTCTTGCTTCTCCATGAGACCAGATTTCCTCCTACAAAACACAGTATTCCGTGGTAGACCTTCTTTCCCCTCAACTTCTATGCGTCCATTCTTCTTGAACCATAGCCCATTTCCCGACGTTCCTTTCAGATATCTCAAGATCTGAAATACTGCTTCCATATGACCCTTTCTTGGATCATGCATGTAGCGACTCACTACACTTACCGCAAATAAGATATCAGGGCGAGTGTGCCCCAGATAAATCAATCTCCCTACAAGTCGTTGATATCTTTCACGATCAACTGGCTCTCCTGCTTCTGCTCCCAACTTGCACTTCTGGTCAATTAGAGTGACTGCTGCTTTGTATTCCAGCATCCCTGTCTTCTTCAGCAGATCTAGTGTGTATTTTCTCTGTGAGAGAATAATTCCTTGTTCGCCTTCACACACCTCGATACCTAGAAAGTACCTCATCGCTCCTAAATCCTTCACTTCAAACTCCTTCGCGAGTTTTGACTTCAGCTTAGTGATCTCGACTTCATCATCACCTGTGATAACTATATCATCCATATATACAGCAAGTATAGTGATGTGGCCTCTTGCATGCTGGAGGAAGACCGTATGATCTGCATTTGTTTGACGGTATCCCATGCCTGTAACAGCCTTTCTGAATCTGTCAAACCAGGCTCGAGGAGATTGCTTGAGCCCGTATAGCGACTTCTTCAGTTTACACACCTTTCCTTGCGACGTCCCTCCGTTTGATTCCGTCGTGTAGCACCCTGGCGGAAGCTCCATGTGTACTTCTTCTTGCAGGTCCCCATGAAGAAAGGCATTCTTTACATCCAGCTGGTACAGCTTCCACCCATAGTTCGCTGCAATGGAGACCAGAGTTCTCACGGTGCTCATTTTTGCTACTGGGACAAACGTCTCATCATAGTCTATTCCATATGACTGTGTGAATTCTTTTGCAACCAACCTCGTCTTGTATCGCTCTACTTTTCCTTCTGGCGTCTCTTTCACTGTGTACACCCATTTGCATCCCAAAGCTTTCTTCCCTTTGGGTAATGGAACCAGCTCCCATGTCTTATTTTTCTCCAGTGCCTCAAGTTCTTCCATCATTACAGCTTTCCACCTTGGATCTTTCTTTGCTTCCTGCCAACACTTGGGCAACGAAGTAGAGTCTAACGATGCAATAAAGGCTCGATAATTCAAAGAAATATTAGAATAAGACAAGAAGTTGGCAATGTCATGTTCGTAATCATCAAAACGAGCAGGAGCCTTACCCGTATTGATGCGAGAAGATCTCCTTAAGGAAGCAATAGGTGGTGGAGAGATCACACCATCCGAGTCGGAGAGATCCGCATCAGAATCCGAGTGATTCAGTGCGGGGACAACATCTTCAGGAGTTGGAGCAGGAGTAGACGAGGGACTTGGTACAGTAGGCACAGGGCACGGCATAGGCACAGTACTGGACTTCTGTTGTCTCCTTCTGTAGACTTGGAGCTCATTTTCCCTTGTCTGCTGCTCCCCCTGCGTAACATATGTATCGTCTTCTTCATTCTCTGTATCTGAGTCACTGTGCTCTCCCCCTTTCGTCCAGTTTTCTACAACCGGACACGGAACCGATCCGACGATCACATTTGGGCTTATTATCTCCCCCTCACATCGATCACCATCTGTGTTTGGTGTGTCACCAAATGCTGAACCTTCATCCGAACCATAGTATGGTTCGAGTTCTCTGAATGTAACGTCCATGCTGACAAACATCTTCCGCTCGACTGGACTCCAACAGGCATATCCCTTCTGAGTCACCGTGTAACCGACAAAGACACATTTAACTGCCCTAGGATCCAGTTTGCCAATGCCTGGCCTATTATCTTGGACAAAGCACACACATCCAAAAACTTTCGGTAGAACAGTGTATGTAGTTGCCCCAGTAAGCATCTCCAACGGTGTCTTCCAGTCCAATACTTGAGATGGCATTCTGTTGATGAGATAAGAGGCCGTCAATATAGCCTGCCCTCATAAGTGTTTCGGGACATTCATAGCCAGCATCATCGTCCGTGCGACTTCTAGCAGGTGTCTGTTCTTTCGTTCAGCCACACCATTTTGTGCCGGAGTATAAGCACATGAAGTTTGATGTAGTATTCCATGAGTGGAAAAATACTCAGCGACCCGCTTATTAGTATACTCCGTCCCATTGTCAGACCGGAAATACTTAATTTTAGCGCCATATTGTATTTCCACCCGTCGATGAAAGTCCCGAAAGGCCTCAAGGACGTCACTTTTATTCTTCATAAGGTAGACCCATGTCACGCGGGTATAACAGTCAATAAAGGTGACGAACCATCGAAAGCCGTTAATTCCGGTTGTAGGACAAGGGCCCCATACGTCCGAATGTATCATGTCAAAAGCAGCTGAACTCCTATTCCCCGAGCTCACATACGAGCTTCTGGTATGTTTTCCCAACTCACAAGCATCACAAAATAACTTCTCTTTATCAGCCCTTTGATATAAGGACGGATACATTCGACTAATAACTTGAAAAGAGGAATGACCGACACGCTGGTGGTGGAGTAGCAAGTCGGCTTCAACACTGCGACAGGAAGCTTCTGGTGGTGCGGCTGCGACCAAGGATGCCAATACGTTGTCCAGTCCAGTCCTGTCTAAATACCACAGCCCCTTATGCCATGTGCCAGTCCCAAGTCGTCGTCCTGTCCCCTTCTCCTGAAAAGTTACCGTAGGAATGTCAAAGGAAACAGTACAGTTAAGATCAAGTATAATGGCACTAATGGATAGAAGATTGACAGAAAAAGATGGAGCATGTAAGACATTGGTTAGAGTGATAGAAGAGGTGCATGCGACAGTGCCTTTATCCACTACAGGGCTGGATGTACCATCAGCGGTCTGAATACTCTCCAACAATGGTAGGTGAGTATAGTCCTGAAACACACCACGGGATCCCGTGACATGGCGAGATGCCCCAGAGTCCATTATCCATCCTGGCTGATGGACTGATGCAAGAGCACGGGCAGGATTACCGGTGCTGGTTTGGGCAAAGCAACTCCTGAGATCCTCCGAGGTAGAAGACGCCCCAGGACTGTCGGCCGAACCCAGCTGTGTGCCTCGCAACTTCTCAAGGAACTCCCGCTCAAGCGAGGTTATTTCAGCCAGTTGATTCTCTCCCCCTTCCTCCACCAGATTCGCTTTGTGTCCTCCCCGTCTACCAGCATATCCTCCTCTACTACCACGTCGACCTCCATGACCCCATCCTCGATCAGTAGACAGATTTTGCAAGGGTTTTGGACAAAATCGGATGTAATGTCCAGAGTCACCACAATTGTGGCAAACACCACCAACAGATGGAGGTTGATTGAAGACAACAAGGGCAGACTTTTCAACCTCGGCTCGCTCCCCCTGGTAGGAGCCCTTGTTGGGCATCAACTTCAGTCGAGCTTCTTCCTGTGTCATGACGGCTATAGCTTCTTCCAAGGTCGGAAGCGTGGGTTGGGATAGGAGGATATTCCGTCTCTGCTCAAACACAGGGTATAGTCCCTTCAGGAATTTCATTATACGCTGCCGCGAAATATAAGCCAGGAATGTCTGAAAGTACTTAGCGAACGCCGGTTCGACTTGTGCATCTTCCATCCCAAGAGGATCATAATGATCCAGATCAGACCAGTACTTCTTCAACAGGGCTGCGTACTCAGGGATGGTACGTTCGTCTTCGGTCACCCTATCGAGTTCATCTTGTAGTTGAAAGACCCGCATAGGATTTTCCGAGCCGGAGTACATATCTTTTAGAGTCCGCCATATATCCGCAGCAGCCTCCATTGTCTCGACATTGCCCGACACCTGGTCGGTTAATGAGGCAGTCAACCACCTAGCTACTACGTTGTTGACAATCTCCCATACAGCAAACTCCTTTGCGGAGTGATCGGCTGGCGCCTTGGCTTGGCCAGTGACATAGCCAACCAAGCCACGTCCCTTCAGCGTCCGCATCGCCTGCCACGACCACTTCAAGTAGTTGGACGTTCCTTCCAACTTCGTCTCCAGCTTCTCCAGCTTCCCTATTTTGTAAGGTGACGGATCCACATCAGTATGGATCACACGTGGGGTTGCCTCGGTTAATCTCTTTGATAAGATATCATCAACCAAGGGCTTCATCTCTTCGGCCGTCAGTTTGCCACTGATCGAATCCATGGCGTCTTCAACTGTGAACCCTATTCGTCGTCTTCTTCGTCGTCGTTGGAGTCTGCAACTGACCCAACGTCGTCGTCTTCGTCGTCTTCGTCGTCTTCGCCGTCTTCTTCAACGCCAGAGACTTTACTAATGCGCTACTAACTTGGCCAGCACCGGCGCGCGCATGTAAAATGAACACGTCAGGACACCAGAGAAGACATGATCAGTCTCTGTATAGATCCCGATGTGAAGAAGGAATAAAAAATAAAGCATTTGTTAGTTCCAAACGGCGTAAGCGAGGAACATAGATTGTGCAAATAAAGCATTTGACAGCCGTCTCTATTCGAAATACGCCAGTTTTTTTTTGTAAAAAAAAGAGGCTGCTAGGGTTAGGGTGTGGATGGGGCTGCTAGGGCTAGGGTTAGGGTTTCCATGTCAAGAGAGGGAGAGGGAGGAGGGGGGGCGGGTTGCTGCTGGTGGTCGGGGGGTGGGGGGGACTGCTGGGGGGCGGGGGGTGGAGGGGAGGGCTGCTGGCGGTTGGGGGGACGGCTTGGGGGGGGGCGGCCTGGGAGGGGGTGGGTGGGGGGCGACTGGAAGAAGGGGGGAGGTTAAATTTTTTTTTTGTGGAGAGAGAGAGAGAGAGAGAGAGAGTTATGGCTCTGATACCATGTAGAAAGTAATGGATTAATTATTTTATTGATGGACTACTTCACTACTTATAGGGAGTCTAGCTCCTCTACATATAACATATTCTGATGTGGGACTAAAAGTCCCTTATTGATTCTCAACAATATCATTTCTCACAGATTTTTTTTTCTACACTTCGACCCGTATGACGTACAAGCTTCATACTCGAATACCTGTCTTTTCCGAACGATTAGCTAGATCGCTAAAGCAATAATGAGAACAATGTTGAGCAAAAAAGAGAGAGAGATTAGAAGAATGAAACTTCACTATACTAGAGAAAGTTTACAACTTCTTGGGTGATGAGGAACAAATAAATCTCTCACTTATTTATAAGGTCTCAAAAGGCTTACATGAAGCTTCTAAAAGCAAAATATTTCAGAAATTATTTTAGAAAATATTTTCGGACCTAACGAACCTTCGCTCTGATACAACTTGTCACGGACTTGGTATTTTTGCCTACACTTCGACCCCTATGACGCACAAACCTCCTACTCAAAGACCTGTGTCAGTCTTCTCCAAACGCTTAGCTAGACCGCTAAAGCAATAATAAGAACAATATTGAGCAAAAGAGAAAGAATGGAAGATTGAAACTTCATTATACTAGAGAAAGTTTAAAACTTCTTGGGTGGTGAGGAACAAATAAATCTCTCACTTATTTATAAGGTCTCAAAGCGCTTACATGAAGCTTCTGAAAGCAGAATATTTCAGAAATTATTCTAGAAAATATTCTCGGACCTAAATTGTCACTCTTCATTCCCGGTATACGTATATTCATGCATTGCTCCTGCACATGGTATCTGTAACATGTGTACATGTATCCTATATTTGCACCTGATCATGCTATGGAACGGTATCTCGTCGCGAAATAATGTGCCACCCCTTGTCCTTGTCTTGTTGTAGGTGTGGTTCACTGTTTCTATGACGAAATACTGGACCGTGTTGAGATCCGAATTTTATTTGTTTAATTTTGATTGTGCAGCATGTGGCATGGCATTAGTCATTTGGTTAGAACATGTTAGGGTTAGGGTTTAGTACAGCAGCTCCCACCCATATAAATACTCTCTCATTCATATAAATACTCTCTTATCATTACTCTCATTCATTTTCCTCAACCTCAACCAACCCATAGAGAAGTACATCTTGCACTAATGGAAAGACTAACATTATTTGTTTTATTTCTTTAACTTGTTTTTAGTCCATAATATGCATCTTTACATTATCTACAAGTTTAGTTCTTGTTGTTTTCGGTTTTAATTGTTATTTTGGAGTAGATCTAAAGTTTCAAATTAGAATTTTACATAATTTTGAGGGGATGATCTAGTAAAATTTATTATTTTCGAAAACTAGTTATTCTATGTTGTAGAGAGTTGTAGAGAATTTGATTTCATGCAAATTTAGCTTTCGTTTCCCTTGATTTCAAGTTGTGGAGAGCAAGATATGGCCATGACAAGTTTTAGGTTTTTTCATGGCCAAACTTGCTGATTGGAGCGATAACCTGTATGTGTGCAAGGGCCCATACGACAGAAATACTAAGAGGCACATCGAAGCTTGCCGCATACTTCCCTTTGACATGTTCTTGTGATTTTTGGAGTGTTTATAATGCCGTGTATGATTTTTGGAGAACCATACAACGCATAATGTAAAGCCACGTTTCCTAGTTTTCATCATAAGATTACATTCACCAAACTAAAAAAAAAAAAAAAAAATCCAAATATGGACTACATTCCCCGGAGAAAACAGGCAGAAATTCCTCGTTTCTTATCCGACATAAACTCAATATTTTTCAGGATTGATGAAAAAGGGCATTTACTATAAACTGCCTCCTATTTCACGTGCAACTGCAAGCATACGAATTTTCTTTTTAATTAAAATCTGCACTAAGCAGTACAGGATATCATGTGTAGAACAAAAGGTTTTCACGGATGCCGCTATGCAATCCCAACTTAGCCAGTATATAACAAAATTGCTGTAGCGCCAATTCAGTAAGTAACACAATGCAGCATGTAAAAAAAGTTCTGATTGGATGGAATTCACTACCGTCGCAAAATTTCTCAACAAACTGAACAGAAAATCACTGTAACCAACTAAATACATTGCATCATGTGTAGAACAAAATGGTCGGTGGATGTCACCTGTGCAATCCCTAAGTTAGGAATGAGCAGATACGCATCAAAATTATCATGTCTGTACATTGTATGATCGTTTTTATGCTCACCCTTCTCTTGGGCCAAAAATGTTTCCAGGTAAAACAAGTAATGTAACCGCAAAATGCTGATCGATCTCTATAATAAATAATGAAAGACAACATCAAATTGGAACCAAAATTTAAGTTTAAAGCAAAAAACTATGTAAACTGCTAAAACCTCATTTCAGGGGTCAGGATAGAACTGCTCCCACAGAACCTTCAGCCTCAGCTTCAAGTTTCTTCTTATTCTTCTTAATGGCCGCTGCCACCTCTGCTGGCATATACTTCTCATCGTGCTTTGCTAGAACCTCAGTTGCCTTAAAGAAAAATTCACCCGTCTTGGCCTTCTCTGAAACTTTCGGTCCTCCTTTGCCGACTCCTGCCTCCCCGTCAAACTTCCTCACAAATCCTTCTACCACCACCGAATGTCCTTCTCGAAACAAATCAGGCAGTGATCCCTCGTACCTGACATGAATAATAGCTAGTTCATCAGTAATAGATGGACCATCGATTGCATCACCAACAATTAGACTACTGTGTCACAACAAGACTCTCTTTCCCTTACTTCCAATATTCGAGATATCGGATATCGAGTTCATATCGGTTTGCGTTTTGGATATTGGATGTCGGATATCAGATATATATTGAAAATACCGGATATCCATAAATATATTATATAGTATATATACTAAATGTACTATGAAAACATCCATAAAATATAGACAACAACTAGCAAGAGACGAGAAGAAATATCCATAAAGAAAATAGAGACAAAATGCACCAAACAGTAGACACAATGCACCAAAATAAACCCATCAAAATTAATAAGAAATCAGGAAATGAGACCACAAAGGAGAGAGGAGAGGAGAGGGAGAGAGGTATCTTGCAGCTCAAGAGAGAGAGGTTTAGGATTTTTAGTTAATAGGGTTTGTTTAACAGGTAGGACCCGACCCAACCGGAAAGTCCATCCCAAGCCCTATATGAATATCGGTTAATATTGTATCGGCTGATATATCAGACTTCATATTGGTTGATTTTTTCTAAAACGACATGTAACCGAGATATGGCCGATATATGTTGTGTTTAGGCATCAAAATGATATATCGGCCGATACCGATTTCTCAATCAATGCTTACTTCCCATGTTCAAACGTTGCAAGTAAAACGACACTTAATAAACAAGTAGGCACCACAAGGAATTAGCTCCAACTCAAGAGTTGGCTTAGGACTGAAAACCATGGGCATTAGTTTATTATCATTTCCACAATTAAGTTAAACTTGGTGGAGAGACTTGGTTGAAGATGAAGAATATCGACGAGCTTCATAACATTGTTACTAGAGCAAAATTATGAACTTCAGGTACCAAAATAAACATCAAATTACCCCATTTTGAGATTAATGAATATCAGCTAGCAATGTATCCACAATTCCACAATTTTGTTGTTCACTTGATTATCCGGTCAATTAAATAAATTTATGTTAACCATCCTCGAGCTTTGGCATGTGTCAAATAACTACCCATAATTTTAGAATTGGCCTTGGGATGCCCTTTAGTTTCAAGAATGACCAGGGAAATGTTTCTTACTACAGAAAATTTCAGTTAGAGGGAAGAAGTTTACAGCATTTGCGTAAAAGATGGAAGGTTTCAGAAAATCACTGATATAGGAATCTGGCGCCAGTGCAACTGGCACAAAAAAAAAAAAAAAAAATTGGCTGGCGCCAGTGTGACTGGCGCCGATTTTTTTAACCTGGTGCCAGTCACACTGGCGCCAAAAAAAAAATTAGAACTTGGCATCGGCCAACTTTTGGGGCGGGGGGGGGGGGGGTGTTGTACGCTACTTTCTTTCTTTCCATTTGTTTCTTTCTTTCCATTTGTTTCTTTCTTTCTAATTTTCTTTTCTTTTCTTGTAAGTCTTTTCTTTACTTTGTCTATTTCTCTCTCTCTTTGGGAATGATTGAGAGGGATTGATCGTCAGAGTGACTGAGAGGGATGCTCCCGATATGCAGAGGATGTCATATTCGTATAATATGCATAGATATTATATCATATACGACTACCGGACCATGTACCATCCAGCGGATCGGATTCTGCGGCAATTTGGAATGGTTCAAATAATTCCTAATGCTCCACTTCCCAGTAGCTACGCTTGAATCCTAACATATGGCATCCTCTCTGACGATCAATCCCTCTCAATCACTCAAAAAAAAAAAAAATAGAGAGAAAGAGAGAGGAGAAAAAGAAAGAGACAAAGTAAAGAAAAGATTTGAAAAGAAAAGAAAAGAAAGAAAAGCGTACAACACCCCCTCCCCCCCCCCCCCCCCCAAAAAAAAAAAAAAAAAAAAACACAAGGTGGCCGGCGCCAGTGCAACTGGCGCCAAGTTATATATATATTTTTTTGGCGACAGTATGACTGGCGCCAGATTAAAAAAAAAAATCGGCGCCAGCCAACTTCTAAAAAAAATTTGGGACGCCAATTGCACTGACGTCAAATCCCTGTATTAGTAATTTCCTAAAATCTTTCCTCTTTTATGCAAATGTTGTAAACTTCTTCCCTCTGACTGAAATTTTCTGATGTTAGAAGTCCCTAGCACGGCCACAGCCTCACGTGACGGTATCTACACCAACTCTAGAGTGGTTAGCGAGGGTTGGTGGTTTTATATCTTGTACCAACACAGACTCACCGTCCACCGCACAGCGACCAAAACCCCCATTATCTCCATCACCACTCTTGCCACCAGCACCCATCACAAATACCACCATTGTCATCAGCTCCAACACCACCCACCCCCTCCACCATCACCAGTCGCCGCCACCTCAATCACACGCCGCCAAAGCATCTCCACAACCATTCAATTGAATACTTCAGAAAATAACGAAGCAATTTTGTCACAGTGCCTTCTTTCTTCTAGCACATTATGTCATATCAATGGAACTATTGGTTATGGTCCAATAGCCACGTTTATGTTTTATGGTGGTTTTTCCAAAGAGATCCAAACTTTAGGAGGATTAAAAGAAACAAGTCCATAAACATTTTTACCTCGCCTAATCTAATTAATAACAAATAAAAGAACAAATAAAGATTAAGAAAGGTGAAGGAGTATCACCTGACGAGAATATCCGTGATGAGGTCCGTGACGACGAACTCCATCTCCGGCGATGATTGTTAATTGTTAATTGTCAAGTTTAGCGAGTTTTCTTTTCCTAATAGTAGTACTTATCTTTTATCTTGTTTTTTGAGGTCACGGTTATGATAAAGTTGTCTCTGTAAGATGGTCCATGCAAGGGATCTAATGTTGGAGAGATTATAATATGGAGTATCTCCATAAGGTGGTCCGGATACGGGATAAATATTGCAACAACTATAATGATTGCCTCCATAGGGTGATCCGGCTAGTACATGATCGAATGTTGGATAAACTATATGGATTGACTTCAACAGTGAGTCTAGTTGTCCGGCTTAAGGTAGTGCAAGATGTGTAGTTGCATATAATAGTGATACGAATGAACTTTTCGATTTTTTCGGTTCAGTTCTATGGTTGAATGGATCAAGATGACACTATGTTGAATATTCTGGTTGCTTGGGCTCATGCTGATACGAGTTAAGGTGGAGATTGTTGGGTATATCTTGCACTTAGTTGAGTGTTCAAGGTTAACAAGTGAGTTGATTAAAAAGTTAATCTTACATTAATAGAAAGTAGGATGATATATAATTATTAAATTTATAATTAATAACAACTAATCGTTAATTATTAATTATTAATCGTTAATTATTAATTTTATAATTAATAATAACTATAATTAATAGCTTAATTATTGATTATGACTATAATTTTGTTATTAATCAAAAATCCAAATCCTATATTTGGTTGGAGTTGGATTTGGACTTGGATTTGGATTTTGAAATCCATGATTTGGATTTGGATTTGAATTTTGGATTTCCAAATCCAAATCCAAAATCCAAATCCATTTACCAAACAAGCCCTAGATGATTGGAACACTTTGCTCTGACTTTCTACTTCATCCAATGTGAAACTCTCGGCAATGTATTTCTATACAAGATACAATCAATATTCCAAAATGCTATGGTTCACATATATATTTCCTTGCAACTTCCTTCCAAGACAGGACCACCAATCCTTCGTCATTAAGTCAAGGTCATCTCTGGTTATAATAATTGCTAACATCTCATCTCATGTTTCTATGTGTGTGTGTGAAGAGAGAGAGAGAGAGAAGATGGCAAGTGCTGTTGTAAAGTTTGCTTTGGAGAAGGTTGGGAACATCCTGATCCAAGAAGGTTTACTGTTGTATGGAGTGCGCGACATCATTGAATGGCTCCGGACTGAATTGAGGTGGATGGAGTGCTTCCTCATAGATGCTGAAAGAAAGGAAAAGAAAGGAGACGAACGGGTCAAGAATTGGGTGATGGAGGTGAGGGATGTCGTCTTCCAAGCTGAAGACGTTATGGACACCATCATCGAGCAGATTGATAAGCGAAGGAAACTACTGCTAGGAAGGAGGAGCACAAGAATTATCCGGTTATTGAAGAGGTACGCTCTCTATCCATTTGAACTAAAAGCTCTTCACGATATTGGCACGGAGATTGCACGGATAAGGACCAAAGTCCGTGGGATCAAAGAGAGTAGAGAGACATACGGTATTGTTGATCTAGGTCATGAAACCAGAGCAGAATCAAGCAGAACCCAACCACCACCTCTTAGACAATTGCATCCTCATCTGGACGACGACACAGTTGTCGTTGGCTTTGGTGATCATAAGAAAGTGATTGTGGATCACTTACTAGATACCAGTGTGGAAAGGCGTTGCGTAATTTCCATTGTGCGTATGGGTGGTCTTGGCAAGACCACTCTTGCCGCCAAAGTTTACAACGAGATTAAATCAAACTTTGATACGTGTGCTTGGATCACCGTTTCTCAAGAGTACAATGCCACGGAGCTTCTGAAGTGCATTAATAGGAAGGTCAATCCTGCTCAAAATGTTGATTTGGTTGATGACTTGGTATTGAATCTGTACAACTTCTTGAAAGGGAAGAAATACTTGATGTTGGTGCTTTATTTACATGGAGAGAGCTTGCTCTCAACATGCCTTGTAAAATTTTAGTCCCACATTGGAAAAGCACCATGAGTTATCTCAACATATATACTTGGGTGTGTTGTTGAGAGATGCACATGGGGTGGTGACCCTAAGGAGGGAACCATGTGGGTGATTTTACTAGGAGGTAAGAATAAGGCTCCAAGGATTAAGCATTAATGCTTTTGTCATTCTCTTGGATTAATTCCACTTGGAGCTAAGCCCCAAAGGGGCTTATCGACTCGGACTCGGGCTCATGGGCTCATGAGGCGTAATGTGGCGTTTTGTTGGCGCACTTTGCACTTACTGCTGCTGCTGCCGCATGGAGGGCTACGCTGACTGTGCAGATTTCAAATCGGTTATGGAAAGGGTGAATCAATGCGATTAATTCAGATCCTATCTTTGTGGGATTTGAATTAATTTCGTTAGTTGCTATCTTTTTGTGATTTGATTCAATCTTTCCATAACTGAAGAGGCGGTTAGGGTTTCCACCCTCTCTCTATAAATACTCTCTTCTGGCCTCCTTTGTGACTACTACGAAAAATACAAGTCAGAAAAGAGAGAAAGAGAGGGAGTTGCTGCCGCCATTGCAAGTTCATCCGAGGAGTCAGAACAGAGGTGACATCGAGCGTTCCACAAGTTCTTCAAACTTGCTGGTTCCTGGAAGCAGATCGTGTGGGGCGAATCTTGCTTTGAGCAACGGTGTTTTGACACCCCAGCATTGTTCTTCTTCTCATCTCTCTAGATTATTGTAACTTGTTCTGTCCCAATAGCAACACGTTTGCAAGAAAGAACAAGAGATCTTCTCTTTGCTATTTTTCTCCTTCATTTTGTAATTTGGCTATTTAGTTTTATTCGTAGATCTTGAGTTTGATCATCACAAAGTTTTGTGTGACATCTCAGATCTCGATTGCATTAGTTTTCATCTTTGATCAAGCCCCCGGGACTAACAATCTCAAAGCAAGATCCGTATAGATGGAAAACATTAATGCTTCGCTCCTCCAATCGGACTTCTGCAAGTTGGAAAAGTTCGATGGAGAGCACTATCAAGTCTGGAAGAGAAAGGTGTACCTAACTCTTCAACTGAAAGACGTTGATCATGTTCTGTTGGAGGAAGTACCCTCTGTTCCAGACACTGGATCTACTGCCGCCATCAACGCGGCTACCAAACTCCAGGCCAAGTGGAGAAGGAAAAATAGCATCTGCAGGCTTCTCATCCTGAATGCTATGGAGGACTCTCTGGCAGAATCCTACTCAAAGAAGGAACTTGCCAGAGACATATGGGAGTCTGTGGAAAATCTGTATGAAGAAGATAAGAACAGGAGCAAAATATTTGTGGTTGAAAAATATCACAAATTGCTCTTTGAGGACGAAAAGTCCATGCTGCCACAGGTGAAGGAATTTCTGAAGCTGCGTCAGAAACTGGAAGACGAAGAGATGCCCCTTCCCGACAAGTTTGTCGTCGGAGGGATCGTCTCAAAACTTCCTGCTGGATGGAGTACCTTCTATGCAAGGATGCACAGAAAGAAGCTGGACATTAGCTTGGGAGATCTACTTCAAGAGATCCATGTTGAGGACGAGATGCGTTCTCAACAGAAGGTGGACACTCTGTCCAAACAGTTGGCTAAAGCCAATCTTGTGCAGACGAGAGATTCCAAGGGGAAGCAGGCGGCTTCTCATCCCAAGAAGAAGGACTTCACTAATCTGAAAGTGAAGGGTCCTTCATTCAAGCAACAGAAGACTAAGTCCCACGTGACTTGTTACAATTGTGGCAAGAAAAGGCCACTACAAGAGTGAATGTAGATCTAAGCCTAAACAATCAGAGAAATGTGAGCCTAATAAGGTTTCATTGGTTTCTAACATTGTTGCTATGATCGGACAGGTCACAACTGTGGGGGTTGACTCTGACTGGTGGATAGACACTGGTGCGACTTGCCATGTCTGTTCTGACAAGGAATGGTTCGTCACGTACCAGCCGACATCTGAGAAAGTTGTCATGGCAAACCAGGCCCAAGCTGAAGTACTGGGGATTGGGACTGTGGAGCTGAAACTCACTTCTGGGAACACTCTGACGCTTCAAGGAGTGAAGCATGTTCCTGCGATTGCCAAGAACCTAATCTCTGGGAGCCTGCTCTGCAACGCAGGCTTGAGGATGGACATCAACGCTGGTCAGATGGTTATGTCCAAGAAAGAAACATACTTCGGGAAGGCTTATCAAACCGAAGGAATGTTTAAAATTCAGCTTGTCAACCAGTTTGATGACATTAATGCAGTTGCATTTTCTGATTATTCTCTTGAGTTGTGGCATAAGAGACTAGGACATGTTCATAGTAAAAGAATCAACAAAATGTCTAGTCTAGGACTTATCTCCAAATGTGGGGGTAAGGTGGAGAAGTGTGAAGTGTGTGCTCAGACGAAGATCACAAGAAAACCCTTTCATCGGGTCAATCGAAGCACAGATCTTCTGGAGTTGGTGCACTTCGATATCTGTGACTTCAAACATTTCTCCACGAAGGCCGGGATGAAGTATTTCATAACCTTCATCGACGACTTCTCAAAATACGCGTTCGTCTACTTGCTCAAGTCCAAAGACGAAGCTTTCGAGAAGTTCAGAGAGTTCAGGGCCGAAGCTGAACGGCAGACTGGACAATAACTCAAGAGGTTGAGAAGTGATCGAGGTGGTGAGTACAGGTCTCATGAATTCACATCGTTCTGTAAAGAATATGGAATCATATGTGAGACTACTGCTCCATATTCTCCTCAATCCAACGGAGTAGCAGAGAGGAAGAACCGAACATTAACAGAAATAATGAATTCTATGCTACTCACTGCAGGTCTTCCAAAATGCTACTGGGGAGAAGCTGCATTAACGGCCACTTTCATTCTGAATAGAGTGCCATATGCAACTTCGGACGTAACTCCTCATGAACTCTGGTTCAAAGTCAGACCAAACTTGAATGTCATTCGAGTGTGGGGGTGTCTGGCGTATGTGAAACTCCCAGATCTGAAGATTCAGAAGCTAGGGACAAGGACTACGAATGCGATCTTCTTGGGGTATGCCGAGAAGAGTGATGCTCGGAGATTTCTTGATATTGAGTCAAATCATATCATCGAATCTCGCGATGCTGAATACTTTGAAGACAAGTTTGCAAAAGACAAAAACATTATTCTTTCGGACATTCCGAAAAATGATGTAGGCGCAAATGAGACTGAAATCTCATATGAGCCAGTAGTCCAAGAAGAAGCTGTTGTTGATGAAACAACTCTTGTACCAGAACTCGCAGAGCCGTCAACTAAGCGAGCAAGGAGACCGAAAGACTTCGGAGATGACTTTGTCACCTATCATGTGGAAGCAGATCCGCTTACCTATGATGAGGCGATGAAGACCAGAGATGCTATCTTCTGGAAGGAGGCAGTGAATGACGACTTTGACTCTATCACCTCCAATAACACATGGGTGTTGGTAGATCTACCTGAAGGAGAAAAGTCCATCGGATGTAAATGGATCTTCAAGAAGAAGATGAAGGGAGATGGAACTATTGACAAGTTCAAGGCCAGGCTGGTAGCCAAGGGATTTTTTCAGAAACAGGGGATAGACTACTTTGACACATACGCTCCAGTAGCCCGGATGACCACCATCAGGATGTTAATCGCTCTTGCAGCTATACATAAGTTGGTGATACATCAGATGGATGTAAAGACAGCATTCCTGAATGGGGAGCTGACCGAAGAGATTTACATACAACAGCCAGATGGATTTGTCGTCAAAGGTCTTGAAGACAAAGTCTGCAAGTTGGTAAAATCATTATATGGTTTGAAGCAAGCTCCCAAGATGTGGCATGAGAAGTTTGACAAAGTTATTAGGTCAAACGGCTACAGAGTCAGCGAGACGGACAAATGTGTTTACACAAAGTTCGCTGATGGAAGAGGAGTCATCGTTTGTCTGTACGTGGACGACATGCTAATCCTAGGTACGGATATAGGCTGTGTCACAGAGACAAAGAAGTTCCTCTCAACCAAGTTCAGTATGAAGGACTTGGGGGATGCAGATGTCATCTTGGGCATAAAGATCATCCGGACAGACACTGGAGTAGCGCTGTCACAATCTCACTATATTGAGAAGATGCTCACACGCTATGGATATAAGGATCTTCCAGGGATCGATACGCCATACAGGTGTGATCAGAAGCTGAAGCCAAACTCGAGGGAAAGCGTCAGGCAGCTGGAGTATTCTAGCGTTATCAGAAGTTTGATGTACGCAACTACTGCCACAAGGCCTGACATAGCTTTTGCCGTGGGAATGCTGAGTCGGTTCACAAGCAACCCAGGGGTTGAGCACTGGAAAGCTGTGAAGCGAGTAATGAGATATCTCAAGAAGACTCAGACATATGCACTGCACTACAACGGGTATCCGACAGTAGTGGAAGGCTTCAGTGATGCTAGCTGGTGTTCAGAGGTGGAAAGCGAGAGATCCACAGGTGGATATGTCTTTTCCTTGGGTGGAGCTGCTATATCGTGGAAGTCGAAGAAGCAGACTATACTCTCTCGTTCCTCCATGGAATCTGAATTCTATGTACTTGAAACTGCAGCAGATGAAGCAGAATGGCTTCGGGAGCTCATGTATGATCTTCCAGTGGTTGGGGCTCAGATACCGGCGATACCGATATACTGTGACAACCAGACGACTGCGGCGGTGGCATCAAATGACCTCTTCAACGGGAAGAAGAGGACTGTGTGGTTGAAGCACAGGGCAGTACACGATCTTATCAAAAGAGGTGTAATTACAGTGGTTGATGTTCAGAGTCAGGAGAACCTGGCAGATCCGTTCACAAAGGGCCTCAAGCGCCAGTTGGTCGATGACACAGCTTGTAAAATGGGCTTGAAGACATTCTGATAGTGTGTCTTTGTAATCCTACCATAAAGTTTTATGCTATTAGTTCAAAGAGAAATCTACTAGGCATCTAACTTTTGGTTCAAAGGAGGATCACTGACTGGGAAACTATCAGGTAACAGTGGGTACTTGTTCTCTGGAACATGGAAGGGATACGGACCCATAACCACTGTTGTCTACTATGTATTTTTCTGCGGAAAAACAAATCCTGTGGAAGGTTGGCTTAAACGCCTTAATGAGTTCTCAGGCAGAGTGAATGTCTGGTGTGCTTTACAGGAAGCACGGTAGAGCAGCACTACAAGAAGTGAAACTCCATGCTACAGTGGGATGACTCCACCATGAGGTTCCCAGGTAGGGGTAATGCCTCGGCTTTGCAAGCCAAGTCATAGCGGCGTAGCACCGCAAATAGGCAGGTAGCCTAATGCTGTATGACGTAATTAAAGAGTTATAGACAGCACTACAAAGGGGAGGATGGCCCCATGTTACAGTGGCACGACACCACGATGAGGTACCCAGGTAGGGGTAAAGCCTCGGCATTGCAAGCCATGTCGTTGCGGCGTAACACCGCAAGGAAGCCTTAGGCTTCATGCTGGGTAGTTTGGCACTACAAAGAGGCTTGTGACCTCATGCTACAGTAGTATGACACTACGATGAGGTTCCCAGGTAGGGATAATGCCTCGGCTTCAGGCCATGTCATAGCGGCGTAGCACCGCAAGGAAGCGCAAGGCTTCATGCCATATCTCTTTAATAAAGAACTCACCTATAGTGTATGAAAAGAGATATCAGGCCGTCTCTTGAGGGTAAACTTGTAGACGCCTAAAATTATACACTGAAACCAGGCTGGCACAGGGCCTTTAATGTGCAGCCAGAAGCACACGTAACTACACTTTGTGAGTGGAAAGAATTACAATTGTGGTGCAGAATTCAAGGCGTAGTCCATTCTTGTATCACATTGTTATTTAACCCATGCGGGAAGATTCAAGTCGTCAGCGACATCTATCCTAATGCAAAATGGACAGTTACCGTGGGGAACGCTCAACCCTGGACACATATATATATGTTGTGATATGTGGGGGATTGTTGGTGCTTTATTTACATGGAGAGAGCTTGCTCTCAACATGCCTTGTAAAATTTTAGTCCCACATTGGAAAAGTACCATGAGTTATCTCAACATATATACTTGGATGTGTTGTTGAGAGATGCACATGGGGTGGTGACCCTAAGGAGGGAACCATGTGGGTGATTTTACTAGGAGGTAAGAATAAGGCTCCAAGGATTAAGCATTAATGCTTTTGTCATTCTCTTGGATTAATTCCACTTGGAGCTAAGCCCCAAAGGGGCTTAGCGACTCGGACTCGGACTCGGACTCGGGCTCATGGGCTCATGAGGCGTAATGTGGCGTTTTGTTGGCGCACTTTGCACTTAGCACGTCAGCAGTCATGCGGTCTTTATGCGGCTCATATGCGGCCATGCGGTCTTATGCGGCTCATATGCGGCCTCATGCGGCACATGCGGCTCATGCGGCTCATGCGGTCCATGCGGCCCATGCGGTCCATGCGGTCCATGCGGCTCATGCGGCTCATGCGGTCCATGCGGTCCATACGGTCCATGCGGCTCATGCGGTCCATGCAGCTCATGCGGCACATGCGGTCCATGCGGCCCAAGCGGTCCATGCGGCCAGGCTGCTGCTGCTGCTGCCGCATGGAGGGCTACGCTGACTGTGCAGATTTCAAATCGGTTATGGAAAGGGTGAATCAATGCGATTAATTCAGATCCTATCTTTGTGGGATTTGAATTAATTTCGTTACTATCTTTGTGGGATTTGAATTAATTCAGTTCCTATCTTTGTGGGATTAGAATTAATTCGTTGCTACCTTTTTGTGATTTGATTCAATCTTTCCATAACTGAAGAGGCGGTTAGGGTTTCCACCCTCTCTCTATAAATACTCTCTTCTGGCCTCCTTTGTGACTACTACGAAAAATACAAGTCAGAAAAGAGAGAAAGAGAGGGAGTTGCTGCCGCCATTGCAAGTCCATCCGAGGAGTCAGAACAGAGGTGACATCGAGCGTTCCACAAGTTCTTCAAACTTGCTGGTTCCTGGAAGCAGATCGTGTGGGGCGAATCTTGCTTTGAGCAACGGTGTTTTGACACCCCAGCATTGTTCTTCTTCTCATCTCTCTAGATTATTGTAACTTGTTCTGTCCCAATAGCAACACGTTTGCAAGGAAGAACAAGAGATCTTCTCTTTGCTATTTTTCTCCTTCATTTTGTAATTTGGCTATTTAGTTTTATTCGTAGATCTTGAGTTTGATCATCACAAAGTTTTGTGTGACATCTCAGATCTCGATTGCATTAGTTTTCATCTTTGATCAAGCCCCCGGGACTAACACTTGATAGTCATGGATGACATCTGGGACACGGATGCATGGTTACAAGTAAAACCTGCTTTCCCAAATGCAAGGAACGGCAGCCGAGTGATGTTTACGACACGCTTTATGGATGTTGCAAAATCTGCCGACCCGAGGATTCCGCCAGTCGAGCTGCCGTATTTAAGCTACGAGCAGAGTAGGGAGCTCTTCTTAAGGAAGGCATTCCCCACACATCCGGACGCAGAGCCAAGTTGTCCAGATGAGCTCGAGGAAGCGACGGATGAGCTAGTAAGGAAATGTGGCGGATTACCTCTGGCGCTAGTGGTATTAGGAGGTCTACTTTCAGTGAAGGAGCCAACCTTCAATGTTTGGAGAGATACGACTGCTAGCCTAAACTGGGATTCGAGCAAAGACGGAAAGGGGTGTTTGGAGGTACTAGCCTTGAGCTACGACGACTTACCGGACCACCGGTACAAATCATGTTTCCTTTATTTAGGCTCTTGGCCCGAGGATTCAGAGATCAAAGCATCGGAGTTGGTCTGGCTATGGATAGGAGAGGGTTTCGTAGCACCACCAGCACAAACAGAGAGAACCATGGAAGAGGCAGCAATGGGGTACTTGGATGAGCTTGCTCAGAGGTGCATGATTCGAGTAGTCGAGAGAAGTCGGACCAACGGAAGGATCCGTAAATTCCGAATCCATGATCTTTTCAGGGACTTGTGTATTTCAGTTGCTAAAAGGAATAGATTTTTCACGACTTACAAGTGCAATAACGAGGATGATGATGTTGTCACTTGGCGTCGCTTGGTTGTTTGTGAAACATACGATGACGTTAGGGTGCAGTATGCTGGTACGATGATGAGCTCTTCTAACTTGAAAGCACGAAGTCTACTGTTCTTCCAGCTAGCTTTACGGTACGAGGGTGAAGCTTTCACCAAGTATTGTTGTTCCAATTTATTGGGGATGGCTAATCCATCCACCCTAAGACTTCTACAACACGTCTTTCATAGGTTCAGCCTGCTGAGGGTAATTTACCTCAAAGTGTACAAGGATGTCGGCCCGATAAAAAGGTATATATTGTCTTAGTATATTTGTTCATTTATCTACTCATGGGTTAACTAGTTTCCCTTGTCTTTACACCCAATTTTTTTTTTTAACACAATCGATTTCTATTTCTAGCAGAGAAGATTATGAGTTTAATATACCAGAGGAGGTTGGGGGCTTGATCCATTTAAGATATTTCAAGCTTACAGGTTTCGTATCATGTAGCCTTCCACCGTCTATCGGAAATCTATCTAATCTACAGACATTAGACGTAAGAGGCATCACTCAATGTACGTTTCCCAAGTCATTATGGAAGATACAAACGCTTGTACGATTTCGCTGTCACGGGATTATGCCCTCGTCAGACATTGGTCGTCTAAAAATGCTACAGATCTTGGAGAATGTAAAAGCCGGAGGATGGATGAGGCAACTCAAAGAGCTGTCATGCCTTCGGAAGCTTGCCATCACGCAGGTGGTCTCAGGAAATGAGCAAGTGGATATGTTATGTGATTCGCTTTGCAAACTGGATCACCTTACCTCTCTGTACCTTGAAATTTTTGTATCACCGACGGCGACGGCGACGGCGACGGCGACGACGACACTCTTCAACTCCTTACCAAATCATCGCAACTTCCGTAAGTTGACTCTCTCGTGTTCTGGTTTGGGACCATACACTGGTTTGAGTGGGCTGTCCCAAAACCTCGCCAACCTATCATTAGAAGGAGTTCAGCTGGCACAAGAAACGGTAACTGCACTTGAAGGGCTGCAAGGCCTTGTGGTTCTCCAAATACGACAATGCAGGATTTTAGGGGGGAACCGGGCGAACCGGGGGAGGATCTATGTTAGAGGTGGATTTCCTCGTCTGCGGCATTTACGACTTGCACATTTGGGATGGCTAAGGTACTTGAGAATAGAAAGTGGGGCAATGAAGGATCTAGCCCAACTAACAATCGATCACTGCATGGACTTGAGAATGATGCCTGAAGGTTTGGAGCAGTTGGCGTCTCTCAAGAAGTTGGAGGTGTCTGGGATGCCACCTGGTTTTGTACGAAGGATCCGAGAGGGAGGGGAGGACTTCCATAAGATACAACACATACCCTCCATTCAGATCATGATCTAGTGAAGAAAAAAAAAACCCCATAATAGCAGTTATCACTTGTATTTCAATTTGAAAAATATTTATGTTACATCTTTTATGTTCAAGTATTACATGTGTGACACAAGAAAATGTAAGTTCGAGCTTCAACAAGTTCAAACAATGTCCATATCCACATCATAATTTTTGTGGCATTGGAGAGGAGACTAAAACAATATCTATATCCGCATCAATTTTTATTTTTTTTGGATCGTTTTCTTTTTCCTGTTGCCAAATTCTATCTTGAAATGTACGCGAAATATTATATAGCCGGTAATTCTACCTCTTTTCTATGATGTTTTTGTACAAAATTTGATGTTTTGGATGTTGGTTCTCTTTTGACCATCTGATGACAGGCTCCTTTCATTTGCAACTTTGACAACTTTTCATGTTAATGTTTCTCATTTAAATGTTAATTTGTGATATTCTACTATCCTTGTTCAATTTGTGCAATTATTTGGTACTGGACATCCATTACTGATTGTCGTAGAAGCTAGACATTGCTAGATGTAATGCTTCATTTTTGGCAGATAATTTGCTTAGTGTCTGCAGACCACAAGTAGGAGATTTGGTTTACGAGTTTGTGTAGCTTATATCAGATGTTATTCCAAATGTGTCAATCAGCTGATTTTGATGGTTGAAATAGTTCTACTGGGATAACATTTTTCCTTGCGTAGAATATCCTCTTGGAGGAATGATTTGCTTAGTGTCTGCAGACCACAAGTAGGAGATTTGGTTTACGAGTTTGTGTAGCTTATACCAGATGTTATTCCAAATGTGTCAATCAGCTGATTTTGATGGTTGAAATAGTTCTACTGGGATAACATTTTTCCTTGCGTAGAATATCCTCTTGGAGGAATGATTGTAAGTATCCAGTCGCAAAGCTTGGTACTTGGTCTTCTTGTAATTGAGAAGGATTATTTTTCCTGCAAATGTGGATTTTCCTGGTCTGCCACTATGTTTGAGCTTTTTAAATCAGCCACTACACCAAAATGTAAATTAAGAACACTAGTCTTCTTTTTTTTTTTTTTTCTTTTTTTTTTATCTATCTGGAACACTTATTTTTTGTACCTAGGATTTTAAACGGAACAAAAACGTTCCAAAATGGCTTTTTCTAAGGGCACCGCACATTTTACTGGGGGCGTCATTTTACTAGGGGACAGCCCAAGTTTGAAGAACTTTTACTGGGGACGTCCCGAAAATTGCTTGGGGCTATCCCAAACTTAGGGTTTTTCCCTCCTCTTTCCTCCTCCTTCCTCCAGCCGCCGCTTCCTTCCTCCTCCTCCGCCTCCAGCCGCCGCCTCCCTCCTCTCCTCCGCCTCCAGCTGCCGCCTCCCTCCTCTCCTCTGCCTCCAGCCTCCGCCTCCAGCCGCCGCCTCCCTTCTCTCCTCCGCCTCCTCCTCCAGTCCCTCATCGTCCCCATCCACCGGTCCCCGCACCGTCTCCCGCTTCGACGACTACCGCTGGGCCGTCCGCTCCCTCGCCGACTCCGACTCTCGCTGCGCGGTCGACGGGAACGAGATGATGCGCTTCCACTGCCCACCCGGCGGCGGCGACGGGATCTACGATGCCAGCGTCGTCTTCTCCCCGGTGTGCTCGTCGGGAAGCGGTAGGGCCGCCGGCATCTAGACCTTCGGCGAGAATTGGGTTCTGGTGCAGCAGCATCTCCAAGGACTGCCAGCAGGGTGGCAGTCCTAACATATGTTAGGACTGCCAACCTGCTGGCAGTCCTAGGACTGATTGCTGGAAATAAATTAGGCTAGCCCCAAGTAAAAAAATTTGATGGCAAACTTGTAATTTTTTCAAAAAATTTTGGGATAGCCCCAAGTAAATGGTGTGGTGCCCTTAGAAAAAGCCTTCCAAAATCAGAAAAAAAGTTCCTAATATATTTTATATTAATTTTTAAAATATATATTTATTTAGGTATGCTTTTATACCTGTTGAAAACTAATAAGGGATTTAGTCCTACATTGGAAAATGTAATATGAAGAGGAGCTAGACTCCCTATAAGTAGTGGAGTAGTCCATCAATAAAAAACACACAACAATTATTCTCTACATGGTATCGGAGCCATAACCACAAAAAAAAAAAAAAATTCCAACCCGCCCAAAGCCAACCCCCCCTCCCAAGCCGACGCCCCCCCCCCCCCCCCCCCCCTCCAATCATACGGAGTGTACATGGTACTCCATCAATAAAAAATACACAATAATTATTCTCTACAATACCGTTCCAAATATATTCAAATTTGAGCATGAACATGTGATTGTTCTTCTCTCAAATACAATGGCTAGGATCTGATCTCCATTAAACCTCTACCTAAAGACAATATATGTTAGTAGCCAAGTCCCCTTTTTTCTCTCTCCCCCTCTCCTTCCCGATTCAGAGATTCAGAGAACCACCACCCCTACCACCATCTACCTCCTCCTCCACAAAACCCTAACTTAGATTCCTCCACTTCTTCTCTACCATAATAAAACCCTAACCTTAATTCTAATCTCCTCAACCCGCTTCCCCTCATCCTCTCTCATAGCGCCGACTCTAGCCTCTTTCCTCTACGCCGGCGAGTTCTCAGGCTGGGCGGCGATGAACGGACGGGTGCAGGATCCAAGCAGGAGCGGAGGAGCCAGTACTTGAGCTCTCTCATCCGGAGGACCAATCTCAACACTGAAGAAGCAGCAGCCGAAGAAGAAGAGAAGAAGAAGAACAAAAAGAAGGAGAAGGAGGTGGTGAAAGAGGAGAGGGAGGGGAGGGATGTCGCCGGCGAGCGGCAGGATAGGCGCAGCATCAGGGTGAGGGCCGTCGACATGCCGCCCGCGCTGCAGCGGCGGGCGTTCCCGTGCGCCCGCGAGGTGCTCGGTGGAATGCCCAAGACGGACAGCACTCGCCTCGCCCTCGCGCTCCAGAAGGTGAGTAAAAAAAAAAATTTGAGTCTCGACTTAAAAACTTACCATTCTTAAGGGTCTGCTTGGCAATTGTAGGGGTAGCGGTTATAGGGTATTTTTAGAGTACCGGTTATGAGCGGTTATGAGGGGTCCGGTTTTGGGTGGTTTTTAAGTAGCGGCTTTTATACCAGTCCAATCTATGCTTGGTAATTCACTAACGAGCGGTTCTGATTTTTTTTTTACATAAATAGATTAAATAGGGAAGGGTATCAGTAATTATAATTATATATATATATTTTTGAGGATATAAATGGAATAAAAAAATAGAGCCGCTCAAAATCCACCGATTTGGGGTGTTTATAAAGCCACCCAAAAATACATTACACCGATTTTGGAAGATTTTTGAGCCGACCAAACCAGTGCCTCAAAAAAATTAACAAGCGGAGGTTTTCATAAGGGGAAATTTATGAAATGCCCAAAAACGAAAAAGTTTTATGAAAAACCCACCGTGCAATAAAATTTCATCGTGTGCCCAGAATTAGCAAAAAATAAAGAGGGTTCCGAATGACCTTTTTGCCCTTTTTTCTAATTTATTGAAAACACCCACGAAACTATTCTTAAAAATAACGTTTCGATACTTCCTCTTCTTCCATACGCTGCTCACTTTCGAATCTAGGTTTTCTCCTCAAAATTTTTCAAAAACTCGTCGGAAAATTTCGGAAAAACCGAGACAAACGGCAAAAGTGCTAAAACGGAGGTCAAAACATCATTTTTTTGCGATTCTAAAATTTCGGAATGCCGTCTAATGGGGAAGCGGTTACTTTCAGGCTCCTCGAAGATACGCTCGTTTTGAGACAAACCGGAACTCGTTTCGACCTCCCAGTCAAAAGTTATGGCCCTTCAAAGTTTCAACTGACCATAAAATGTAGGAGAATGGTCATTCTCCGTGTTAGAACACGAAAAATATTAATTTCGCATGAGGGTGGCCATTCTCCGTGTTAGTAACACGGAGAATGTCATTTTCCGTCTTAATTTACACGGAGAATAGTCATTCTCTGTGTTAGTAAAACGGAGAATGGCATTCTCCGTCTTAATTTACACGAAGAATGGCCATTCTCCGTGCTAAATTACACGGAGAATGGTCATTCTCCGTCTTAATTCACACGGAGAATGGCCATTCTCCGTGTAATTTAGCACGGAGAATGGTCATTACAGTGTTAAAACGCAGGAGAATGGCCATTATCCGTATGAGAAACACGGAGAATGCCATTCTCCGTGTCAAATAAAACGGAGAATGGTCATTCTCCGTGTAATTTAGCACGAAGAATGGTCATTCCAGTGTTAAAACACAGGAGAATGGCCATTCTCCGTGTTAGTAACACGGAGAATGGCCATTCTCCGTGTTAAATAAAACGAAGAATGCCATTCTCCGTGTTAAATAAAACGGAGAATGACCATTCTCCGTGTTAAATAAAACGGAGAATGGTCATTCCAGTGTTAAAACGCAGGAGAATGGCCATTCTCCGTGTTAGAAAAACGGAGAATGCCATTCTCCGTGTTAAATAAAACGGAGAATGACATTCTCCGTCTTAATTAAAACGGAGAATGTCATTCTCCGTGTTAATTTACACGAAGAATGGTTATTCCCAGTGTTAAAACGTAGGAGAATGACCATTCTCCGTGTAATTTAGTACGGAGAATGACATTCTCCGTTTCTAAATTACACGGAGAATGACCATTCTTCGTGCTAAATAACACGGAGAATTTCATTCTCCGTGTTAAATGACACGGAGAATGGTCATTCAAATGTTAAAACACAGGAGAATGGCCATTCTCCGTGTTAGAAACACGGAGAATGCCATTCAACACGGAGAATGACATTCTCCTTGTTAAAAATGCAGGAGAATGACTATTCTTCGTGCGATATCGACGGAGAACAGTTGACAGAAACCTAATTTTTTATTTTTTTGTTTTGTGGAAAGAAATTTGACATGAATACAGATTCAAGAGTTTTTATTCTTCTTTCAAAACGATGCTAACTCTTATGAAAAAGAAGAAGAAGATCTTCTCTCCATAATTGACCTAATTGTCGGAGAAGAAGAAGAAGAAGAAGATAACCGATGATCGGAGTTCGACTGAAAAAAAAAAGCATGGTGAACTACGAATGATCTTTGCGATCTCTGCTGAAGATGAGAGCAATGGAATTCAGATTTCCCGTGAAGAAGAAGAAGACGAAAATCGTAATCCAGATCTGAGTTTTTTGAATTGAAATACATATAGATGACTAATTCGCGCGGAGGGGTAGTTTCGGTATTATAAAAATAGCAGTTTCCAGCGGGTGGCATCTAAAAGGGAATCTTGAAATATAACGTGAAAATACTTAATTCTGGGTATTTCATAAAACTCATCCAGCGGGTGGACATTTCATAAAAGTTCATCCCGAAATTGGGTTTCTCAGCAATTTCCAGTTTTCATAAACGGTCGGTTCAAAAATACCCCAAAACCGGTGAAAACACCATTACCAAGCAGACCCTAAGAGAACCATAGTACTTCTGGTACGAAGCTTGCGTTGAAACTCACAATCTATGCCATTTGGGAATGATTATTTATTAGTTGACAACTTGTTTGGTAGCTACGGAGTTTCTAGGGAAATCAGAGAAAATGTGCAAGAGATGCGCAAAAGTAGATGGAAAATACCTTTTGGGCCACCCTTGGACATACCGTGCCCACGTGGCAGCAGCCCATTGGCCTCCCCTACTAGTAATGGCCCCACCCTCAAAATCCCGAGCCCCCTTCTAATGGGGAGCCAACACGTGCCCGCGGGCAAGGGCGGTCACGCCCTTTGGGCGGGCCTCAACCTAAATTGCTATCAGAGTCACATACATAATGAAACCCCTTAGCTATGCATATAAGCTTGCCACATTTAGACTAACTTCCGCAACCATGGGGGCTAAATTTCATATCACGAATTCGTGCTCCCTCTAATTATAAAATGCATGGACTATAGACTATTGCATCTCTGGATATATTCAGAGCAAAAGTTGGAAAGGATTACACAACATCAACATTATGCCTTAAATGTAAATAGATTCGTGCTTGAGAGATGCTAATGCATCCTCACCTTCCCACCCGTGTATCTTCACATCTGTCTAGTTGGATGGGACCCATCAACCCAGGATGCCATACAATCTCGCAAGAAGGAACCGATTGACTTGTGATTGTAATATACTAGTGGACGGTTTCCTGAGTAATAGTACTAATGCATCGTCTTCGTCCCACCCATATATGTTCACATCTATACAACTGCCCCCATCAAGCCAAGGCTACCTTATAACTTTTCATTGCCAATGATAAAGTTCTGACTGCTTAACCTCTTTCTTTCAGCTCACTCCTTATAGTGTTGTAACCCAGATCCCTCAACTTTCTTGTTCATAAAGACACCAGCAATCACAAATTTCATTCATGATTTGTAAGTTAAAAGATATCATCCAAATGAGCTTACTTTTAAGTCGAACAAAAAAAATCAAGGAAATCATTTAGTGAAAGCTAGATCTCAATTATCCGTCTGGAAGCTAGATCTCTAGAGCTCAAAGAGCTGGTGTTGCTCAAACCTCGCCTCATTAACATGCCTAACTTGAATATTCCTTCGCATCATCAAATAGAGATAAATTACGACTTCTGATATTATTGGGTCAACTTTGCACCTTCTCAAATGTTGGATGTAGTTACAGGGGACATGTGACTTCTCTATTGTTATCGGAGAAGTTGCACTTCCATGTCGAATTGGTAAAGTCTGCAGTAGGAATTCTACATCCAACAGAGAAAATTTATGCCAAGCTTGTCAGTGGATCCCTGGAAAATGGCAAAATGAATGAATTGGTGACATTTCTAATTAGAGCAAGTAAGGAGGAATCTCCGACCTCCATTGAGAAATCTGTTGCTATCCAAGTAATGAATGTGTTATAAAAAGGGTTCCGACAACGTTCGTTTAAATAGTTAGAGGTCTCATGTTAGAAATTTTTGTCTCTCTAACTTCATAAAAATTTCATTAACATGTGGTCCATATTTTATATCATGGTTAAATTAGGTAATTGCTGAATAATAAATGTTTGGTTAAATTAGAAGATTCCTACCATTTGCAACTTTGATGGACGGTTGCAAACTTTTAGTGAATGGTTGCACCTTTGATGAAAGGTTGCACGAATGTGGAAATTCGTTCCCTCTCTCTACCTATATATATGAACCCAAATTCCATCATTTGGATCATCTCTCAAGAAACACAACTTATAAAATAGCCAAAGAGAGAGAAGGAGAATTTCACATCAAAATAAACGATGGATTCCGGTATGATTTTATGATTTATAGTGACTAATTATATGATCAAAATCCTATGTCGATTTATATGTTTTAGATTTACATGTTCGAATTTAAAAATTTATGTTTATATATGTTTATATGTGGTATCAGAGCATCGTTAGATCATATATTAGTTCTATGTATAGAATAATTTAGAAGGAATTAAGATCCAATTTTATTTTATTTTTGGTTCTGTAACCATATTTTATTCTAAAATGCTATTCATGCCAATATATGTAGTCCTATCTTTCGGACAAGAACCTTAATCTGGCGACCTTTCGGAACAGAACCTTAATCTGGCGCCTTATACCAACTAGTCCATCTCAATAGGATAATCGTTGAGAGTGGGATAATTGTTGAGAGTGGGATTTGAACACTCAACATTTTAAATGATTCCTTACGGAGGACCAGAACCTTACTAGTGACTCTTTACTTCTTGTATTATTTATCTAAATCTGGCACCTTCGTTCACTCAGCCATCTTGGCACATATACATAGGAAATGATAGTTTATATAACAGATTATATATATTTAGTTTATAACATTTATAGTTGAATAGAAATGACATAATCATAAAGAATAATTGTAGATATGTTTTTATATGGTTTGAACTACAATATTCGTATTATATTGAATTGATAATCACCACAGTGGTTTCAATTATGTACATGTATATTGTCATTTTTTTTTTGACATTCATATTATTAGTTGGTGTTCACCACAGTGGACTCAAATTTTGCATTGAATGTTCGACTAAGTAATATCGTTGGTTTATTTACTTAAATTATGTTTTACCCACAGGTAGATCATATATTATTATTAGTAAAATAAACATTAAGGTAGTCGATTATTTCTATAATTAAGCAAGTATAGGATATTCACAAATACCATACTTGTTTCATTATAGTTTTGATCACTCATTTATGTATAAATTTTGGTCATAGTGTTTATAACTCAACGATTAATTGAAGTAAGCTTGTTTCTATAATGCAGTTCAAATTCCTGTCCAACTTAATTCTTTTGCCAACTCCGTTCCCAAACTAGATGGGACTAACTACTCAGAGTGGAAAGAGCATGTGGAATTTTATTTGGGAGTTCTTGATATTGATTCAGCACTTGTTGTGGACAAGCCTGCTGATCTTACGGCTTCGTCCACAGCAGATGAGGTTAAGTTCCTTCATGCATGGACTAGAACTAACAAATTGTGCTTGAAATTTATGCGCTTATCTACTGCTACCAATATCAAATCTTCCATTAAAGAAACCAAGACCGCTAAGGAATACATATCTATAATTACTGAACGCTTTAAGACCGCTGATAAAGCAGTTGCTGGAAAACTTATGGCTGAACTTACGACAACCCGTTTTGATGGATCCAAAACCATGCAACAACATGTACTTGACATGACTAATCTGGCTGCAAAATTAGGTAAATTGGGCATGACAGTGGCTGATTCATTTCTAGTCCAGTTTATCCTAAACTCATTGCCTCAGCAATATGGTCCTTTTCAAATTCATTATAACACGATTAAAGATACGTGGAATGTGAAACTAGTTCAGGAAGAGGCGATAATTAAGCAGCAGAATGGTCATGTTGCTCAAGCATATTATATGGTTCATGGAAATAGGAAGAACAAATTCAAAAAGAGAAATTGGAAGGGCATTAAGAATGGTCCATCCAATGAGTCAGATCGACCCGCATCAAAGAAAGCTAAGAAGGATGATAAGTGCCACTTTTGTAAAAAGGTTGGACACATTCAGAAAGATTGCATGAAACGCAAAGCTTGGTTCGAAAAGAAAGGTAAGCTTTTGGCTTTTGTATGTTTCGAATCAAATTTTGTTGAAGCACCTTCTAATACTTGGTGGATTGATTCTGGTTCTAATGTTCATGTTTCAAACTCGATGCAAGGATTCCTTACAACCCGGACCACAAATCCAAATAAAGACTACCTTTACATGGGAAATAGAGTAAAAGCTCCAGTAGAAGCCATTGGCACTTTTCGTTTAGTATTGGATTCTGGTTTTTATTTAGATCTAGAGCAAACTCTTTATGTTCCTTCAGTTTCTCGAAATTTAATCTTCATGTCTAAACTTGATAATGATGGCTTCTCATTAAAAATAGGTAGTGGTTGTTTTATTTTGTACAAGAATAATGATTCTGTAGGTTCAGGATTTTTAGTCAATGGCTTATATCAAATAAATCTTGAATTTTTCTTTCTTTCTGAATCTCTTCTTGTCACCATGCATCCTAATGTTGGTTTGAAACGTAGTATGACGAATGAAAGATCTTCTTTCTTGTGGCATAAAAGACTTGGTCATATATCCAAGGAAAGAGTTAATTTATTAGTAAAAAATGAGATTCTTCCAAGTCTCGATTTTAATGATTTTGGTATTTGTGTGGATTGTATTAAAGGCAAACAAACCAAACATACCAAGAAAGGAGCCACAAGAAGCACCGATCTTCTTGAAATAATACATACAGACATTTGTGGACCTTTCGATGTTCCATCCATTGGAGGAGAAAAATATTTTATTACCTTTATTGACGATTTTTCACGTTATTGTTATCTTTACCTTTTGCATGATAAATCTCAATATGTAAATGTTGTAGAAATTTACATTACTGAAGTTGAGAGACAATTAGGTAAAAACGTGAAAATTATTAGATCTGATAGAGGTGGTGAGTATTATGGAAAATATGATGAATCGGGACAACGTCTTGGTCCTTTTGCTAAACTCCTAGAAAAATGAGGAATTTGTGCTCAATACACAATGCCAGGTTCTCCTTGGCAAAATGGTGTAGCTGAAAGACGCAATCGTACACTTATGGAAATGGTTAGGAGTATGATGAGTAATGCTAATTTACCCATATCACTGTGGATGCATGCACTTAGGACCGTTGTGTATATCTTGAATCGGGTTCCCAGTAAAGCTGTTCCTAAGACACCTTTCGAAATGTGGAAAGGATGGAAACCTAGTTTAAGACATTTGCACGTATGGGGCTGCCCAGGGGAGGCACATATTTATAATCCACAAGAAAAGAAACTGGATCCAAAAACCATACTGTCCTAATCATAGTACGAGAATTGTAGAAACCGGTAATGCTAAATTCATTGAGAATGGCGAAGTCAGTGGGAGCGATAAAAATAAAGAAGTGATTATTAAAGAAATTCGGGTACCAATTTCCTTACCACGAATCTTGAATGACATAGTTCTACCTAATGTTGCTGATCCAATCAACAACATAGAACAAAATGTCAATAATCATGAACTCCATAATGAGGCTGTCATCGTTGAACCGAATATAAATACAACACCAGAATTAGTATTAAGGAGGTCCCAAAGACCCAAGAAATCAGCTATTTTGGATGATTACGTGTTGTACTTACAAGAATGTGAATTTAATATAGGAATAAGCAAAGATCCGGCTACATATACACAAGCTATTAAATGCGAAGATTCTGAAAAATGGATCGATGCCATGTTTGATGAGATGAAATCTATGGCTGATAATAAAGTTTGGGAGTTAGTCGAATTACTAGAAGGACATAAGAAAGTCGGTTGTAAGTGGATCTTTAAGACCAAATACGACTCTCTTGGTAATATCGAACGACGTAAAGCTAGACTTGTAGCCAAAGATTTTACTCAAGAAGAGGGTGTTGATTTCAATGAAACCTTCTCTCCAGTTTCTAAGAAGGATTCTTTACGAATCATTATGGCATTAGTAGCTCGCTTTGATTTAGAGCTGCATCAAATGAATGTGAAAACAGCCTTTTTGAATGAGAGTTTAGAAGAAGTCTACATGGCTCAACCAGAAGGCTTCATCTCAGATGGAAAGGAAAACATGGTTTGTTTGTTAAAAAGGTCAATATATGGATTAAAACAAGCTTCACGACAATGATATATTAAGTTTCACAATACCATTAGTGCCTTTGGGTTTACTGAAAATATTGTTGATCAATGTATATACCTGAAGATCAGTGGGAGTAAGTTTGCATTTTTAGTTCTATATGTTGATGATATATTAATTGCCAGTAGTGACCTTAGTTTATTACGGGAAACTAAGGATTTTCTTTCTCAAAACTTTGAAATGAAAGATATGGGAGAGGAGGCATCATACGTGATCGGAATAGAAATATTTCGTGAAAGATCACATAGATTATTAGAATTGTCTCAGAATGCATATATCACAAAAGTTTTGGAAAAATTTAATATAGCATCCTGCGATCATAATGTTGTTCCAATTCAGAAGGGGGATACGTTCAGCTTAAGTCAGTGTCCTCAAACTGAATTGGAACGTGAACGAAAGAAAGTTTTTCCTTACGCTTCTCTTGTAGGAAGTTTGATGTATGCACAAGTTTGTACCAGGCCAGACATTAGCTTTGCCGTCGGTATACTGGGATGTTATCAAAGAAACCCAGGAATTGATCATTGGAAAGCTGCTAAAAAAGTGCTAAGGTACTTACAGGGGACAAAGGAACATATGCTTATATTTAGACATACCGATCATCTTGAGGTGATTGGTTACACAGACTCGGATTTTGGTGGATGTATGGATACTAGAAAAATTACTTTTGGTTTTGTTTTTATCTTAGCCGGAGGTGCTGTATCATGGAAGAGTGCAAAACAAACTATTATCGCATCATCAACCATGGAGGCAGAATTTGTAGCATGCTTTGAGGCTACAATTCAAGGATTATGGTTGCGGAATTTTATTTCAGGGCTTAGAGTTATGGAATCTATTGCTAGACCACTGAAAATTTATTGTGATAATGCCGCAGCAGTATTCTTTTCAAATAATGATAGGTATTCTAAAGGAATAAAGCACATGGAGATGAAATATCTGTCAATGAAGGAAGAAATTCGGAATAAACGAGTGTCAATTGAACATATTAAAACAAATGATAATATAGCAGATCCGCTAACTAAAGGGTTACCACCCAAGACATTTAAGCAGCATGCTGAAAAGATGGGTCTTGAGAATAAACAATAGCATTTTATTATTTATGAATTATTATGTGCTTGTATTTTGACATCTTTGAGAATTCATTATTGAAAATTCTGAATTTTTCTGTTTCCATTGTTTATGTATATGTTATGTGAATGGATAAATGATAACAGAGATAGTCTTTTCATTAAGACATTAAGGGAACATTATGATTACTTCGTTGTATGTGGTACATGGAAGGGACCATGTTCTTTAATTAATATGGACCACTATGACTCTTATCAATAATTCAATTAAATGAGGTAATTAAGACAAACATTTTAAAGTTTATTATTTCAGCATTTATGCGCGCCTTATGACTCCTAAATGAAATCATAAATATGATTGTTATATGGACCAAGTGGGATACTGTTAGAAATTTGTGTTTCTCTAACTTCATAAAAATTTCATTAACATGTGGTCCATATTTTATATCATGGTTAAATTAGGTAGTTGCTGAATAATAAATGTTTGGTTAAATTAGAAGGTTCCTACCATTTGCAACTTTGATGGACGGTTGCAAACTTTTAGTGAATGGTTGCACCTTTGATGAAAGGTTGCACGAATGTGAAAATTCGTTCCCTCTCTCTACCTATATATATGAACCCAAATTCCATCATTTAGATCATCTCAAGAAACACAACTTATAAAATAGGCCAAAGAGAGAGGAGGAGAATTTCACATCAAAATAAACGATGGATTCCGGTATGATTTTATGATTTATAGTGACTAATTATATGATCAAGATCCTATGTCGATTTACATGTTTTAGATTTACATGTTCGAATTTAAAATTTTATGTTTATATCTCAAACTAATATGCTTCTATTTTTCATTGATCAAGTTAGTAAAAATAATGAAGATATTATTTACTATTTATAGAATTATTTAAATCAGAAACTATTTTAAAACAATTATTTATAATTAATTGTTGACAGATACTATTTTTTAATATTTCAAAACTAATATATAATTAACATGTAAATATATGAAAATGATCTACAGAAAATCTAGTATTTTATTCTGAATTTAATTTAATTTTAGAGCACTGTTTAATATTTATAAAAATCAATATACATAAAATACATTAAATAGTACTTTCAGTTTTTAATTAATAGAAAATATAAATAATAATATTTAATGCTGGAAAATTTCTAAGTAAATACTTCATATGAAAATACTAATTACCAGTATTTTTCCAACATTTATTAACAGTATTAAACATGCATTAAAAATTAGAATACACTGTTTTCACAATTTTCTAATTACTGTTTTTAATTCCTAAATAATATATTTAATGAATAAATAATTCTGCAAAAATCATAAATGAATACTACAATTGAAATTCCTATTTATCAGCATTTCATATAAATTTTACACAGTATAGAAATATTGATAAAAATACAAAATAATTTCTACACACACACACACACACACACACACACACACACACACACAGATATATATATATATATATATATATATATATATATATATATATATATATATATATATATATATATATATATATATGAGGAGGGATCTAGATCCCCTCACTTTTGTATCTCCTATGCATCCCCATGATAACACCCGTTAGATCTTGTTTAAGTCATCTATTCATAACCGTTGAAAAACCAACGGTTAAGATTAGATGACTTAAATGAAATCCAATGGATGTGAAACAGGGGATGCATTGGGGATACAAAAGTGAGGGGATGCAGATCCCTCCTCTCTCTCTCTAAAAAAATATATAAACATAAAGCCAGGGGCTCGAACTAAGGCTTCCTGGACATGGTCTTAACACAGCTGCTCTGACCAATAGGTCAGATTTGGTTCTGTGTTAGAAACAGAACCCAACAGTTTATATTTCATTCTAGACAATATAAATATCTATATATAAAAAAAACAAGCAAGGAGGAGGGCTCAAACTAGGGTCGGCTGGGACAGGGACCAAGAGATGGGACGCTGGCCACTTGGCCAGGCTCGGTTTGATGTTTTTAAAGAATTCCATTATTTTTAAAGTAAAACATCGGCTAGAAATCTCATCAAGAAAGAAAGTGACGGTCGTTGTAGGGGATCTCGGGGGGGGGGGGGGGGGGGTGGGGGGCGTTGGCCTCGGTCGCCGGTAGTGCTTGGCGGCAACGTGCCTGTCCGCGCCCGGTTCCGACGAACGGTCGGCGGTCACTTGCGCGGTCATGTGGTTGGCGTCGGTTCTCGACGAAGCTCGGCTCGCTGGTTGTGGCTCGGAGTTGGAAAGGTGGATTCGACAAGGCTTTGCCGAGTGGGTGAGGTGAAAGAGGATGAAGAAGTGAGGATCAAACTCTACATATATATAAGGAATGATAGCAGCTTGGTTCTCGATTGGGATTTCGTCATTTAAACGGAAAAAAAAATAAGGAATGAAAATTGATTTCAGTTTCAAAAAATAATGGAGCTCTCTCTCTCTCTCATACGGTTTCTAAAGTAAGAGACTTCCAGCCATTGGAATACTCCAAGGGTCCCTGATGCATTCAACTAGGGGTGAGCATATAACGGTTGAAAACCGAAAATCGAACCGAACCGAAATATGACAAACGGTTCGGTTTTTCGGTTATCGGTTCGATTTACGGTTTAAAATTTTAAAAATTTGAAATAACGGTTCGGTTTTCGGTTCTTCATCCGAAAAACCGAACCGAACCGAACCGAAAACCGATTTAGATTTAGTAATTTATCAAACTATCCACAATATACATATACTAATGTTTATTAACCCCTAACTGAGCGCACTCTCTTCTCCTATTCTATGTCGGTGCTTCTTTGAGCATTCTCTCTATCTACCATCAATCTATATATACTAATATCTTTCACTCTATGTAATATAACAATTCATAAATACAATTATGTCATATATTTTTTAAAAATTTGTTATTTAAATAGGCTCATTTTGCTAAAAACTTGAAGGCCATGCACATTGGCCCATGAAACCGAACCGACCGAAAACCGAACCGAATTAATTCGGTTCGGTTTTGTTCAGTTTTTATCAAAACGGTTCGGTTTTCGGTTTTGAGAAATACGGTTTACGGTTATTTCGGTTTTCACATATTCGGTTCGGTTTGAATCGAACCGAACCGATGCTCACCCCTACATTCAACCACAACTTGCTTTCATTCAATAGTTCACAAGCTTTTCAATTATGTTGTTTAACTCTCCATGCATTAGTTGCAAATAAGTCCCCCCTCCCACATTCTATATTTATCCATAGCCCTTTATACTATAGCATGCAATATATTTATTACATATCTAAACTTTTATTATTAGTAAATATATTTATTTGCATAATTTAAACCAAAATCCTAGTTCACTTTTATTACTAAATTTTAATTCTTTATTATCTACAAACAATAATTTTTATCTAATATTAATTGCAAAAATGTTATTTACCAATTTATAAATTTATAATTAAACTATTTATCATATTTAATTCTATTTTATTTAAACTTAATTTAATAATAACAATATTAATAATTTGCATTTAATAAATTTGTAAATCCTCAATTTATTCAAACAAAGAAAATATTAAGGAGTTACAAAACTTTCCTCCTTGAAAAATTTCGTCCTCGAAATTTCCAAGGATAGGGGTACAGCTTTCTCTCCCATGTCGACTCGCCAGGAAAGTGATGTCTTCATGCCACCCGAACTAGGGATATAGCTTTGTTCCTCAGCCTCTTCTCCCTTCGGTCCATAATCTTGGCAGGCTGCTCCGCATAAGTGAGACTGGGTCCAACCTCTTACTCCGAATGGTCCAGTACATGACTGAGGTCTGGAATATATCTCCTCAGCTGAGAAACGTGGAAGACGTTATGAACACCTTCCAGGTTTGGTGGCAATGCAACCCTGTAAGCCACCTCTCCAACTCTGCTAAGTATAGTGAAAGGTCCAATATATCTGGGGCTCAGCTTTCCCACTCGACCAAATCTGATCGTCCCTCGAGTAGTTGATTCCAAGGGTGAATTCCAAGGGTCTTCGACTACTATCAGCCTAATGTTTCTGCCTGTCTTGGGCAACCACGAGTCTGTCTCTGATCATCTTGACCTTATCTGTTGCCTCTGTAATCATCTCTGGTCCAAGCATAACTCTCTCTCTCTCTCTCTCCAACATCGTCCCAAGAGAGCGGTGTCCTGCATCATCGTCCGTACAGTGCCTCGAACAGTGTCATCCCACTGCTAGCTTGGTAGCTATTATTGTATGAGAACTCTACCAAGTGCAGATGATCCTCCCATGATCCGTCGAAGTCCAAAGCACAAGTCCTCAGCATGTCCTCCAAAGTCTGAATGGTCCTTTCGGATTGTCCATCTGTTTGAGGATGGTACGCAGTGTTGAACTTCAACTGAGTACCGAGTCCTTCCTGCAGGCTCTTCCAGAAGTGCGAAGTGAATCGGCTATCTCCGTCGGATACTATACTCACTGGGACTCCATGAATTCGCACTATCTGTCTCATATATAGCTTCGCCAACTTCTCAGTGGAAAGTCCCACTTTGAAGGGAATAAAATGAGCTAATTTGGTTAGTCTATCGACTATGACCCAAATGACATCCTTCCCTCCTTGGGAACAAGGAAGCCCCGAGACGAAGTCCATCACGATGTGTTCCCATTTCCACTCCGGAATGGGTAATGGTTGTAGCAGTCCAGCTGGCCTCTGCCTTTCCGCCTTCATCTGCTGGCAGACAAGACATTTGGAAATGAATTTGGCAACGTCCCCCTTCATACCGTACCACCAAGTATGTTCCTGCATGTCCTTGTACATCTTGTTGGCACCGGGATGTATGGAGTACTACGACTGGTGAGCTTCCTGCATTATCTCCTCCCTCAAGTTGCTGTCAGGTACACACAGTCGGGTGCGATGCCTCAACGATCCATCGTCAGCTATACTGAAATCATCTAGAATTCCTATATCTGCCTATTCTCTAAGTTGACGAAGCCTAATATCAAGGAATTGAGTCTCTTTGATCTTCTCCATTAGGCTGGACTGGATCTGCTCATCATTTGCATCTCCGCTCCAGCTAGAATGATCTCTATAGTGAGCTTCTCCAAGTCTTCAAGAAGATGTATGTCCCTAGTCAAATACATAGCTCCCGGGTATCTGCTAAGTGCATCTGCTACAACATTGACGTTTCCAGGCAGATTCTGGACTGAAGGGAGAAGAGGCTGAAGAACAAAGCTATACCCCTAGTTTGGGTTGCATGAAGACTCTCCTGGCGAGTCGACATGGGAGAGAGCGGATGAGATGAAGGAAAAAATACCCCTATCTTTTTCAGTTATGATTATATGTACCCTATCATTGGAAGTTTAGAGATGTAAGTAAATATATTGCATGCTACAGTATAAAAGGACTGAAGATAAATATAGAATGTAGGGGGGTGGGTGGGGGGGGGGGGGGGGAACTTATTTGCAACTAATGCATGAAAAGTTAAACAACAGAATTGAAAAGCTTGTGAACCATTGAATGAAAGCAAGTTGTGGTTGAAAGCACCACGGACCCTTGGAGTATTCCAACGGCTGGAAGACTCTTACTTTAGAAACCGTAGGAGAGAGAGAGAGAGAGAGAGAGAGAGAGAGAGCTCTCCATTATTCTTTGAAACTGAAATCAATTCCCATCCCTTCAATTCTTTCCGTTTAAATAACGGAATCCCAACCGAGAACCAAGCTGCTATCATTTCTTATATATATATGTAGAGTTTGATCCTCACTTCTTCATCCTCTTTCACCTCACCACTCGGTAAAGCCTTATCGAATCCATCTTTCCAATTTCGAGCCACAACCGGCGAGCCGAGCTTCGTCGAGAACCGACGCCAACCCCGCGACCGCGTGAGTGACCGTCGACCGCTCGTTGGAACCGTGCACGGACAGCCCCGTTGCCGCCAAGCACCGCCGACGACCGAGGCTGACCACTCCGGGATCCCCTACAACGACCGTCATTTTCTTCCTTGGTGAGATTTCTAGCCGTTGTTTATTTTAAAAATAATGGAAGCCTTTAAAAATATCAAATCGAACCTGGCCAAGTGGCCAGCGGCCCATCTCTTGGTCCTTGTCCCAGCCGACCCTAATTCAGGCCCTCCCCCTTGCATGTTTATATATATATATATATATATATATATATATATATATGTATATATATATATATATATATATATATATAATGTCTAGAATGAAATATAAATGTCTAGAATGAAATATAAACTGTTGGGTTATGTTTCTAACATAGAACCAAATCTGACCTATTGGTCAGAGTAACTGTGTTAAGACACCGTCCAGGAAGCCTGAGTTCGAGCCCCTGGCACTCTCTCTCTCTCTCTCTCTCTCTCTCTCTCTCTCTCTCTCTCTCTCTCTATATATATATATATATATATATATATATGCGTGTGTGTGTGTGTGTACTGCTAATAATATAGAAATTGTATTATTTTATCATATATTTTGTATGTTGTATTTTTATCAATGTTTTTATACTGTGTAAAATTTATGTGAAATGCTAATAAAAATTAGTTTTAATTGTAGTATTCATTTATGATTCTTGCAGAATTATTTATTCACTAAATATATTATTTAGTAATTAGAAAATTGTAAAAACTGTGTATTCTAATTTTTAATGCATGTTTAATATTGTTAATAAATGTTGGAAAAATACAGGTAATTAGGTTTTCCTATGTAGTATTTATTTTTAAATTTTCCAGCATTAAATATTATTATTTATATTTTCTATTAATTAAAAACTAAAAGTACTATTTAATGTATTTTTTGTATATTAATTTTTAGTAAATATTAAACAGTGTTGTAAAATTAAATAAAATTCAGAATCAAATACTAGATTTTCTGTAGATCATTTTCACATATTTACGTGTCAATTTTAGGTTAGTTTTGATATGTTAAAAATTAGTTTCTGTTAACAATTAATTATAAATAATTGTTTTTAAAATAGTTCCTAATTAAAATAATTCTATAAATAGTAATTTATTTCCAAAAATTCTACAAACTTAATACCTTCATTATTTTGCCTAGTTTGACCAATGAAAAATAGTCGCATGTTAGTTTGAGACCTCTAACTATTTAAACAAACGTTGTCGGACCCTTTTTCATAAATATTTTATTTATTTAATAATTAAAATAAAATATTTTTAATTACTATTAAATTTCTGTAAAATATAAGTAATCCATGACTTGTGATTTTAACTTAGTAAAACCTAATTTTGATGTGTATTAAATATTGTGTTAGTCTTAATGTTCAATGTTAGGACTAGTGTGCCATGACGACAAGACCCATGTCTAGCACAACTTGACCCCGTAAGTAAGCACAACACATAGATAGCACTTTTACCTTTAAACTAAGCAACATTATATTTTGTTACAGCTTGAGTACTTTGGACATCAACATTTAACATCAATCTTTTTCGGTAAAACAAGGTAAGTACACAACAACTTTACGTTTCTGTTCATGATTCCTATTTCGCATATTAGACTTTTGTTACATGTTTATCACTTTCCCTACAAGTTGTTCTTTACAAGTATCTCAAGTTGTACTTAGCACTTCTTAAGTTCTACCTTCCTTACATGTTTCAAGTTGTACTATTCTTTCATGTTACATGTTGTATTTCTCTTAAACTTGTCTTACACTTGCATGGGTTGGAAAAATGTCTAGTTAACATGTGATCAAAGTCCATAGAGTAGTACATGTATCCGAGCTTGACTGCACATCGTGCACGTGTAGTCAATGTCGTACCCCCATGTTGTCTTTATTTACATGTTACAAGTTCTCCTATTATAGCCGATCACATGTCTACTAGCTTTTCAAAATCACTTTATATAGTTCATATCTCTTGTCATATTGCAACCGTTATTTCTTGTTGCAATTATAAATTCTAGTTGGCATTTCCTTATTTCCATATCTTTCCATATTTATCATTTCCATGTTTCGGTAACTGTAAGTTGTAGGGTTGTACTTTACTTATTTTCTGATTGGATCGTTGCAGGTGAATTGACTGAGGAAGAGTTGCTTTGCAATTCATACTATGCACCTGTCACTGAGACGCTATCCCACATCCTAGAGGATGTCCCTACTGGGGAATATCATATAGCTTAGCTTGCTTTTGAACTTGGTTTGTAATAAATAGTTAACATTTATTTTGCTGGATTTGTCTCCAGTTTACTCCTACTTTGAGAATGTAACTAAGTGACATCTTTGGACCTATTTTTAGTTTATCTCGATATAGATGCTATGATAAATCTGATTCAATATAATATTAAGGATAATTAAAGGTATCGAACAGCTTACTACGCTGTGACTCATAACGTTGGTTGGATGTGTCCGACACGTATCCGAATATTCGGAAGCAGATAGTGACATCATGGCCTGAGGATTCCGAGATCAAAGCATCGGAGTTAGTCTGGCTATGGATAGGAGAGGGTTTCGTAGCACCACCAACACAAACAAAGAGAAGCATGGAAGAGACTGCAATAGGGTACTTGGATGAGCTTGCTCAGAGGTGCCTGATTTAAATATCCATTTAAGATATTTAAATGTTACATGTTACTAATGTAGCCTTCCATCGTCGGAAATCTATCTCATCTACAAACATTACACCTAAGAGGCGTCATAAACTTCAGGTTACCCAAGTCATTATGGAAGATCCAAACACTCGCACGAATTCGCTGTCTCCCGACTAACAAGTTTATGCCGTCGTCTTGGCATTGGTCGCCAAAAAAAACCTACGAATCTTACAGAATGTAAGAGCAGGAAGATGGATGAGGCAACTCAAGGAGCTGACGAGCCTTCGGATGCTCGCCATCACGAACATCTCAGAAAAAGAGCAAGTGGATATGTTATGCGAGTCACCTGCAAACTGGACCACCTTACCTCTCTGTACCTTGAAATTTTTGTTTCACCGCCGGCGACGACGACGCTCTTCGGCTCCTTACCAAGTGTCACGTCCCAGTCCCAAATCTCACGAGACCAGCACGTGACTTAGCCAGCTGGTACATACTCAAGGGCTAAATCATGCTATGGGAACCCCTTAAGCATGCACTTACGCTGTCTATAAAGGGCTCAAGTACAACATATAAGTCACATGTATTTTCTAAATCTCATCCACAATATATGAACAAAGGAATCCATATGTGAATAAAGTACTGGAACAAGCGAGCAAAGTCAAAGTGCAGCAAAGATAAATGAAATAGTCTTGGTGGAGACAAATCAACTGCTAGTAGACTAATTATTGAAACAAGTAAAGAAAATAACGGAAAGAATGGTGAGCCTCGCTCAAACGAACTCAGGTGGATCGATCTCCTCGTGATCTGTATCGGGTGCTCCTGTGTCGGGGTCATGATCCATAAATCTGTGGATAACCATGCTCGTCTCTATCTGGAGAAAAGTTTAGGTACTCATGGGACATAACAAGATACATAATATACATGCCCTAAATAATAGTAAATAAAATATGCAACTGAGGGAACAAGAAAATAAAGACGGAATAGGAAATATAAAGGTAACATGTGAATATAAATCCTGCTACTAGTCGTGGCTAAAAGGAAATATCGGATAACCGCATCACGGTGCGTGCCTGGCGGTCCTATAAAGAGCGTTACGATGCGTGCCTAGCAATCTATAGAGGGGTCTCCATCGCAGCACGGTGTATACTAACGATCGAGAGTGGTTAATAGTCATCTCCCTATAACAGTCGTCTCATATGGACTAAGGGATCAAGTCAAATACATACAATTAACCAAAGATACGAAACTAAGCAGACCACGGTCACAAGAAACAAGTATGAATATGGAAAAGCAACTAAGATAACCACATGTGATATTTGGTACATAAATAAGGAGCAAAACATGGAAGAAAAAAGTTAACGTACATGAAAAAGAAACATGTACCAATGAAAATGTAGAATTACATGTAAATAAACTATACATAGGGCAAGGTATACTTGCCTGCTTCCCACGCTAAGGTCAAGGTCCGGTCCCGAATCCAAGTCCAATTAGCCTATATAATACATTAGGTTAATTATGTAGCTAAAATATTATTAGTGTTACCTAGGTGTATATATAATAAACACATTTATTATAGAAGGTAGATAATTAATTGCTTATGGGCTTATATAGAGTATATTTAATTATAACAAAGGAATTTGGACATATATTAATCAAGCTACTATGTAGATGCAAAATTAACTAAAGTGGAGGGGGCTATTTGAAAAACTTACCTTTCTAATACAATATCTTCCTGAGACAACAGAACCACCCAAGCCACAATTATTTGTGTGTATATATACATATAATCTAATAAAACAAAGGTGGGGGACTTCTTTGCAATACTTAAAATGAATACTTCATCTCTTTCTCGTGAAGAAGAGTTGATGCTTCCAATTCTCTATTAAGTCCCTATACATGTTTAGTATTTAAGCGGAAGAAGGAGGGGATTTGTACAAATAATGCAGCTCATTTCAAACATTCTAAAGTAGCCAGAGAGAGAGACTCAAGTACATACATTATATGTTATTGTGTATATGTTCTTCTTTCTCTTATTCCCTTTATAACCACACATAAACTATTGGAAAATGCTAACTCTACTACCAAATTCTTACAACCTTCTTACAATCTCTCTCTTTCATCCTTTACACATGGATCCCACCTCCACTCCCCCCTACATGGGCTCCACCTGACCCCTCACTCCCCCCCCCTCCCCCCCCCTCCTTCCAATCGGAGTTCGACACGTGACAGTTGTAGGGATGTTGTAAATGTTTGGCTGTAGGCATAGCAAAGCTACTATTCATGGTAGGCCAGCTAGCTACTGTTGTTAGCTACGTAGGCATAGATATTGACATGAATAGTTACAAAAGGGAACAAATGAACATAAGATTTCACATGCTTGTGTTACAATAGTGAACAACGGGTTGGAAATAAGCTGAGAGAGAGTGTGTGTGTGTGAGTGCGTGAGTGTGAGTGTATGCTGCCATCTGGCCAAACACTTATTTTTGTTAAAGAATTTAAGGATATTATGGTAAATTGATACTATTGAGAGTATTAATGGACTTTTAGTCCCACATCGGGTAGAATAATAGGGAGAGGGGTTAGCCTCTCCTATATAAGGGTAGCTCCACCTCAATAATAAATAAGTCAAATATTCTACAAAATTATATTTGGTATCATAGCCACCACCTCTCTCTCCACCAAACCCTAGCCGTCATCTTACTCCACAAAACCCTAACCCTACCCCACAAAACCCTAGCCGCCACCCCGAACCCCTTCCCACCTTCTCCGCCCCCACCGCCTCGCCTTCGCCTGCCTCCCCTCCTCCCTCAGCACCGCCCGGCCTCCGCCTGTCACGCCCCGAGTCGGCAACGTTCGTCCCCGATGTTAATTTTGCCGATTCGATCGTCCTCGCTAAGGCGTGATGCCGCACGAGCCTGGAGTTGCGCTCGTGCAAGGCAAGATGACAAGTTCTCAAACGGTTATCTTTTGATATAAATACGTCAAGTTGAAACTTCACAAATCACATCAGAATTTAAGACGCAGTATAGGAAGATAGAAATGCTTTTCATTCATAGCTTGCAACGAAGTGCAAGTCGTAATTACATTGGATGCCGTTGCGGCTACATTGATTGAAAACATAAAGAGAATACATTCGACAAGTTGCCTGAACTACGCTTGCCGTCCCATACATTCGCCCCTTTATACATAAGCCGTCGACTTGAATTGGCTTCAAAATACTTCAGTATAGAAAGAGCTTCAAAACGCCTCTCCGCACTACAAAAAAAGTGTCTTTCTGGGACGTCAAAAATCCGTCTTAAAAAGACACAAATCAGTCCTAAATTGTAATTTGGGACGAATTTTAGGACGGTAAGTGACGGTGCTATTAGGGTGGCGTGGCAAAAAGTTTTAGGACGAAAAATACCGTCCTAATTTGGTTTTAGGGTCGAAAAAGCTAACCGTACCAAAAGAGTTTGAATTATTATATGTTTACGACGGTTTACAAAACTGTCCCAAAATAAAAGAGTTTGTGACGAATAACATCCGTCATAAACAAATTTGCCAGCGTTACAAAAGGATGTTGTTTATATCTAGGACAATTGCATAACCGTCCCAAAAGTAATACTTATAAAATTATTGTTTGTATTTTCCAGTTATAAAACATACAATTTAAATACACATAACATATTTCATATGATCATGGCCGTTGTCAAGCTTGTCCTCAGATCTATCTCCAGGTATCAGAGCTCCAATAAAAATAAAAGCTGAACAACATCAAGCATTCTTTACCATTAAGTAGAAGACGACAAAATCCATATATAACTATATATGTTCAATTGATAAACAACAAAAAACTTAATTAAGCATCTTTAACCACCATTTCCAAAATAAATCCAAAACACAATACATCACCCACACCATTAGTTACAAAATGAACCCATTGTCTCCACCATTACAACAAAATTCTGAACCCAGAACATTAAGCACTACACCATATTTTTGAACATTAGTATATCCAACACGAACCCAAAAAATTAACTCAAACTTTTTTCCATCACAAGATCGTCGCCCATCATTTTAGCATATCCAGAATGCTTTTGAATGACCTGCAAATAAAGATATGCCAATATATTAGCAACCTGCTAACTGTACACGAACAACCAGAAAAGAAAGACAAGTTTTTCCAAACTGTACAGACTAGTCTATATTAGTTTGTGAATGTTTAAAACAGAAGAGGATGAAAGGAAAAGCAAATGAATTGAAGACAGTGCCTGGTTTAGTATTCAGATAGTAGTGTTCTCAATATCTATTTGTCACAACACATCTTCACTTTGTAGGATGTTTTCGGTTCAGGTTTTAAATCTGCACCTAAATTTCGACCCTAATAGAATCTGGGTTCAGGATTTACCATTCGGACCCGATTAAAATTGAAAATATATATGATAAGATGCATATTTGAAACCCAAACAGTGTACCACCAAACCATAAACAGGTTTAGTATAATTATAAATATATAATGTATTTATTTAAGAAACCCAAAACAGACATAATTTTCTTTCAGTTTTCACATATATTTAAGAAAACCAAACAACTCTTCCACATGGAAAGGATATCTACTACTACCAACCTGACAACCAACTGGGTAGTAGGTGCCAGTATCACTATTTAAGGACTTTTTGCTCAGTATTTACTAAGCTCTTCCATCTCTCCTTATCTCATACATTGTACAATTGGGAGGTTGTGCAACATAAGATCCTAATTTTCCAATACTCCGAAACTAACAGACCTCCATAGAGATTTTGTGAAACTTTTACAATTAGCTATCAACCAGACTTCCAATTTCCTAACCAAGGTAATTATGAACAAGATAAGGCCAACTATAAAACCTACAATACTAGTTGGTAGGCAGTAGGCCTACCTTTCTGGTCATACAATTTAGCAAGTGCAACATGTTTTAATGCATCTCATAATATGCTTCTTAATTAGACTTGCACATTGATCAATGACTAGTGGTAAATAGAATAGTGCTAATGGTAAAGGAATGATTTTTAAGGTCCTAGCAGTGACGGCTAGCACTATTCTATTACCTAAAATATCCCGAGTTTCACAAAGAACCAAACAACTTAGAAATTGAGGAATAATAATAACAAGAAAGAATTTAACCCCTTTTTTTTTGGGGGGGGGGGGGGGAATTAAGGAAGACTATATGTTGAAATTTTTCTTTAACCATAAAAAACTTGTCAAACTCAATGTGAAACATTATGGCATCAACAATTCAATATAAAGATTATTTGAACCTTACCTGACTGCCAGAGCTCTAGATCACTAAAGGAGAAATCCAAGTTGAGTTGATATAAATAAGGTAGTCGTATTGTAAAAACTCCAACTGAAAGATATGACACAAGGTGGATCCACTAGCAGCATCAATTCTATGCAGAAGAAAATAGCAATTGGGGTACTCCACATTATCCTGATTGGAGGTACGGAGTTAGACCTAATAAAGTTGCAACCATATTTATATATTATAATAAGTAACTTACACAAGAGCAGTCCAGTTGCCAGTTTGCTGTAGATTAACCAATTGCATCAAAGAATACTTAAAATATTTAGGTATTTGTTTTGCCAAAATCCAACTTAACATACATATTGAATTTTCATCATAAATATGGAACTATAATCATATATTCATTAATGATGATTCCTTAAAGTATAAGAGAAGTATCCAAACTGTCAAGTGATGTAAGTCTGAATTTTGAAGTGTACATGTAGAATTGTTGATGCGTTGGGTAAATTATCACAAGGAAAAGGATAATAAAGCAAACTAAGCTTATGGAAAGAAATCAACTTTTTGAAGGGAATAAACTCATCTAAAGTGATGGTTGGAGTATCATCTTTCTTTGCCACATGATAAAACCCAAGACTGCAATGACAACAACACAATATAGATAAAAGAAACAAAGATAGCCATAATACAAGCACTGGGTTTTTTTGGCCATAACTCACCTATCATGCTATAAGCTGATGTTAGCAAGTCATGTGGAGAACGCCATAACAACATCCAACGCAAACAAAGAAGAGTATGGAGTAGATTTAGAAGGCGGTGAGGGGGAAGCAGTAGAAGTATACTAAAGATGGCCATCAGAAGCCAAGCAGTCACATAATGCATTAGTGAAAGAGCAACTGGGAAGTTGAACCCCGCCCTTCCCATCACCTATCATACAAAAGTATTATCATAGTATAAGAACATAATTACACATGAAAAAAGTAAAGTAGACATAAAAGGAAGCTCTAAGAGAAAGTTTTGTATGTGATACATCAATAAATAACCACTTTATTTGTCATAATTATTCCTACAGAAACCATAAAATTAAAGGTTATTGCCACAACTAGACCACAGAATCCATGTTGTTGATGTTTTTCTCCTTTCGAAGAATAAAAGTCATCATATAAAATAATACCTTTACTCAAAGAAGCATAGGAAGAGAAAGAATATGAGCTATGTATATACAGGAAAATAATATAAAGATATATAGGAGCACCCAAGAAAGAAAAAGAAGCTGCTCAAAGTGAAATAGAAAGTCACAAGGAACAAATATACTACCTCACAATAAGTGAGGACAGAAGAAACCAAAACAAAACCTAAAACGAATTCGAAAAAGAGAAGCATAAATCATGAAAGAGAACAAAAAAAACTGTAAAAGATAACACAAACCCCCCAAGAGAATAAGTTGAAAAGGAAGGCAAACCACTACAACTACACACAAAAATTGGCTTTGGATTCAAAGACACTTTAACATGACAAATATCTCTATTTTCGAGCTGTGCCACGCTAGCCGCATGTTCCCTGCCCCATGTTCAAACCCTACCGTTACCAACAAATCTATCTCTATTTCTGATATGTTCCTGGAAAAAGGAAGAAGCAACAAACTATAACAGGGCTTGTGCCAGCAAATTATTCACAAAGTAGTGATTAAAGAAAAATAAATATACTCTAATGAAACAATTAATACTTAAAGGAAGATATACAAGCCCTTTAATAACTGGAGTCATTCTTGGCACATGTTGTGTATTTTAGAGTGTGTGAGCCTACTCCACTCAAAAAGTTGGGGCCCTTAGAGGTGTGTTGAATCCAAGACTCCAACACGAAGACAACATAGACATGGCAACCACTTTGGTTTGTTTGTCCATAGTACAAATAATCAATAAAATGCACACAATTAACCTTTGTTGCATATGCAACAATATTACATGAAATGTCAAAGTGATAGAGATACATCATAGTTCTTGGTGCATCCTACTATGTTTTGGACTATTTGTGTGCCTTGTCTAATACATGTTCGACACAGGCATGACAAGGGCAACCATTTTGGATTGTCTATGCTTCCTACTTCCTAGAATTTAACCATTACAAATGCAATCATACCATAAACATAATCAATATTTTAATTCATCTTATACTTAGCATTTGAGCCTCTCCTTGACTAATGTAAACCCCTTGATCAATTTTCCCTCATGCTAAAATTTCTTATTTAATTAATTTATTTACTTAATCATTATTTGCTAAATTATCCCCCTTGAATTGAATACTTGTTTTTCATATATAAATGTATATGTAAATATAGGTATTTCACAAGGTGGATCCTTGCAATGGAAGAATTTCACTTGGACCTTATTGACAGTTTTCCAATTAAACTAGTCTATCAAGGAGTCACCTAATCCTGGTACAGTTCCAAACACTTGGTCATGGTTAGCCCCATGTATTGGATTAGGTACACCAGTCTCATTAGTAGGACCTTACTGTTTGTCAAGGCACAGACCTAGAAGGGTTAGGTGTCAAATTTGAGTAGTACTCTAAATCCCCTTTTCCAGGACCTGCTAAACCGACCCTCAACTCAACTGGAATGTTCAAATCCAGTTGTAGTATATTAGTTAGATAGAACCCTTTTCAAATTAGGATTTGAACCAAGCAATCCCTATCAGTTTAGATGTAGTGTATCCATTTAAATATAGCAGACTCTTATCTTCCCCCCCCCCCCTCTCTCGCTTGCATAATATAAATATCGAATAGGAGTTTTCCTGCTTCCTGTTTCGAGCAAGAGAGAGAAGAGGAAACCTAGAGAGTCTTCTGAGCCCTGTTGAATAGCAAGGAACAGGGAGGAGAAGCCCTAGAGTTCTTGTTACCAACTCAAACCTGAGGAATATCTGGATCGAAGTTTAGCAACGAGGTATGTAAACCTATCTTTGTCCCTGCGAATTCATATTTATAAAGAGTCCTGTAAGTTAGATGGAAGGGAAGACTTAGCTAAGATGGGAACAAGGATGGACAAACTGAAATCTAATGAAAAATACCCTACCGATACATGAAGCATCAAACCTGAAACACTAACATCTGAACAAGCCATTGATACTCGACAAGTATCAACAGTTACTCGATGGGGTAACAAGATTGTAATTGATAGAGATAATCAAATATCAGATGAGGGTTCGATATCAAACCTGAAACCTATAGCAGAGGTTGTGTATCCAAGCCAATGATCAATTTTAGATGGATACTCGATATCGAATCTATGTTAAAGTGCTGTAGCACTCGTATCAGAAATACTCAACTACACATACTCTGGTATATATAATTTTCCCCTTCCAAGTATCTCTTGAACTCAGGTATGGCTGAATCAATATACGACCAACCTTGTTTCAGTTGTCCCCTGTACCATGATACGCTGAGTTATCTTGAAAAGGATAACTGAAACCATATCACCTAGACTACCAGTGTTAGGATGATGCTTGCGTGAGTTAGAAACAACCCCAACTCTGATTCATGCAAAATCTGAGTAGGAAATAAACTGGTTAATGGTTTAATCCATGTCTCGAATATGTAGCAGGCAATGTTGTACTGCCAATACAGTTGACTGGATATTGTGCCTAAAACTACCCTCATATTCATGTCCATGTTAGATTAGTTAACAGGCCATGGGAGGACAGGAATTAATGTGTACCATCCGCTTGAGGAGACCCCTGTGCAACCGGTTAAGAAGGATCACCCCTTCCTCTGAACAGTAGGCATCAATACCTGCTCTCGAAATTCCTGGAACCATTCAGCCTTAAACATTACTGTTACATGGTGCTAGGAACAAATGGACCTGGTTGAGCCATTGCTAAGATACCAAGTAATTTAGGTTGGGTTCAGGATAACATAGACAACCCTCCTTGCACATACACAAGTTGGCGTGTAGGTAGTAGTAGAAGTACCTGGAACATAATGTTAGTTGTTGGCACAAACTGGTGGGCACAGGTTTTTAGCCATCCAAGGAACATATTGCGGCTTGGCCCAATGTTCAGACATGAACAAGGGTACATATATGGCCACTGTTCAGTCATGTACAAACTAGGAAGATGGGCAATGACTTGTGTACTGTCTTTGATTTGAGGAAAGAGGCTAGATAGATGGACTTGTGATTGCACACTGTACAAAGGATGGACAAGGCCTAATCCCAAATCCTGAGTACACTATTGGTGTCAGCCAAGTCACTATACCCAAAAAACAAATGTTAACAATCAAAATTGAACCTTTTTCATACTAATTGATCAAATTTCAAATAAAAGTTCAACATAACATGTTCTGTAGCAAAAAACACAACTGCTAAGAAAAAAATCAAACATTTTCATATGAACAAATCATAGTTTCTGTTAAACCACACATGGTACTTAATAAAAATTGCTCATTTCTAACACACTTGAGAGCAAGAAGAAATAGCACCGCATCTGTTCGTTGGAAAGCCTGAGAATACGAGGCGCAAAGGCGTTGGCGGCAACGGCAAGGCGGTAGTAGTCGTGGACGACCAAGCTACTCCTGAAACTGAGGGAGAATGTCAGAAACGATGATGGATCATAAATTTGTGACTTTGGCATGGGAAAGACGGCACCTTGACAGTGAAAACATGAGTCTTGATAATGGAAGAGGGAGAAGAAGAAAAAAAGAGTTCAAGGGTTGGATCTTATTGTTCTTGGGAGGGAAAGGGAGAAGGAATGAGTGACGAAGAGAGAGGGTTTAGAGGAAAAGAATGAGAAGGAATGAGATCTGGGAATGGTCACACTTTTCTCTCTCTAACATGAAAATTATGCGGGAACTGTGAAAAATAGTGTGGGAAGTAAAAAAATTTCATTTTTCCTTTTGTGATGGATTTTACTGTCACAAAGATTATATAGTAAAAAACAATACAAAATCAAAAATTTAGTAACAATTTTTTAATTATCGTAACAGTTATTACCATTACAAGAGTGTCATAGTAATAATCGTTACTAATTACAAGAAATATGTGTTATGAATTGTGTGTTTTAGGGTAGTGTCCTATAAGGTTCAAGTAGAGATGTTACTATAAGTGCTCAAACACACATGTAAGTAAAGAGGTTTCTTTGAAACACCTGGCAAGTTGACAAACCATATTCCATCATCAATAATATCCATCGATAAGTGGGACATATAATTAAAATGGACTAAACCATCTGGAAGTTCGATATCATAATGCTAAACACTGAAATGAAGAATATAAATGATTTGAATAAAGTACATTGTAGCCTCCGTTAATTACCAAACAAACCTGATTCCAGCTTACAATGAACAAAGCAAAACCAAGTAAACAAAATATCAGTTCCACCTGAAAAAATGTAAAGAATTGTGAGATAAGAGGATAAGAAAAAAATATGTGTAATAGTAATAAAATATTGTTTAGTTTACTCATGTGTTCGTCATCAATGTTATGTTGTCTCTTTCAACAAAATCCTCCCTGACACATGCAAAGAAATATGGACAAAGCAATATATATATATATATATATATATATATATATATATATATATATATATATATGTGTGTGTGTGTGTGTGTGTGTGTGTGTGTGTGTGTGTGTGTGTGAGCCTACGAGTATTTATCTGAAGAAACATTTATACACAAACACACACATAAGCGCAAAGCCACAAAAAATGTTTGGCATGTCCCGATCCGATACCGACCAGATACCGACATTGGGGGTCTCTTTTTTGTCAACTCGGCAAAGAAAATTGAACGTAAATAACTAATCAAGAAAGGTGTAAAAGCATAATAAGCTTGTAAAAACTAAAAACATGTAAAAAAGAAAACTTATACATTGTAGGTAAACCAATCGGCAAAGGTGACTACTATTTCATTCAATTTCGAAACCACTAAGAAATACAACACAGAAAATACTTAAGCTTATGTCTAAATATACCAAAAAATCTAAAATTTTAATAATTTACTAATAGTTATTTTTTTTACAATACCAAAAAATTCGATCCGAAACTACCGATACCGTCAATCCCGGTTCTCATAGAAATGTCCGATAACGATACTAAGAACATTGCTTTCAATCCCTTTCATAAGATAAACACAAGACTCAGATGTCTCTCTACTCATCAACCATCCAACAGGTATACGTCACCAAAGTGGCACATGTTTACCCAAGGTTTAAAGTACGGGCCGAAACCACCAATAGGCTTCAACCATTTTGGACCAGAGTCTGTGTCCGAGAATCATTCCGGAAATACACTCTGTGTCTTATTCGTGTTCGTACAAAAACATATTCCTATCCATGCAAATGTGTCCCAATTTTTCACAAAAAAAATCTAATTTTTCACAAATAATCACAATAATTCCTACATGAACGCATAATCACAATAATTTGACAAATTAAAATCTGCAAAGAACATAGCCAGGTTCAAACTCATGTTCCTGTCCATGCAAATGTGTTCCAATTTTTCACAAAAAACCTAATTTTTCACGAATAATTATAGTAATTCCTACATGAATGCATGTATATAGTGTAAAACACTCAAATTTTAAGCAAATAATCTAGAACAAAATAACATGCATCCAAAAATTAGGGCAAAGACTAAAATTTTTTGGTAAAAAATTCTAAAGATCGGGAAAAATATACCAAGCAGCAGCAATGGAGCACCTAGGGTTGAAAGGTCGGACAAAGAGAGAGCAATGGTCGGAGAGAGAGCAGTAGCACTGGAGCACCTAGGTCGGAATGATGATCGGAGAGAGAAAGAGCAGCAGTACTGGAGCACCTAAGTCGGAGAAAGAGAGAGCAGCATCACCCAGTTTTTTGATCGGAAAGAGAGAGATAGAGAGAAAGATTTTAGGTTACTTTGATATTGAGAAGTGTGTTTTCATTGACTAAGTTCTGAATATTTTAGGATGGATGGTCTAGATTAATCCATCCGATCGAACGGTTGAGATGTAAACATGTGGAGGTAAAGTTTCCCCCATAAAATTTGGCAATTAGCCGCCAAATGTGTGACATTCCCGCCGATCTATTTGGGACGGTAATGTGTATTATTTGGAACAGAAATTTTCATTAGTCCCAAATAGTGATCCATTTTCACAATTTGTCCCAAAAAAATATAAATTTTTGTTACTAAAAATATAGTCGTCCCTAGAACTATACTTTTAGGACTTTTCAGACTAGTGTTCCTTATAGTGTCGTCCCAAAAAGACACTTTTTTTGTAGTCACTTCAGCTTCGTTTTAGGTTGGAGCGCCCGCCGCACCTGGGAAAATTGGGGGAGGGGATTAGCACACTTGCTAAGTGGACGAGACGAACCAACTCGTCTAAACCGACTCTGATTGTTAGGATAGGCATGCTTTAGAGTTGTCTTTCTATTAGAACTAAATGAATTCAGTTCATATTCGATAGCCGTCTTTGAGTATTAAGCATACAACATAACATCGCAGTTTATCATATTTCTTACCACGGCCGTGCTCGTCCCTGCATGAAAACATAGATAATATTTACCCTGCATAAGACAATAGATGAGCATGAAACTATCTTATATGCGGTCATTGGTGCTACGCACCACGAGGGACTTAATCGAAGTTGGCATGCGACGCTACCCTTTCAGCCTAGGTTGCAAGCCTTACTGAAGGTCCCGCATGCATCGCGCCGAAGCACGATAAATTATTCCCCCTAGGTCGAATCGGTTCCGATGCCCCGGATACCGTTTCGAGGAATCGAACTTGTGCACAAGCTGTCCATGACCATGCCTATGTGCGAACAGTTTAATGCATGCAAACCGTTTTGTATAGCGCGGACAGTATCCAACGACATTATCATTTATGGCAACTTATGCATCGATTCATTTTTCCCGAAGCCATACACTCGATTTAGCGTCCCGTAGGCACCAAATTGTCCGAGGCATCAAAACCCATGTTCAACGTTTCATAATATTTTGCAGCACTTGAAATAGTCTATCTTTTTCTGTAAACCTTAAACTTTTTGGTTTATGTGAAAAACTTGTATTTGTAAATCGATACATTTTTCCCGAGTTCTTGACTTAGTGGATTGGCATGCAATTAACTTGGCATCGTTCGATTTGAATGGATTCGAAGCAAGGAATAAGTTTACGGGACAGAATAGAAAAGAAGGCCGAATCACCCACCGATTACTTGGCTTCGTGCAGGTCGTCGAAGCGCTACGCAACGTCAATCCTTAGTTACGCGAGCTCCTGCAATGCATTTGTTAGATTTCCTTCTTTTCCCCTTGCATCGAAATTTGTAATTGCATCCTTGAAAACGACGCGAAAGCACTTCAATCAAGCCCAGCGGCAAAGCTCCAAGAAAACTATACAGCGGTCCGGTCCCGTCGAAGGGACTCTTATAGAGAGCTCGCGCGCCGAGACGCAGTCCGCTGCATCTAGGACTTGTTCCAACAGAAGTCGTTCCATTAGTTGGATCGATTCTCGTATCTTCCGTCCAAATCGAATTGAATCGATGCCGCAAGGCGTTAACGTTTACCAAGCTTAGCGATCGAGTCAGATGGCCATCTAAGTTCCCGGCCGATCTGACTCGGCGCTAGCATATTATGAAGTTCCGTCGCCTATCGAAAGCGGGGCGCTACATAATATACCACTAAGAAAAAGTTTCGTCCCGAAACTTAAGAACAAGGGTCGGACCTTAATTTAGACGAACAACGCAGGGTACTTCTCCTTCATCTCCGCCTCCATCTCCCACGTCGACTCCTCGACTGTATGGTTCCGCCAAAGCACGCGGACCAAGGACATCGATCGATTTCGTAGCACCTTTTTCTTGCGGTCCAAAATTTGAATAGGCTCCTCCGAGTAAGACAAGTCAGTACGTAGCTCCAACTGATCGAAGCTAACCACATGACTTGGATCGTGCACGTATTTTCGAAGTTGTGAAACGTGGAAAACATCGTGCACATCGGCTAAGGCAGGAGGTAGCGTGATCCGATAAGCAACCGTCGCAACTCGTTCAATGATCTCGAAGGGGCCTACAAATCTCGGGCTCAATTTGCCTTTAACGCCGAACCGCATCACTCCGCGCATGGGTGTTACTTTCAGAAACACATGGTCTCCGACCAAGAACTCTAGTGGTCGTCGACGAAGATCTGCGTAGCTCTTTTGTCGACTTTGCGCGATGCGGAGTCTATCTCGAATCAGGCGGACCTTTTCGACGGCCTGTTCCACCAGTTCCGGTCCCAGCACTTGTCGCTCTCCGACGTCATCCTAGCATATCGGCGAACGACACTTCCTCCTGTAGAGCGCTTCGTATGGAGCCATCTGAATACTCGACTGATAACTGTTGTTATACGCAAACTCCGCAAGCGGTAAATACGTATCCCAACTAGTCTTTAGGTCGATCGCACACAGATGCAGCATGTCTTCTAGGATTTGATTCACCCTCTCCGTCTGTCCGTCTGTTTGGGGATGGTACGCCGAACTAAAGTTCAGTTTGGTTTCCATCGCCGCTTGGAGGCTCGTCCAGAAATGCGATAGGAATCGCCCGTCTCTGTCCGAAATTATTGAGGCCGGCACCCCGTGCAGTCGAACAATCTCATCGACGTAGATTTGCGCTAACCGATCGACGCTCCATCCTACTTTAATTGCGATGAAGTGAGCCGACTTGGTCAATCTATCAATAATGACCCAAATCGCGTCATTCCCCCGCGGCGTCTTCAGAAATCCCACAATGAAATCCATCGAGATATTGTCCCACTTCCACTCGGGAATGGCGATGTTCTGCAGCTCGCCGCCTGGCCTTTGGTGTTCCGCCTTCACTTGCTGACACGCCATGCATTGCGATACGAACGTAGCCACGTCCTTCTTCATGCCGTGCCACCAAAAGTTTGTGCGCAAGTCCTTGTACATCTTGGTGCTTCCAGGATGTAACGAGTACTTCGCATAATGCGCCTCCGTCAGAATTTCTTTTCTGAGTTCGGCAGTTTCAGGAATGCAGAGCCTTCCCTTTAGTCGCATCGTCCCGTCTCCGTCTTCCGCAAAGTCAGTCGCCCTTCCCGTTGAAATCAGCTCGCGCATCTTCTTCAGGAATGAGTCGTCCTCCTGTGCGGTCTTTATCTTGCTAAGCAGGCTCGATCCTAACTTCAGTTGAGCTAGGTGTAGGTGTCGATACTCAATTCCGAGTTCGATACCCATCGCTTCAAGGTCTCGCCGTATTTCCTTGTTTATGGCCAGTGTTCCCATAAACATTCTGCTGAGTGCGTCGGCCACCACGTTTCCCTTGCCTGGCGTGTACTCGATCGTTAGCTCGTAATCTTTTATGAGTTCGAGCCATCGTCGCTGTCGTAAGTTGAGTTCCCGTTGCGTGAACAAGTACTTCAGGCTTTTATGATCTGTGTAGATTCTGCATGCTACACCATAGAGATAGTACCGTCATAACTTCAATGCAAAGACGATCGCCGCCAATTCTAAGTCGTGCGTCGGGTAATTTTTCTCGTGCTGCTTCAACTGCCGTGAAGCGTAGGAGATGACTTTGTCTCTCTGCATGAGTACGCACCCGAGGCCAGTTCCCGACGCGTCGCTGAATATCTGAAAGCCTTCGGGACCGTCTGGAAGTGCAAGGATTGGAGCTGAGACGAGCCGTTGCTTCAACTCTTGAAAGCTGGATTCACAGTCGTCGCTCCATTCGAATACTACTCCCTTCTGGGTGAGGCGAGTCAGAGGCGACGCTAGTTTTGAGAAGCTTCGCACGAATCTACGATAGTAGCCCGCTAAGCCCAGGAAGCTCCGAATGTCGCTAGCCGAGGCAGGTCGTTTCCAATCCACCACCGCATCAATCTTCTTTGGGTCCACCTCGACACCTTCGGCAGAGATTACGTGCCCGAGAAATGTCACGCTACTCATCCAGAACTCGCACTTATTTTGCTTGGCGTATAGTTTGTTTTCACGCAGAATCTGCAGTACCGTCTTCAAATGTTCCGCGTGCTCTTCCCGATTCTTTGAGTAGACAAGGATATCGTCGATGAATACGACTATAAATTTATCTATTTGAGGTCGGAAGACTCGGTTCATCAGATCCATGAAAGCGGCCGGGGCATTCGTCAAACCGAACGGCATGACGAGGAATTCGTAGTGACCATATCGAGTGCGGAAGGCAGACTTCGATACGTCGTCGGACTTGATCTTCAGTTGATGATAGCCTGAACGAAGATCGATTTTTGAAAACACAGACACGCCTTGCAGTTGGTCAAACAAGTCGTCGATTCGCGGCAAAGGATACTTGTTCCGTACGGTCGCCTTGTTGAGTTCACGATAGTCGATGCATAGCCGCAACGACCCATCTTTCTTCTTCACGAACAGTACGGGAGCTCCCTACGGAGAGACGCTAGGGCGAATAAATCTGCGGTCTAGCAACTCTTGTAATTGCACCTTCAGCTCCTTCAGTTCTGCTGGAGCCATTCGGTAAGGCGCCTTGGATATCGGCCGTGTATCCGGAAAGGTGTCGATGCTGAATTCAATTTCTCGATCCGGCGGCATCCCAGGCATCTCGTCAGGAAAAACGTCGGGAAATTCTGCCACAATATCAGTCTGCATTGTGTTTGTATTATCCGTCCGCGTGTCTCGAACAGATGCCAAGTATCCCGCGCAGCCGGAACGCAGCATACGCCTTGCCGAGATTGCCGATACCATCATCGCCGTCTTCGAGGCCGTACCGCACGAATATGAGAACTCTGTCTCGCCAGGAAGACGAAACACCACTCTCTTCTCCGCGCACTCGATCGTTGCACGACAAGCGCCCAACCAATCCATGCCCAGGATTATGTCATAATCTTTTATGTCTAGTACGACGGCATCCAAGGATAGATATCTTCCTCCAACGCAAATGTGGCCATCCCTACAAATAAAGTTCGCAGGCATATCGACTCCTGACGGAGTGCTAACGCTAATATTTATATCTAGTGATTGCATGGTTATTTTATTTTCTTTCGCAAAATCAGAAGATATAAAGCTATGCGTCGCACCCGAATCGAATAATACTCGAGCAGGTATACTTTTGTAGAGTAATATACCTGTTACAACAGTATCGGACGCAAATGCCTCGTCCCGAGTTAAGGCATAAACTCGGCCTTGAGCTCCGTGGCGTTGGTTCTGCTGGTTGACGGGCACCGCATTTGCGCCTTGCAGTATCGGCGCTTTATGCGGGTTCGGGACGTTCCTCGGTGGGTTATGTTGATTCTGGACTCTCAGCGGGCAAAACGTTGCTACGTGGCCTAGCTCGCCACACTTGAAACATGTTCTCAGTTTACAATCGGGATCTCGATGCCCGTTCTTACCGCATCTATAGCAGTGTGGTCCGCCATGGCCTCGGTTATCAATTGTGTTTGGACGTTTTGATACTCCCGATCCCCCGGCGTCGTTAGGACGCTTGTTGAAGTTGTTGCAAACGACAGGCATGGCCCTTTGTGACATACGGCCAAAGATTCGCTCGCTATCAAGTGCGGCTTCGTAGGATTCACGATAAGTTTGGCACCGTTGGTTCATGACGTCCCTACACAGTTCTTCGTTGAGGCCTTGCTGAAAACGCTCGCACCATTCTTCTTTGTTGGGCAGGAAGGCACCAGCAAATTTTGCAAGTTTCGAGAAGCTTGCATCATAATCTTCGACACTCATATTCCCCTGTTTCAACATCATGAACTCATCCGCCTTCTGTCGGCGGATGGCGCGAGGAACGTACTGTTCAAGGAAGACCGTCTTGAACATTTCCCAAGAGATCTTTTTGTTGGAATCGGCTTCACAGATCCCTTGTTTCTTCGCCGCCCACCAGTCATGTGCTCGTAGTTGTAACTGCAGCGCCGCACAGGCCACCCTCTGGGACCCTTCGATGCAGAGGAGATCGAACAAGTCCTCTATCTCTGCGAGCCATCCTACAATCACGTCGGGCTCTGCTCGGCCGTTGAACTTCGACGGATTCATTTTGCGGAACTCCTTCACTTTGAACATGGAAGGGGAGTTCATCATTTGCGGGGAGCCATCTTCCTCCTCGTCTTCTTCTTGGTCGCCTTGCTTTTCCTCGGGCTCTTCGTCCGTCGTCTTGCTATTGCCCGCCATTCTGCTCACTATCTGAGTCAGGGCATTCATCTGTCTTTGTTGCGCCTCAAATTGAGCTTTGAATTGTGTCTGGAGCTGCTGCTGCTGCAGTTCCATCAACTGTAGCATCTTCTGTATAGTCGTCTCGCTAGGCTCGGTGCTTTTTGTGCTCGACGTACTATCTACAGTTTGGGTTGTTGGGCCGGCGATTTTCTTATCTCGCTTAGTCATTCCTACAAACAGTGTAAACCCGTTAGTATTTTTTTCAAAATATCTACGGGCTTACCTGTATGGAACTCGTATTTCACGCAGCATGCCGACAAACATTCAATCGAGCCATCGCAACGGACATTCCAATAATGAAACATATTTTGAAAATCTGAGGAAACATAACTGGGCTCTGATACCAATTTGTCACGCCCCGAGTCCGCAACGTTCGTCCCCGATATTAATTTTGCCGATTCGATCGTCCTCGCTAAGGCGTGATGCCGCACGAGCCTGGAGTTGCGCTCGTGCAAGGCAAGATGACAAGTTCTCAAACGGTTATCTTTTGATATAAATACGCCAAGTTGAAACTTCACAAATCACATCAGAATTTAAGACGCAGTATAGGAAGATAGAAATGCTTTTCATTCATAGCTTGCAACGAAGTGCAAGTCGTAATTACATTGGATGCCGTTGCGGCTACATTGATTGAAAACATAAAGAGAATACATTCGACAAGTTGCCTGAACTACGCTTGCCGTCCCATACATTCGCCCCTTTATACATAAGCCGTCGACTTGAATTGGCTTCAAAATACTTCAGTATAGGAAGAGCTTCAAAACGCCTCTCCGTACTTCAGCTTCGTTTTAGGTTGGAGCGCCCGCCGCACCTGGGGAAATTGGGGGAGGGGATTAGCACACTTGCTAAGTGGACGAGACGAACCAACTCGTCTAAACCGACTCTGATTGTTAGGATAGGCATGCTTTAGAGTTGTCTTTCTATTAGAACTAAATGAATTCAGTTCATATTCGATAGCCGTCTTTGAGTATTAAGCATACAACATAACATCGCAGTTTATCATATTTCTTACCACGGCCGTGCTCATCCCTGCATGAAAACATAGATAATATTTACCCTGCATAAGACAATAGATGAGCATGAAACTATCTTATATGCGGTCATTGGTGCTACGCACCACGAGGAACTTAATCGAAGTTGGCATGCGACGCTACCCTTTCAGCCTAGGTTGCAAGCCTTACTGAAGGTCCCGCATGCATCGCGCAGAAGCACGATAAATTATTCCCCCTAGGTCGAATCGGTTCCGATGCCCCGGATACCGTTTCGAGGAATCGAACTTGTGCACAAGCTGTCCATGACCATGCCTATGTGCGAACAGTTTAATGCATGCAAACCGTTTTGTATAGCGCGGACAGTATTCAACGACATTATCATTTATGGCAACTTATGCATCGATTCATTTTCCCCGAAGCCATACACTCGATTTAGCGTCCCGTAGGCACCAAATTGTCCGAGGCATCAAAACCCATGTTCAACGTTTCATAATATTTTGCAGCACTTGAAATAGTCTATCTTTTTCTGTAAACCTTAAACTTTTTGGTTTATGTAAAAAACTTGTATTTGTAAATCGATACATTTTTTCCGAGTTCTTGACTTAGTGGATTGGCATGCAATTAACTTGGCATCGTTCGATTTGAATGGATTCGAAGCAAGGAATAAGTTTGCGGGACAGAATAGAAAAGAAGGCCGAATCACCCACCGATTACTTGGCTTCGTGCAGGTCGTCGAAGCGCTACGCAACGTCAATCCTTAGTTACGCGAGCTCCTGCAATGCATCAACACTTTGTTAGATTTCCTTCTTTTTCCCTTGCATCGAAATTTGTAATTGTATCCTTGAAAACGACGCGAAAGCACTTCAATCAAGCCCAGCGACAAAGCTCCAAGAAAACCATACAGCGGTTCGGTCCCGTCGAAGGGACTCTTATAGAGAGCTCGCGCGCCGAGACGCAGCCCGCTGCATCTAGGACTTGTTCCAACAGAAGTCGTTCCATTAGTTGGATCGATTCTCGTATCTTCTGTCCAAATCGAATTGAATCGATGCCGCAAGGCGTTAACGTTTACCAAGCTTAGCGATCGAGTCAGATGGCCATCTAAGTTCCCGGCTGATCTGACTCGGCGCTAGCATATTATGAAGTTCCGTCGCCTATCGAAATCGGGGCGCTATACCGCCCGCCTCCCCTCCTTCGCCGCCAGCACCGCCCCCCCACCGTCGCCCCACCCCCTCTCCTTTCACGTCGGCCTCCACCCCCCCTACCGGCCCTTCTCCTCCTTCTCGTCCGGCCATGCGACCTCCAGTCGCAACCCGGCATGGGACATGAGGAGCAGCTCTCAGAGACGTCGCTACCGCTGAAGGAGGAACAGTAGACGTGGAGAGGACAGTAACCAAAGGTGCAGATGGTCTCGATCTATCTTGTTGATGGAAGAGAAGAAAACGAAGATGATAAAGACGATCTACGACAAGTTGATGGCCAAAGAGATGAAGGCTTTGGTGGACGATCTCTTCTCCAGGAGGCTGACCGAGACTAGTTCCCGTCCTGCACACACAGGTGTGGATCCTTCACCATACAAAATAGCAAAGTTGGAGAAACTAGAAGTAAAGTTGGAGGGTACTTCCAATTATTTGAAGTGGTCGTGTCAGGCGATACGGACTCTGAAGGCAAGAGGATTTGCCGGCTATGTGAATGGCCAAACCAATGCACCTGAAGATCACTCCTTACGGGAGTTTGCTGTGTGGGAGATCGTCAACAATGTTGTAGCAGGATGGTTGACAGCCTCCTTGATCGACCAAGTGTCGGACAACATGGAGGCAATGGAGGGAGCCGGTGATATTTGGATGACGCTGAAGGACATGTACTCGGGGACGAACAACCCTATGAGAGTCTTCCAACTGCAGGATGAACTTGATAAGGTGGTCCAAGAAGATCACACCATCTCTGAGTATGCGGCTGTGCTGAAGAAGTATTGGTCAGATCACGATCACTATGATCCCATTGGTGTGAAAGATGAGCAAGTGGAACCAACATTTGCGAAGCATTACCAGAAGTTCATGGAGTATATCTCGCGACAGAGGATGATGAAGTTCCTGAAGGAGCTCAACCCAGCATTCGAGCAAAGGAGGAATTTGCTACTCGCACAACCCGACTGCCACTAGAGAAGGCCATTGTTGTTAGGGCACAAGAAGAAGCACGGTTGAAGCTAATGGCCAGCACCACTAACACTCTGGGAGAGAAATCAGCTCTAGTAGTTTTTAACCCAAATCCTTCAGAAGGGGGAGGGTGCTACAACTGTGGAGACCCAGGACACTTTATCAGATTATGTACGAAGCCTATGAGAGGCCAGTCCAGCGGTCGTAGATGCGGCCATGGAGGACGTCGAGGTGGCAGAGGAGGCTATGTCGGTGGCAGAGGATATTATTCTGGAGGGCACAAAGCAAACCTAGCAGAATGGGGAGATGAAAATCAGTCATCCAATGTGACCCCTAGTTAGAGGGAGATGCTAGAAATATGGAAAAACATGAAGCTTGGAACCAGACAGTCGTGCCAACACAGCTAGGACATCGACTCCAACCACCTCCGGGGGTAACATCACATACTATGCCAGTACAAGCACATGTATACCTACTCATGCCCTTGCATCTACCCATAAACCTGGAAATATAAATTGGATAATTGACTCTGGGACATCCTGCCATGTTACGGGTGCCCGTAACGAGTTCCAAGATTACACTCACCTGATGACACATGAAAGCATTCAGACTGCTGATGGTACTGCTAGACCTATTGTGGGTAAAGGGACAGTTGAATGCACCCCTTTGATGTGTCTTACTAATGTCTTGCATTCTCTATCCTTTTCTGTTAATCTATTGTCCATAAGTGTTATTGTCCTTCAACTTAATTGTGTTATTTTTTTTGACATTCTGAAGGTTATTTTTCAGGAGAAGGAAACGGGAAGATAGTTGGGGACTGTCACTTGGCATAAAGGGCTATGGTACTTGGACAGGGGTGGGTTGGATACAGCACTGGTGGATGAAGCACAAGTGGATGAAGCACAACCGGGGGAGCCGCGAAGTACCGTAGAAGAAGAATTATTACTCCAACATCAGCGCATGGGACATTCTTCATTTAGTCTACTTAGTCGAATATTTTCATCTATATATCAAAAAACTAATAAGGAAAAGTTGGTTTGTGATGCTTGTGAACTTGAAAAACACACCAGAAGCTCTTATGTGAGTTCTGGAAATAGAAGATTAGCTGCTTTTGATATGATACACTCTGATGTGTGGGGACCTTATCCTACAGCTGCTGTTAATAGTTTTAAGTGGTTTGTCACCTTTATTGACTGACATACTCGTGTCACCTGGGTATACCTAATAAAGAATAAGAGTGATATCTTTGTATGCTTTCAAGACTTCCATCGCAGGGTTACAATACAGTACGGTGCCAAAGTAAAGATTTTGAGGTCTGACAATGGGACATAATATACCAACAAAGCCATTGAGGAGTACTTATCAGCCAATGGGATACATCATCAGACTTCATGTGCCTATACACTAGCACAAAATGGCATGGTGGAACGAAAGAACATGCACCCGTTGGAAGTGGCAAGGGCGATGATGTTTGCTATGGATATTCTGAAACACTTGTGGGGACATGCCGTGTTAACTACTACATACCATATCAACAGGATGCCCTCTCAGATGTTAGGATGGAAAACACCGTTTGAGATGCTTACAGGTGAGAACAAGTACATTGTTCTCCCAAAAGTATTTGGTTGTGTATGCTTTGTGAAGGATAATAGACCTGTAGTAGGAAAATTGGACCCTCGAACAGTAAAGTGTGTCTTCGTTGGCTACTCAGGGACTCAGAAGGGATATTCTTGCTGGAGTCCAGTGGAGCGAAGATGTCACGACCCGCACCCACTGTGAGGGTACGAGTACGTAACAACGCCCAGCCTACGCCGCAGTGTCGGCGGTAGAACGCTGTTCTAAGTCTCTAACTAACTATCAACTCATGCAGTAGAGAATGTACTCATCAAGATCAACTCCGAATGGAGGACAAGTATAAGATATGGTGTAACTCAATCACAGTCTAAGCACGATAAGATAACACAGAAATGTAACTAAGAATTTGAAAACAACAAAACTACTAATATAATAATAACAAACTCAAACAATCTCAAATACATCTCAAGTCTCAAATCTCTATATACAACTCCAGTTCTAATCAGGAAAACTAAAACAAGACAGACTAACTAAACTCCCGATCACTCCTGAGTGTCGGGGCCATAGGTAGCTAAGCCATCTCCTCGGTAAAATGTAGGGCATGTGTCCTCAGGGAAATCATCTTTAAAATTTTCAACAGGTCCAGTCAGGACATGAACGAGCACATCTCATCTAGAAAACCCAAGTAAATGACAGAGAACTATAAAGCAGTTATAGACAGTTGTATTGATGAAAATGGTAGTTTATATTCAGGTGATGGTAAGAAAGACAGATAAAGTGCAAGAAAAGTAAATACTAAACAAGAGAAGAATCATAGCAATGAAGACTATAAAAATAAATAGAACTAGATGAACCAGGGTAATATGATATAAGTCCAGGCAACAATATAGACCAGTGTAACTCCAATGTAAGTCCAGTACAGGATGAATCTCATACAAGATGAATCCAGCAAGGGACGATTCCAGTTATAGTGATCAATAATTCCAGGGTGAGTCCAGCCTATACTCTAGCAGTGTGTTTTAAAATACCAAGATCGACATGTAAACGGCTATGGATAATCCGGCACATCACACACCTGGCCAGGTGTGAGATGGCTATCATTCCAGTATAATTCCAGCAAAGGGTGATTCCAGAAATAGGGTATGTCTACATGTCTTACTCTAGTATTTCTCCTCCCAGCAAGTGAATCCAAAATTCCGACACAATGGTTCAAGATGAGTCCAGCCAAGTACAATGATACTAGTAAATGATTCCAGGGTGATTCCAGTAAATGATTCCAGTAATAGAAGCCAGGAATGATGATACCAGTAATAGAGGCCAAAAAATAAATGTGTGTCGTATACATGAATCCAGAAATAACAGTACGTATTTGTAACAGAGAATCACATACAGCTAACTAGAACTGAAATACAGTAATTGACAAATAAATGAGAGAACTATCAGAGAATGTACTCGCCTGATACTCTGAAAAGAATAGTGTAATATCAGATGTCTGCACCAGAGTCACAATGTCCTAGATAAAGCAATACAGGTTATAATATGTTTTAAAACAAGGTAAATGATGTTTATGATGCAATCTACATGATTTCTAGACCAATCTAGGTCGAAGTCAACTCTAAGTCAACCCTGGTCAACTGTCTAGGTCAAACTAGGTCTAAGTCGAACTTGGTCAACTCTGGGTCAACTCTAGTCAATATTGGTCAATCTTAGCCTATTGGGTCAAAATATAGAGTTTGGTCAAACTCTATCTAAGGCTATCTAGACACCAACCACATACTAGTGTAACTAGGATACCTTAACACTATTCTCTATATACATAACAATGTATATACCCAAAGTCTATAGCCCTAGGCATATATAGCCTATGCATCACATATCTATATCTATATAAGTACAATATCAACTAATCCATATCACATCTTTATAATAATATATATACAATATGTGAACTCTCAAACAACAACTCACACTATTCCTCACCTCCCTCAAACCATGTGGCCAAAGGCCCATGCCCTCTCCTAGATATACATTTTATACTCTATATGATACCCTAAGCTAATCGAGCTCATCCTCCACTTCAACATTCATTCCATGACTTAACAAACAACTAACTTACCTATTAGTCCTAGACTTATATAACTCTCCCATATACATACCCATTATGAAGCATTTCCTACATACTATGAATATACCTATGATACACACATATAGGGAATACTAACTTCCATCTCCCAAAACCTTCACATAGACTCTCTCACAAAGAACCATACATGACCTTACCTAGGACACATCACCCACACTAACTCACACAACATTGCCTCCTGCCTGTACAGGCCCCTAGCCTGCATCTAACATTGGCCTATGGCCAATGTTACTGCTATCTACTGCTGCTGCTAATGTCACTGCCTGCACATGCATTTGCAAGCTGCTGTGCAATGCAAAGCCAAGGCAATACAATGCAAGCTAACTGCTGCCTAGCTGCATGCTGCAATGCTAAAGAGCTGAGGCCTGCAGTGCCATAGCTGCACTGCTAAAGCAATTGCAGGTAATGCTCTGCCTATTGCTGATACTGCCAAGGCATGGCAACGCCAAACAAGGCTCTTGCCTGCCCAAGAGCAGCTGCCACTGCTAATGCATATGCTCCTTTCTCTACTGCTCCTATTACAACCCACAACACATAATAAAACTCACACACACTCTTACATATATACAAGCCAACTTATGATTTAAATCTCAGTTTACCTGTATATATAACCCATTTTCCAGTCCCATACACCCCAACTTAGTATAAAATAACTTGGGGATAACACCATCATCACACTAATATCCCTACCCTCAAGAAAACAGTATGGGGATCAAATCCCATACCCAACAAATCCAGTTTCCATGTTTAAACTAGCATTCACAACTAAATCTAATCTCAGGCTTTAAGAAATCAGCTGAAACTTGACAGTTCAGGATTTCAGTCTAAGCATGACAGTTAAAATAACAATCCAAAAATCAATTTCCCTTTTTCGAACAAATCCAACCCAACTAACATATGTGTATGAATCAAAATCAATTCCATATTTCAGGAACAAAACAATGTGCACTTGGGTACCTGTGTGTGTGTGACAGATTGAATCTCAGGAAAGTGTGTAGCATGGTGTAATCTCAGGAACATGACAGTGTATCAACAGTGTGTGTGTAGCATGAGTGAGCCAATGTGTCAATTGGTGTCACAGATGTTTAGGTGTCAACTAACTGTGTGTGTGTCAAATGGAACATGAGTGTGTGGGATTGAAACTAACATGTGTGTGTGTGAATTAGTGAAATGGCAGTTCAATCCAATCCAAGCCCAATTCGAAATCCCCATTTGTGTTGACAGTTAAGGGTTTTGTAGGGTCAATGACAGGTTTCAGTCTTAGGTTTAAAGGGTATTCAAAACAGTTAGCTAACAGTGCAAAGATTAGGGAATTTGAGTGTACAATCTCAGGAATTAGTGTTAGCTAATTCAGGAATAGTTCAAAGTATAAAAATCGGGAAGTATTAGTTGATGTTTTCATTTAGCAGTTCCACATTCAAAATCCATTTCGAAAACCAAAAACTTAACACAAATCAATAACCAAGATTTCAGTAACTAACACACATGTATATGAATTAAACATGGTAATTAAACATCAAAATTTTAGTTTAAAATGGAATTAAGTTCAGCATTAAGCTAAACAGTGCAAAAACTTCAGGGAGTATCAGTCTATACATCAACAGTCCATCCCACATTCGAAAATCCGATAACCTTGCTATCCTCAACCAATTCATGTAACCATCATCAATCAATAAACTAATACACATGTGTAAGAATTTAACTTGGGAATTAAACAGGGAAATCAGTTTAAATAGGGAATTAAACTTTCAGAAATTACAAACTGAAGCGTGTATCAGTCAAATTGGGAATTTGAAATTCGAACTATCAAAACATGGTAATATTATGAATTAAAGGTTGGTAATTAGTGTACCTCATGTGTACGTGTCCCCACAAGCCTACACATGTCCACGAAGTAGACACATTTATGTCAAAGCTAACTAAATAACTGTGTCAGAAAAACAGTACAATCATGGCCTCGTGCAGCCATGTCGAGCCCGCGTGCTCTCGACACAAGGCGACACGTGCCTCGTGCTCGTGCACGTGGGTTCGCCCATAGTAGGGCTAGGTGCACAAGTGTCTGAATTGTGTCCAAAGTGCGTCGTGTCCAAGAAAACCGTGCGTATCAGACGCACTTCCTGCGCGCGTGCACGACAGGCACCGACCCGTGCGAGTGAGATTTCTCACAAACCACTCGACGAAGTCACCTCAAAATTGGTGAGCATGCTGTCATTCATTGCCCGTAGGTGTGTGCAAAGTTTCGTGTCACGAAGTGCAGTGTCGTGTCCGCTACAGTGCCCGAGCAGCAGGACACTGCACGGTGTCCTCGTGCACGCGTTCGTGTCCAGTTTTGGACACGAAAACCAACACAATACGTGCTTAGTCATAAATATACATAATCTACATATTAAGAGCTATCCAAAAATATAATTTGTTTCGAAAAATAATAACATTCAATCCATTGAGGCATTTCAACAAACCCTAACATTCACTACGACACGTGTCCGATACGGACACCAAACGGACACGAAATTCACCCAAATTTCGGGGACACCTAGGAGACTCCTAGATCTAGCCCTACATGCAAAGAAAACTGAAATATAAAACAATTTAGAGGGTTTTACCTATGTGTGCAAAAAGCTTGGAAAAGCTTTAAATGGGGGATTCTTTCTCTTGATGCCAAAAGCTCCAAATTGACCCAAAGCTGGGATTAAACCCCAAAATCAGAAAGTAGGAGAGTATTAGGTTCTAATGCAAGAAACTAGAATCAAAAATGAATTAAAATGGATTTATGGGGATTTTTGGAAGAGGAACAATACCTTTCTTTTTCCAATGTTGAAATGAATGAAAGAATGAGGCAAGCCCTAGAGAATAAGTGTTTATATAGGGTGGGGGTCCCTATGGCTGGTCATTTAGGGTTTGGTTAGGGTTAGGGCTTCTAGTTATGGGCCATGGGCCAAGTTATGATCAAATAAATCATTTAGCCATAAGTCATTTCATGAAACCATAAACCATGACTTAAATGCACTAAACCAAATCCCCTCATTCTAAAATTAGTTTCTAATAACTAAATGTAGGTTAACCTAAGTTAGACTAGGGTCACCATGGCTAGGGTTAGCTTCTAGGCTAGCTCACTAGGTCTCAACAAGTCAAGTCAACCAAAAATTCACCAATTCAACAAATCACCAAATAAATCAAATAAATCAAAATAACCAAAATACCCTTAGGCTAAAAATGATAATTAAATCATCCTAATGACATGGTTAGGCTCTAGGTCATGCAGTCTCTCAGGTTTTACTAGCAGCACATCAAAATCACAAGTCATGACTTAAAACAGTTTTAAATAGTTTAAAAATTACCAAAAATCATAATGTGAAATAAATATCAATGAATAATAATTATAATTACAAATTTTCAAAAATACCCTCATCTGGAAAACTGGGTGTTACAATCCTACCCACCTTATAAAAATTTTGTCCTCGAAATTAAGATGATCGCACCTTGCCTAGGTCAAATCCCCAAGCAATCAAAGTCGAAGCAATACAATCCTACTGGTCGTGATTCTACAGTCTCGAATAGGGTAGCTATACTATCTAGCAATCACAAGAAGTATCCTGGCAGGTACTAAGGGAAATCACACATGAAAGTGGGAAGGAAGAACAAGAAGGTCAAACCTGCTAATCCATCACCTGCGACGTCAGTCTCCTCGGCTGCCATCGCAGAAGCTCTACCCCTCTGGTGCTGAGCTACAGGTGGCCTAGCCCCCTCAAAAGGAGGTGCAATGGGACAATCTATCTTCTGGTGGGCAGCTGACCCACAGAAATAGCAAACCTTCAACCTCTTCCTGCACTGCTCCCAGATGTGTCCCGACTTCTTGCAGTAGGAACAACTGATCGTGTACAGACGGTTACCACGTGGTGAGCAATTGATGGCATGAATGCCACGTGTAAGTTGTCAGTTATCTTGATGGAGTGTGCCACATGAACTGCGCTGGCTTCAAATTGTGCTGGGTTTGGATTGTGCTGGATTTGGATTGCGCTGGATTAAACTGCGCTACGGGTAGGCAGATAGTCTGTGCTGGCTGTACAGCTGTCCTCGAGCGCTGTACTGTACGAGAAACGAACAGTTTCCTCGTTTTTCGAACTGTCAGCTGTCAGAAGATATGATTCTATCAGGTAATGATGACGTTGCCACGTCAGCTAGCGCACTTGGCTTGCTGCGCAGTTCAGTTTGCGCAATCGAATTGATGCACAATCTGTCTCTTGCGCAGTTTATTTGAAGGATGCATAATTTGATTTTCATTGCCTTGTTGATGGGTACAACTTGATTTTTAGGACCTACAAGACCCCCTTCAAAGTTTTCAAAATTTGAAAATATTCAAATTTTTGAAATACTTTGAATTTTGTTTTTTAAATCAAGTTGCACATGTAATGACTTGTCTGCGCAATTGGAGGAGTCAGCTCCTATTTCTTCGGCACAATCTGAGGCGTCTGTTTACTTTCAAAAACTATAAATAGTTTTCATTATTCTTTCTGTTATTCTTTACTTGTTTCCAAACGTTTGAGAGAGAGAAAATTCCCGAGCTCACCCCAACTTTTCTCCCTCTTCTCCGTCGACTTCAAATGGCTCCGAAGCGTTCCGCCGCCGAGAAGGGCAAAGCCCCCGCCGAGTCTTCGACTCGGGCTGTGCCACATACTTTTCGACACGAAGTCGCTCATCCTGCACTGCAAGGTAGACTATCGATCGAAAACCCCTTTTTAGGGTTCTTCGACATTGTTTGCTCCTTCAAACCGATCTTTTTTTAGAGTTCTGGTTATATTGTGCCGCCCTGTTTAGGGTTTTGGCCGCATACCCACAAATAGTTTTCATTTTTATGAAAACTCTCTTCTTACGTAATCGGTTGAAAAGCACTGGCAAAAGTCAGCGCACTCTATCGATTTGCGCAAGTCTATCCAGCGCAAACTGTTGCCTTGCGCAAGCTTGTTAGCACAATCTGATGGCTTGTGCAAGTGAATGTGTTGGCGCAACTGGACAGTTTGTGCATAGAAGCTGCTGTTGCATAATCTGATGTTTTATAGACAGCGCAATCTGATGCTTGCACAACTTGCTAATTTTTTGGACAAAATCTTTGATTTTGCATATACTGAATTCTGTCTTTCTGTTTGATACAGTTAACATCAGAGAAAACCCAGATTATGAAATCTTTGCAGGGACCCTTGCTGAACCAGAGTTTAAGAAAGATTTATCCCATGTAATTTTTCCCCAATATGCTCTGCCATCTTCCCGTCAAGCCATCTTAGTAGCACAGGACAACGAAACTTTATTAAGTCTGATGAACGGGCAGCCCTTGCAAACTGTTGATGCTTTTGTTCATAAGAAACCCCTATTTCTGTTTGGTGATGCCATTGATAAGAGTTCTCAGCCGAGACCTCGCGTCGAGCAGAGACTCTTTCAGAGAGCCGAGAAGAGAATGCTTTTGCCTGAGATTTCTAGATGCCTTCCTTTATCCCGCTACGCTTATGCGAGCTATCCCAGGAGGATGGACTGGGATATAACTCCTCTCCAGCAAGCCAGAACATGAAACATTTGTATAAAGAAGGGACCGAACAATAATGATATGTTCTACAGCTCCTCGGAGCATCACAGTTCTGTGCTCAGAGGATTGAAACCTGGATGCATCCTACCAGAGAACTCCTCCCTGCTGCTGCCAGTTAGAACACCGATCTTTGCGAATGAATTTGTGAAGGTTGAAGGAAGATACCCGGATCAGGACATCCGATTGACAGGTTTGGTGAACCCAGATCACAAAAGATAGAATTGCATAGCCAATTGGATATTGGTTCAGTTTGAAGATAAACTCAAGGAGATTGAGCTATATCAGCCGCTATTCTCTACTGTATATGGCTTTCACCCCAACCCTCATCTGTTCCTAGCTTTGGCAGAGAGGTATAACTTCAGGACATGGACTTTCATGACACCCTGTGGAGAAATTGGACTTGCACTTCACGAGATGAAGTATATCTCGAGTTTGCCAATGGAAGAATTCCCTTATGAGGAATTTGTTCCAACAAATGATGAATTGGACCGACCTCGTCGAGAAAATGCTGAAATGGTGGACGTTTTCGAAGAACTGCTGTGCCATTATAAGATCTTCTCCTTGTATCACAAGAGTGGTTCTTCTGGTACATGCTACTCGTCAAAGTGGTTGTCTTATCTCTTCCTCAACCACATCATAGAGAAGAAGACTAAGGATCATGATAAGTGTAACCCTAGCTTCTTCAAACCACTCAGCCATAGTGAGGTGATTGGACTGATGGAGGAGAACAAGGAGATGGACATCAAGGTTGATGATGAACTTCAATATCCTCCTTTCCAGACAGGAGATGTTATTGAAAGTTTCATAAGGCTGGGCTATAGGTCCATGTCAAAGGAAGCCCAGTTGGCAGGTTTTCTCACATACTGGCTTCGACGATTCGTCGTTCCCGGAGCTAGTGCCGTCGATCGCTTCCATCGCGGCGTGCTCTTTGCTGCTGTCCGGTTAGTCTTTGGCTACCGGATGGATCTGCTGTCGGCGATGACCTGCAGAATAAACGCTGGTCTTCGTCTTTATGTTGAATCGATGCTCAAATAGAAGGGCGAGAAGGAGAACTTTCCTCGGCTGGAACTGCCCTATACTTATTTGTTCGGATGGTTACTTTTGCACCATCCGTCATTGATGAACCCTGATATGGGAGCAGTCGGCGGCAGCTTTTTAAGGAGATTCTCCAAAGGCAAATGGAAATACACCAGTCTGAAAGATTGCAGACGTGCTTTGAATATCGGGAAGGGGTGGAATTTTTACTGTGTTTCCCCTCCAACCGGTTATAAATATATGTCAACAAATCTGGTTGATCTTGGGAGACAGCCTCTAGGTCGTGCAGTATTTGAATGGCTAAAGACGATCCGGCCATCACATTTGGTTTACAGATTTGAAGAGGAATGTTACTTGGAACCTTACCTCCCCAACCGTTTTGCGCGGCAATTCGGTTACGACCAATTCCACGTGGGTAACGCCATAACGTGCCTGCGAGGACAAGGTTATTTGATCGATGGCGCCAAATCTTGGGCTTATTACAACGCTCGAGACACGAGAGCAATGTTCTCGATGTCGACCAAGAGCGATCACGGTCCCCGGATGTTATACACATATTCGCTTTTTTACACATCAGCGAAAATGTTCGCCAAGAACTTCAACCTTGTAGATAGCTTCGCGACAGCGACGCATTTGAAGAAGGGAGCAACAGTTAAATCAGCTCCAGGAAATGACGAGGAGCATAAGCCAGTGGATGACCCGTTGGAAGCCTCAAGGGAAGCTAACTTCCCTGAGGAGGTCAACGAACCACTGCAAATTTTCTTGAAAGTTGTCAAGTCTCCAGCCAAGGAGAGGAAGAGGAGGATTGACGAACCTTCTTCTCCGGTTGCAAAGAAGAAGCTTATCTTAGATCCATCAGAGAAGGTCACCACCAGGTCACAATCTCGGCAACTGGCCGAGTCGACCCAAAGAGAAGAAGCGACTACGCCGACCTCTCTTCAAAAATAGGTCGATGTAGTAAATGTAGAGAGTCCAGAGAGACCTCTTCATAAAAAGAAACTGGCCTCCAGAAGAAGAAAGCGAGTGATCACTCCTCCGAGACAAATCTTGTCCTCGGTGGTGGCTAGTGCTGTTGCTGGAATCACCATGTCATCCCCTATACCTGTCCCCAATCCTAGGCAGGAAACTCCTAGTCCAGAGCAGAGGGATGAAGCTGAGCAAAGGGATGAGACTGAACAAAGGGATGAAGCTGAGCCGAGGGATCATGAAGTTTTGTGATCTCCTTCTCTTGCGGTGGAAACTACCCAGCTTCCTGCTACACCAGGAACAATTCGTGAAGAAGAAGATCGCTTAATGATTGATGCTTTAAATGATTGCGACTTCGGTCTGCAGGATGATGTCGATCAGGCTGCCGCAACTGCCAGCGAGGAAGCACCAGAAGATAGTATAAGCAATGAAGATACATCAACAGAAGCTGTTGATGATACTTTAAATCCAGAAGAGGACACTGATGTCCATATATCTTCCGAAGCTGTTGATGACACACTGGATCCTGAAAAGGATACTGAGGTGCATGTGTCTCCAGAAAAGATTGCGGGTGAGGAAGTAGCACAGGAGGAAACTCCTACTGTTGATCCTAAAGGTATTGAATGATATTATCAACCTTCTTATCATAGATTAAATGGCCGACAACTCTATTCTTATCCATACAGAACTTGAATCTTCCCCAGTTTCTCCAGTGTGCACGGATATAGTGCCTGTAACGATGATAGCTAGCAGCAGTCGTCATTTGACAGGTGGCTCTGAGGCAGGTAGTAGCCAGGCAGTAATGTCTGAGGCTACTTCTGCTAGATTGGAATCTGTGCCAGCAGATGACAGAATCGTTACTGGACCTAGTTATGGTAAGATGATTGCCTTTACTTTTGATCCTTTTTGATAGTTGCAAATGACAGACAAAGTGACAAGTTTTATCTATTTTTGCAGAGGAACAGCCGGAAGGAGCAACCAGCTCTACCTTAGCTCCCTTGTTTAAAGAGCCCTCCACTGAAGTACGAGAAGCTGAACGTCCTGCTGCTTCATCATCGACGGGAGTAGCTGCTACTCCTGGTGCCCTGGTTACTAACCGATTTGTCATTAACTCTTTCACCAACTTCTTCTTTGATTCGTTGGGACCCTTAATAGATAGGGTGATAGAGAAAGAAGAGGCTGGTTTCTCCACAGTTAGAAGTCCAACCTCTTATTTGGTTAATGCCATTCGCAGTCAAGGCGACGAAGCTCAGGCTACTTTTCTTGATCATATATTAGATGAGCTGGAGGAATCGGTAAGGATCTACAAAGAACTTAACAGGGGGGAGGTGGAACCCTTGGTACAGGTCGAATTTGAAAAGATGTCTCAAGAGGCTGCGGTTGAGAAAGTTAATTTCCAAGTTCTCTTGGATACTTTCACTACCAAGTCTGCTGAGTATAACTTCAAAGTGGAAACAGTGGCATCTGTTACTGAAGAGAAGGAAATGAGAGTTGCTGAGCTGCAATCGGAATCTGCCCGTCTTCAGGAAGAGCTAAGACTTGTTCAACTTGCTCTGGAAGATGAGGCCACCCAATATCAGGCTGCAGTTCAACAACTGGGTGTTCTGACTCAAGAAAGAGATGAGTATGTCGCAACTCATCAAGCTGAAATTACTAGTAAACTAGTAACCCTGCCAACCTTCGATGATAAGTCTGGGATGGAGGAGGCTAGGAGGCGAGTGATGGACTCTCGTGAGGAGCGACTGTAAATTTTAAAGCAGCAGATGACCAATTTGATGACTCCACCGGCAGAATAGAAAGACTCTTTGTATCTTCTTTTCTTGTGATATGTATCTTTGTAATGTCTTTCAATTTTGATTAATAAAAGACATTTTCTTGGTGGCTCTATTATTTATTGCGTATCTTATTCAGATATAAATAATTGTGATAAAGAAAATATATTCAGAGGTGCAAGACATGATATATTTCTTGATTTTAGAAAATAATTATATTCATTATATCTGCTCAGAGATAATGTGGACATGGCAGAATATAATTTGTTGAATATCATTATTTCAGTTGACAACTTAATCAAAGATGACAAATTGCTGATATGGATAAATGAATGAACGAACGAAATGAATCGTCAAAATATGTGAACGAAGTGAATCATCAGAATGAACGGATGGACTGTTAAATGAATGAAATGAACGGGTAAACCGTCGGATGGATGTAATAAACGGGCGAACCGTCGGATGGTGATAATGAACGGGTGAACCGTCGGATGATGGTAATGAACGGGTGAACCGTCGGATGATGGTAATGAACGGGTGAACCGTCGGATGATGGTAATGAACGGTTGAACCGTCGGATGAATGTAATGAACGGGTGAACCGTCGGATGAATGTGATTAACGGGCGAACCGTCAGATGAATGTGATGAACGGGCGAACCGTCAGATGAATGTGATGAACGGGCGAACCGTCGCTTTGTTGTTTCAAGAATCTCTGCCTATAAATAGAACAGAAGTCTAGAAGGAATGATCACTTCCATTTTTCAACATAAAGATGTCATCTGGAGATGCATCCAAGAAGGCTGAGATCACCCTGAAGGTTGAAGCTGACACTGGAGAACGTCCTGCTGAACCGACCCAGCCAAAGCAGACGGAGGCAGGCGAAGGTTCGTCTGTACCCCAGCCACCGTGGGATATCCTGGACTTCCTGCTTGAACCAGGGAAGACTGAAGAGGAAGAGGCCATGAGGATGGCTGCTTGCAAGTTCCTGGTCGGTTCGAGCAAGGATGTACTCGGCTCTTTTGCTGATTATGTTTTTGAAAAGGACGGTAGTGGTCCCCGTCCTGTCTTCAAGAAGGACGATAGTGATTCCCGTCCTTGATATTATGTAACAATGTTTATGATGAAATAAAAATCAAACTTTATTTATGAACTGTCTGATCATATGTACATAAAATTTCTGTTATATTTATACATAACATTTCTTGAGGAATTTGCCATTGATAGGCATCATGGCAACTCGACCGTCCAGCTCTGAGAGTTGATAGGCTCCATTTGAGAAGACTTTGCTCACAATGTAAGGCCATTCCCACTTTGCGTCGAACTTGCCTTTGCTCATATGAGTCATAGTCATAGGACGTCTAACTGTTAGAAGAAGCTCTCCTTTCTGAAAGGCTCTAACTTTAACTTTGCGGTTGAAAGTCTTCGAGATACGGGCTTGATATAACTCAATATGCTGTTGAGCCAATAGCCGCTTCTCGTCGAGCGCTTCTAATTCTTGAAGTCGAAGAAGGTCGTTGTTCTCTGTAGTGAGCTCATTGGCGATGGCGATCCTTAAGGACGGGATTTGAAGTTCTAAGGATAGAACTGCTTCACAGCCGTACACCAAAGAGAAGGGTGTACAACCTGTGGGGTTGCGGACCGTAGTACGGTAGGCCTAAAGACATTCGCTAAGCTTTTCACTCTAGTTCCGTTTGTTAGTAGAGACAAACTTCTTAAGGAGCTTGATAATAGTCTTGTTGAAGGCTTCAGCCAAGCCATTAGCAGCAGGATTGTAAGCTGTAGAGGCGACATTGTCAATCTGATGGTCATCACAGAACCTTGTGAACTTTTGACTGATGAATTGTGGTCCATTGTCATGAATGATCCTTCGAGGTACACCAAATCTATAGATGACATGGTGTTTGACGAAGTTGATGACGCTGCTGGTTTTAACTTCAGCCAAAGGTATAGCTTCAGCCCGTTTGGAGAAGTAGTCGGTTATTGCTAATATGAAACGATGTCCTCTAGAAGAAGGAGGATTGATGGGACCTATGATATCCATGCCCCAAGCTTCGAAAGGCCAAGAAGCGGCAGTAGGATGAAGGAATTCTGAAGGTTGATGGATGAAATCTGCATGGATTTGACAAGCTCGACATTTCCTTGCATATTCGATGGCATCAGATACCATAGAGGGCCAGTAGTAACCCATGCGTCGGATGCGATCCTGGAGCTTAGGACCGGGTTGATGTGCTCCGCAGACACCATCATGAGCTTCCCGCAATACTTGATTTGCTTTATCACCAGCAAGACAGCGCAAAAGAAGACCGTCATAAGTCCGCCGGTAGAGAGTCTTGGTAGTCTGATTGTAGTAGAACCGGAGAGACCTTCGACGAATACTCGTAGCCTTCTTAGGATCTTCAGGGAGTATGTCGTGAACTACGAAGTCGATGAAAGGAGCTCTCCAATCTTCATCGATAACATTGGCTTCAGTAAGATTTCTGAACTCAATATTACGATTGTTTTCAATGCAAAACAATTCCCGGTTAGAGATAACCACCACCTGCTGTCTTTTGATAGGGATGGCTAAGACTGCTGCAAGATTGGCCAAGGCATCCGCTTCAGTATTGCAGGCTCGGCGAACATATTCGATAAAGAAGGTTTTGAATGATGTAGCTATGCTGATTGCCGCTTCATGGTAAGGCACTAGATCTTGATGGCGAACTTCATAGGTCCCTCTAACCTGGTTAACAACCAGCTTAGAGTCGTCGTAGACTTCAAGATATTCGATGTCCAGTTGTTTAGCTAACTGAAGGCCAATGAATAGAGCATTGTACTCAGCCATATTGTTGGAGCAAGGTTCATCTAGGGAATAGGCTCTTTGGATAGTTGACCTATCTGGAGAAACAAGGACAACCCCAACTCCTGCGACAATGGCACCATTTGGTTCGATCCTGGATGCACCGTCAAAGAATAGACGCCAAGTAGGAAATTCTTCGGAGATCATATTTGATTCCAATGTCTCGTCCGGAATTTCATCATAGAGTTTGGATGTCTCCGGAACGGGATGAGCCGCTAGGAAATCCGCCAGTGCTTGACCTTTGACAGACTTTTGTGGAACATATACCATATCATATTGGGCTAGCAAAATGGCCCATGTAGCCAGCCGAGAGTTGAGTGTGCTAGGCTTCTTCATTAACACCCGAAGTGGATTGACTCGGGATATGACATGAATAGTTTGTCCAATGATGTAATGCCGAGTCTTTTGAACAACAAACATAAGAGCTAGGAATTCTTTTTCGACCGGACTATAACGGTGTTCGGCACCAATCATAGTACGACTGAGATAATAGATGGCCTGTTCATGACCTTCTTTGTTCTTTTGGGCAAGCAACGCACCCAATGAATGATCCATAGCACGGACATACATTAAGAATGGTATGCCTGAGATTGGTGGCACCAAGACTGGTGGATTCATGAGATATCGCTTTATATCTTCGAATGCTTGTTGACATTCTTCAGTCCAAATGAAAGATACATCCTTCTTCATTAGCTGAGTAAATGGTCTACAGCGTCCAGACAGATTCGAAATGAACCTCCTGATGTACGCAAGTCGACCTTGGAATCCTCGTAGCTCTTTTAGGTTGCGTGGAGGATGCATCTCTTGAATGGCTTTGATCTTCTCGGGATCCACGTGTATACCCTCAGAGGTAATGACGAAGCCGAGAAATTTGCCACTAGAGACACCCAAGAATGACTTGGCGGGATTCATTTTGAGTTGATGTTGGCGCATGAGATTGAAGATTGTTCTCAAGTCTTGGATATGATCTTCCTTTAGACGACTTTTGACGGCGATATCGTCAACATAGCAATCGACTGTCTTGTGAAGATGATCTCGAAAGATGGTACTCATAGCCCGTTGATAAGTTGCGCCAGCGTTCTTGAGACCAAATGGCATCACTGTGTAGCAATAGACTCCGCGAGGAGTGCGAAAAGAAGTATGTTTTTCATCTTCGGGATTCATCCGAATCTTATTGTATTCGGAGAATCCATCCATGAAGGATATTCGCTCGAACCCACAGGTGTTGTCAATCATGACGTCTGTGATAGGAAGAGAAAATTCATCTTTTGGACATGCTTCATTAAGATCCCGAAAGTCGATGCAAACTCTAACTTTGCCAGTTTTCTTCAGGACTGGAATGACATTGGCTACCCAATCAGGATGTTGTTCTTCTCGAATAAAGCCACAAACGATGAGCTTCTTGACTTCGTCGTCGATTGCGTCCATCATTTCTGGCTTGAAGCGCCGTTGTTGCTGTTTGACTGGTTTTGCATTAGGCAAGATATTCAATTTGTGAGTAGCAACTTTGGGATCTAGTCCTGGCATGTCTTCATAGCTCCAGAAAAAGACATCAATGTATTCTTGAATAAGAAGAATTAATTCTTGCTTATCTGCCTCTGGAAGGTTCTTGCTGATGAATATTGGACGAGATGACCCGCTCTCTTCTACATCAATTTGAACTAATTGGTCTTCGGTAGGAGGTTCTCTTTGTTCGAATCGGAGTTCCCATTGGGTATCCATTCGTTGAGCCCAAGGATCTGTTTTGGGACTTTCTTCGATATCCTCGTCATAGCCTTCTGGAAGTTCAGCGGAGACCATGTTAGAAGATACGATCAGCCGATGAACCTGACCAATGCTGGTATCAGAATCCCATGATCTGGAATCAGAAGAGTCAGAGCGCTCTTCACTATCGGATTCAGAGACTGCTGGGGATAAGATAGGAGGTGAAGTATATCCAAGACCTCTTTTGGTCCTGCTGTAGTACATCTCTGACTTTCCTTTCGGAACAGCCGTTCGGATAGGAGTTCGTCTACCCTTACCGTAGTTGAGACCATTTTTGAAATCATAACCCATCTTTCGGATGATATCTTTTGATTGTTGACTGTAACGACGAAGTTGGAGATGTCCTGTATCGTTACTTCTGCTATCATCCGTATAGCTGAATTTCTGTTCTGGTCTTTTACTAAAAAGTATTGGACTCTCGCCTTTCTTTCGAGCGGGAACAACACGATATGAGTCATTTGGATGTTCAAGTGAGACTTCTGTTTGAAGAGATTGTACAACTCCCATTGTAAATGACTGAAAGCTATCTAACATATCCAAATAGCACTTAGCATGATAAATGATATCAGTATACTGGAAAGTAGATGCTTTTTCATTGATTTGTACATCTGTATTTACAGCAGGACCTTTAGCCTTAATAGGCTTGGTCAAATTGATTACAAGAGGGGAAGAAGAAGAACGTGGAGGAGGACTGGACTTGTTGCGACGAAGGTCGATAACAAGTGGCTCAGAAGAGGTGAGCTCCCTTTTGTCCTTGTTATGAGATAAATCAATAACAAGTGGCTCAGAAGAGGTGAGCTGCTTTTTCTCTTTGTTACGACGTAAATCGATAACAAGTGGCTCAGAAGAGGTGAGCTCCCTTTGATCTTGACCACCATCAGCTGATTGCTTCTGGACTGGCAAGTGAATAGCCAGTGGTTTGGAGGACTGAGGACGAAAAACATGCCCTTTAACAGGTATGATGAGGGTGTCTTTGGGCACTGCTTCCTGTTCTTCTTCAGTGTCCAGAGCTAATACCACCTTCATGAACTCCTCTTTATACATGCGAGCGTCGTTGCAGTATGCTTCGACACCCTTGAAAGGATAGAGATCTGCAACTTCCTTTTGAACTTCTCCCTTGTCATCAACGTATTTGAAACATTGATGGAGAGTTGAGAAAACAATATTGTGTTCATGTAGGAATGGCCTCCCCAACAGAGCATTGTAAGAACAACCATAGTTGTCAATGATGTAAAAGGTCACCTTTGTGCAAAGATTGCCTATTTGGAGTTTTAGGCGAATCTTGCCCAGAGGCTCACTTCTTTCTTGATTGAACCCCAAGATGGTGGTGATCGTGCCAGAAAGACTATGGACCGGGATCTTCAGTACGTCCAGCATTGTCTTCGGCATGATGCTGAGTGCTGACCCTGGATCTATCAGAATACGATCGACTTTCATCGAATCGACATATCCTGTATAGTAAAGAGGACGGTCATGCCTATTGTCTTCCAACAACATATCATCCTGTGTGAAGGTAATATTTGGAATTAATTCCAACACACTATGACAATGGAGGCAAGAGACTGGCTCTGCTTTCGGCTTCTTCAGAAGGGTTAGATAAGTTTCTGCCTGCATGAGAGCTTTACTTAGAGTTTTTTGAGTCTCTTTGGAGAGGCGCAAGAGCTCGAAGATTGACAGCCTAGCCGGTGTATTGGCTAGTGGAGCCAAGATATCAAAATTGTAAGGCTTCTCAAGTCCTGAGGGAGATGACTTCTTCAAAGGTTTGTCGAAGCGGACTTGTTGTTTACCTTTGTCAGCCGTCGTCGATTTAGGGGGAATGGGTACTACAACCGGTGAGGATGCAGAAGGAATATCCTCAGTGGAGATAGGTTGTACAGGAGCAGGCTCAGAAGAAGAAGTAGGGTTTTCTTGAGTTTCAGGAGCTTCCCGTAGATAGGCTTTCCCCGACCTGGTGCCTAACAGGATTTCTTCTTCAATTATGGGGTCAAAAGACACCATATTACAAGTCTTTGTCTTGCCCTTGGAGCGATCTTTCTTTTTGGAAGAAGGGGGAACTTCGAACTCAGAGGCAAGATCAGGGTGAATCCACATAATCTCGCCATTATCAAGAGATAAGGAGATAAGACCTTCACTTCGTGGAGGAGGGAGATTCTCGATCTCGAGAGTGGCCTTGGGGATAGGGATGACGCCATGCCGTACCATCTGCAGAGGGAAATCACCAACTGAACTGAGACCATGTTCGCGGTAACAGTCTTCTCATCTTGCTGCAGAGTGACAACACCAGCGTTGACCAGTTCCTGAATTTTGCCTTTGAGCACATAACATGCTCGAGTAGGATGTCCAATGAACTTGTGGTAGACACAATATTTTGGATGATCAGTCTTACCGACCTCATCTGGCTTCTTCGGGTCTGGGAGTTGGAGCTTATTGCTTTTAATCAAGCAATCAAAGATGCTCACGGTGTCGTTCTCGTCAAAAGAGTACTCTACTTTCGGACGAGGTTCCCTTGGTGGAGGGGCAGAAAGAGTTGAAGTAGACGTGGGAGGAGCCACATTGACAGCCAGAGACTCTTTGCTCTTCAAGTTGATATTCAAAGTCTCTTTATTCTTGTGGTTGTTCTGGCGATTACCGCTACTCGATGTCTGGTGTTCATCCCGGTCGGGGTTAGACATGTGTACCCCTAGCTGCTTGAATTTGTCAGTTCTAACTTCAGCTGCTTTAGCATTGACAATGAAGGATGGCCAGTCTTGGAATTGAGTTGACCCCGTCCACATGCTGATAATAGGCAAAAGATTTGCCTTGCAAGTGTCTATGGTGACGGCGGCCGGAGTTCCAGGAGGCATCTTCAAGGTTTCTCGACAGAACCTTTCAATGAAACTCTCAGCAGTTTCATTATGTCTTTGTTTAATTTTGTTGAGGGCTGACATAGTCATGTCGTTGATTCCCTCGTAAAATCGTTCCAAGAAGATCTGTTTGAGACTCGAAAAAGAAGTGATACAGCCATCGGATAAGCTTCTGTACCAATCGTATGCTACATCGGCTAAACAACCGACGAATACCCTGGTAAGAAGAGCGTCATTTGGCTGGAGTTGAACAGTCATTACCTCAAAGTGATTAATGAACCGGCTCGGGAAAGTACTGCCGTCAAACAACGAAATGGTAGGGATCTTGTACTTTGGAGGGAATGGAACTTCTTTCCATTCAACTGGATAGGGTTGTTTAATCCCCAGCCTCTGTAAGTTGTCTTTCTCTTTGAAGGCCTCGAATTGAGTGCGCAAGAGTTTGACAGCTTCATTAGCATCCTCCGATAATGAAGAAGGAGTAGGCTGAACCATAGTGTTAGGAGGAGGAACAGCATGGTAACACTACTAAAATATCATCTAATAGCGACGTAATTTAGCGACGACAAGAAATGACGTCGCTAGTTATGAAATATAGCGATAGCTTTATATACACGTCGCAAAACGTCGCTGCCTAGCGACGTTCCGTGACAGGAGTTTACTACGTCGCTGAATAGCGACGTTCCGCGACATATTATTAGCATATGTCGCGAATTTTGCGACGTTTAGCGACTGCAACACTTGACGTCGCTAATGTTTTTTACTTAGGGCACACCGTTTCCTTCTTTTCCCCTCACTCTCACTCGAAAATTCTAATTTTCCCCCACCCCCCTGGCGACTCCCTCCCCCTCTGTCAGTGCCCTCCCACCCCCGGCGACCCCCTCCCCCTCCGGCGAGCTCCTCCTCCTCGAGCTCCTCCTCCCCCAATCCGAGCTCCTCCTCCTCTTCCTCAGGTAAACCCTAACCTAACTCCTCTCCCTCCTCCTCTTCCACGGACACACACGGACACACGGACACACGAACACACGGACACACATCGTGCCCCCAAAGACTCGTGCCCATTGGATTCGTGTCCCCAAAGACTCGTGCCCATTGGATTCGTGTCCAGTTTTGGATGTGTTGAGTTTGGTTTGTTTTTGGACACATTGTGTCAAGTATTTGGACACGAGTTTGGTTTGGGAGACACGTACACACATGACACTTGTATATGCACACTTGACACTATACACTCTCTATCTCTCTAGTATATAAATGCATAAATTGTTGAATGTATATATTGTGTCCCCTTGGTTATAGCCTAGTATATGTAAATATCTTAACCTATATATGTATGCCTATATATATATATAGTAAATATATAGGTAGTTGTGTGATTGATAGCTTGTTTAGATGTGGTAGTGTGGTAGTATGGTAGTGTGAGTGTGAGTGAAGAGGGATATTGAGATAAGTGTTAGATTGCGTGTGTGTGTGTTTGAGAGTGAGAAAGGTGAGAGGGATTTAGATATGTATCCATAAGTTAGTATCCTAAGTTAGATATTTAGGATAGTATCCTAGGCACTAATTTAATATCTTGTTTAGGATATTAGTATCCTAGAGTTAGATAGGTGAGTTAATATCTTAGGATACAAGAAGTTAGTATCCTAGATAGGTTAGTTAGTGTCTTGGATAGGTTAGTTAGTATCCTATTTATCCTAGATAAGTTAGTATCCTAAGTTAGATATCTTAGGGTAGTTAGATTATGCTAGTATCTTGAGGGTATCAAGATAATAGGATATTAGGATATGGGCTAGAAGTTAGTACCCTAAGTTAGTATCTTGGCTAGAATTTGGTATCCTAGGATAGTTAGATATCCTAGTATCTTAAGAGTGTCCTAGATTAGTCTATGGTAATAGGATACCCTATAGGGGGGAGGGGGCAGGGGTAGGGGGGAGGGGGTAGGGGACAGGACCCTAACCCTATTTCGGACACGACTCTGTGACACAGGACACATGACACAGGACACAGGACACACACACACAATACATACATATATACCTATATATATAAATACACATATCTACATATATACATGTATATATATACTCACACACTTACATACACACACAAATACATATATAAATATATATGTATACAATGTATATACACACAAATGCACATATATATACAATCAAAAATCCATTTAAAATTCATTTTAAGAATCTGAAATGTTGACGATATATACCCAAGGTTCACAATATCGGTATCGGAATCGGTATCGGACTATTCCTATGAGTATTGGTATCGGTGATATCGGTAGTATCGGCGGTATCGTATCGGAGTATCGGACTTTGGTATCGGAAAACAAATAATTATTAATAAATTATTTACATTTAAAAACATATATTTTATACATTTAGGCATAATTTTAAGTATTTCAGCATTATTTCTTAGTAGTTTTGAAATTATATGAAATAATAGTCACCCTTACCGATTGGTTTTGCCGAATTGACCGGAACAAAGACCCCCAATGTCGGTATCGGTCAATATTTGGTATCGGTCGGTATCGGATCGGAACATGCCAAACCGTATCGGTATCGGCCGTATCGGATCGGTATCGGCCGATACTTTAAACCATGTATATACCATGGTTTTGCCTTTTAGTTGCAGGAATATGAGAGATATTAGTTGTTAAAGTAGGATATTAATTAATTAGTTATGATAGAGAGTTTGAGTTAGATAGTTCATGTGAATGTTAGGTAGTAGTGTACATTTCATGATTAGCATTGTTTAGATATTAGTTTCAGTTAAAGGGTTAGTTTAGATTAGGATATTAGTTTATGTTAGAAGAAACTGCCTGCAACTGCATCGTAGCTGCAGAAATATGAGAGTTATTAGATGTTAAAGTAGGATATTAATTTATTAGTTAGGATAGAGATTTATTAGTTATTTTTATAAACCGTGATATGTTAAATGCCTGCAGCTGCATCGTAGCTCAGGGATATGACTGAGAGGGTGACATGGTTGTCACATTAAGGATCTTTGAGGAGGTGACATGTTGTGAACAGATATATCCTTATAGTTCTCCTACGTAATGTTAAAGAAAATCCGTAGGAGAACTATATATAAGGATATATCTTTTCGTAACATGTCATCTTGTCAAAGACCCTTAATGTACCAACCATGTTACCGCGGTATTGGTATTTGGATACCAATAGCGATAAGGTAAAGGGTACCAACTTAAGGTATTGGTATTGGGATACCAATAGCGATAAGGTAAAGGGTACCTTGGTAGGTAATGACTAGAAATAGGATATTTGACTTAGATTTGACCTTGTTTGACCAAGGTTGACTATTTTGACTGAAAGTCAAAGTAGAGTCAACATCTGACCTAGATTGGACTAAGAGTTGACAAAGTCAACTGTAGGTCAACCCTTGACCTACTTTGACCTTGTTTGACTTTGCTTGACTTAGCTTGACCTTGTTTGACTTTGTTTGACTTAGTACAACCTAGTTTGACCTAGATTGCATATCATTGTTATTAGTAACTGTCCGCTACTAATGTGTGTCCCATAATAAGATATAATATACAAATTTGTGCCTGTAGGATAATGTGTGTCCATCTTTGCAGAATTATTTCCAAATGGATATGAATTACTACTTGCGGAATCGTTCATGGATGTACAATCGTCGTCCTGATGATATGTGTGGTGTGCGAGATGAATACATAGCGGGAGTAGAGCAGTTCCTGCAGTTTGCTAAGGCGTTCCCTCAGTACATGGACGGCACCAAAATTAAGTGTCCGTGTGTGAAATGTCATAACGTGAAATATTATCCAGAAGTGGAAGTGACATATCATTTGTACTCGAGGGGTTTCACGCCTAATTACTATCAGTGGACCGCACACGGAGAACTTGTGACTTTAGCATCAGAGCCGGAGCCTTATGTTGAGCCGTATATGCATGCGGGACCTAATTTTGTTTCAGATAATCATGCATACGACGACGGGTGCGTGAACATAGTTTTCGACGCTGCGGGGCCTAGTTTCGTTCATGATGCACCTGAGGAGGCACCGAATGCCGATGCTGCACAGTTCACGGAGTTGCTGGAGAATGCAAGGACTCCATTGTATCTGGTTGTGAGGATCATTCACCGTTGGAGGTGGTTACAAGACTGTTGAGCATTAAGTCAGATTTTAACATGTCGTAAGAATGCTACAACCGAGTGTTGGAGTTGATTATAGAGATCTTGCCGGCGGGTGCTAAGTTGCCTAAAGACTTCTACCGGTCTAAGAGGATGGTGAGATCGCTCTGGATGGGATACGAGAAAATCGATTCTTGTCGTAATGGGTGCACGCTGTACTACAAAGACGACAAGGACGCAGATGTGTGCAGATTTTGTGGTGATGATCGCTATAAGACAACTAGTACAGGAAGGTCTACCGGTACAAGAAGACCGACCGATTCAATGCACTACTTGCCTTTAACGCCGCGGTTGCAAAGATTATTTATGGTGAAAGAGACGGCCGAAAATATGAGTTGGCACATACGAGAACAGATTGAAGGAGTGTTGGATCACCCATCCGATGGAGAAGCGTGGAAGCACTTTGATCGAGTGTATCCTGATTTTGCTTCAGATCCGCGTAATGTCAGGTTGGGGCTATCTTCTGACGGTTTTACTTCTTTTGGTCTTTCGGGATCCCAGTATTCGTGCTGGCCTGTGATTGTCACTCCGTATAACCTACCGCCTTGGATGTGCATGAAGACTCAGTATATGTTTCTAACCGTTATAATTCCTGGTCCGCACAATCCCAAGAGGAACATTGATGTGTACTTACAACCTTTGATAGATGAGTTAAATCAGTTATGGGAAGTAGACGCTAACACGTACGATGTTTTCAGGAAGCAGAATTTTCAGATGAAGGTAACCCTTATGTGGACCATCGACGACTTTCCGGCCTATAGAATGTTATCTGGATGGAGCATTCATGGCCGTCTCTCATGTCCGTATTGCATGGACTGTAGTAAGGCTTTCTGCTTGAAACACGGAGGAAAATCGTGCTTCTTTGATTGTCATCGGCAATTTCTGCCAAAAGATCATCCGTTCAGAAGGAACATGAATGCATTTCGTGCCGGCGTTGTAGAGAAGGGTGATCCACCGCCAAGGTGGTGCAGAGCCACGATATGGGAGAAGGTTAGAGATTTTTCATGTGCTATCAAAGATCCTATAGCTGGGTACAAGTGCGATGGATTTGGTAGAGATCATAACTGGACAAAGAGGAGCATATTCTGGGATCTGCCATACTGGAGTACCAATCTGATCAGACATAATCTTGATGTCATGCATATTGAGAAGAATGTGTTTGATAACATAATTAATACTGTGATGGACGTAAAGGGAAAAACAAAAGACAATCCCAAGGCCAGGTTGGACTTAGAAGAAATATGCAAACGCCCTGCGTTGCATTTGATAGAGCAGAATGGAAAACAGTTCCTGCCGAAGTCAATTTTCTCGCTGGACAAGGAGGATAAAGTGAGACTTTGTCGGTGGATTCAGGGCCTAAAATTTCCAGACGGATATGTGTCAAATCTGAAAAGATGTGTCGATCCGAAAAAAAATAAATTGACGGGTATGAAGAGCCACGACTGTCACGTATTTATGGAGAGGTTAATTCCGATTGCATTTCGGGAATTCTTACCGCAGGCAGTTTGGGTTCCATTGACGGAGCTTAGCATATTCTTCAGGGATCTTTGTTCTAAGAAATTGCTCGTTGATCGTCTAGAAAAGCAAGAGAAGGACATTGCGGTAATACTATGCAAGCTAGAGAGGGTGTTTCCTCCTGGATTCTTCGACTCTATGGAGCATTTGTCGATTCATCTATCCTATGAGGCACGTGTTGGTGGACCCGTCGAATATCGATGGATATACCCGTTCGAGCGACATTTGAATCACCTAAAAAGAAAGGTGAAAAATAAGGCACAGGTCGAGGGTTCTATTTGTGAAGCCTATGTTCTCGAGAAGATTACAAACTTTTATTCGATGTATTTCAAGCCTCATGTTGCAACTAATAGAACGAGAGCTTCCAGAAACGACGACGGAGATCATGAAAGTAATGATACAATACTGAAGGTATTCAATGCTCCAGAAAAGCCATCGGGTAAAATGAAGAAGAGATATCTGAACGATGATGAGCTAAGGGCTGCTCAGGTGTATGTATTACTCAACTGCGACGAGAAGGAAGTAGAGAAACTAGAGGGGTAAGTAATTAGTACGTCTACATTATTTTAATAGTGTTGATTATTATACTATTACATTAATTGCACGATGTTGTTTTCAGCATATTTAATGATGATATGAGGTCAGGTAGGCCACACATAACAGAAGAAGAACTAGAACAAGAAATGAGGCATTATTTTCCATCATGGTTGAGTGCATATGTAAGACTTGAGAACTCTGTAATTACCTTTCTGTATATGCACTTGATTGAGAATGAGCTTAATTGCTTCTTTCATGGTATTTAGGTCGATCGTCCATACGTAAGACTTGAGAATGAGTCTATTAGAACGCTAGCAAAGGGACCAATTTATGCTGCAAAAATATGACCGAGCTACTGTGTTAATGGGTTTAGGTTCAAGTCAACAACTTGCCCGATCAGAGACAAATTTGTGGATCTCGACTCCACCAAAAATAGCTGTTTGTGTATCAGATCTTCGAACTATAAAGATGTTGATGCGGGCAACGATTTCTATGGCGTGCTACGGAAGATCGTGGAGCTGACATATAGTTATAGAATAGAGCCTGCTAAGATTGTATTATTCAGGTGTGATTGGTTCGATCCGATTGAAGGTCAAGGTTGGAAAGTAGACAAGCACGGTCTTGTTGATATAAACTATCGGCGTCGATATCAAGCCTATGAACTATTTGTCCTATCAAGTCAGGCTCAGCTCGTGTACTCCACAAGTTATCCTAAACGGAGAACAACAAGGTCGGACTGGTGGGCAGTATGCAAGACCAAAGCTAGAAATACCTTTGAGGTTGACGATATAGCTTATCAAGAGGATGAACTACCTCTTGTAACAAATATTATAGAAGTGGACACGACGGAAGTTCCTTATTACACATCTAATTGTGTAGAAGAAGTAGAATTATCTGAAGAAGAAGATGTAGATGAAAGTGAAGATGTAGAGGAGGAAGAAGAAGAAGAAGAAGAAGAAGAAGAAGTAGATGAGCTAAACGAACTAGATAAATTTTCAGAAGAGGATTAAATCTGTACGTTTGTTTTATCATCATATTTGACACTTTAGTGACACTTCTATCATATAAATCTGTGACACTTCAGTGACACTTTATTGACACTTTTATCTGTGACTATGATATTTTTCAAAAATCTGTGATGTCTATCATATAAATATGTTTTTTTGTTTTATTATCATATGTTATTATCATGTATGACTAGACCATCTGGACGACGCAGAGGATTTTATATTAGGCAGTCCCATCAGCCTCGGACTGGAGATGGAGATTCCGTACCCTCATTTTCATCTCCGAGTATGCCATTGTACCATTCTGTTCCCGGTCCATTACCGGGACAGGGCAGTTCCAGCAGGTTGGCGACTCCTCCCTCGTCGTCTAGCCTTCCTGATCTCGTGTCCAGCATCCCTGATCCCCCGTCCAGCATTCCTCCTGTCGACGGCTCTATGGGGGGAGCCGATGCCGAGCATATGAAGGACGGGGATCAGAATGATCCTGTCCCGGCAGGAGGTGAGAGCGACCCTCCATGCGCTCCCCCGGGCGAGACGCGTATGAAGATTTGGACGGACGGGCCTATGAAGTAAGTTAATTAGTTAATATATATTTCTCAAATGATTATATATACATATATATTCATGAGAATTATTATTGTATAGGTATCGGCCTTCTGCAGTACAGAGACAGCTGGGGGTATTTCTGAGGCAGAACTATGGTGGGCCTTGGATTAACTACTCAGATGCTCCCGCAGATAGGAAGGCCTTTTGGTTCGCCCACTTCAAGGTAAAAAATTTGTTTATTTTTAAATTTTAATAATCATTTGTGTATATTATACAACTTTTGTATTTTACTTCTTGTAGAGGACCTATTTCTATCCACCACACCGGGCGGCGAGGATCGAGGGCCAATTTTCTGCCGTCGCAGCCAAGCTCATCCGTGATGCGATCCATGACCAGAAGTGTCGTGATCGCTCCGGACAGCCGATCCATGGTTGGATCACGCCAGAGCAGTGGGCTGCGATGAAGGCTAGATTCAGCGAGCCCAAGTACCAGGAGCGGTCTGACAAGGCCAAGGTGGCGCGGTCGAGCGCCGGTAAGTGGTGTGGTGGCTCCATTCCGATGACAGAGCATTGTCGTCGTTTGGTACGTTTCCTATGACAGACATTAATTTATATATAGTTCGATAGAATGTTTAATACTAATAATAGATAATATATTTTAACAGGTAAAAAATGGTGAGGACCCGAACATGGTGACCGTCTTCCTGGTCACCCATCGGAGGGCTGGGGAGTTCATTGACGAGAGGGCGACACAGGCATATGTACGTTCTATTCTTTATATTAATTTACTATAATTTAGAAAATAGGAAAATAGATATCAATATAGACTTTAGCAAACACTTACACGTTAGCAAACATGTTCTAGGCCGAGTTTGTTCGGCTACAAGTGAAGGCGGCTGCTGCTGCTAGTGCACCAGCAGAGGGAGGGGCTGGTAGTTCCTCCCAGCCGCCTACAGCTCCATCGCCGGACGAGCTCTGGATGACCGCCGTTGGTGGTCTTCAGAAGGGTACGTACTACGGTACGGGATCCTACGGCGCGTATTTGGCTTCGGAGTCATCCCGGGCCCCCTCTGTCAGTGTGCAGTCTCCGGCTTCATAGGCGTCGTCACGAGCTGAGAATATTTGTCGTCAGATCGAGGAGCTACGTCGCGAGTTGCAGCAGCAGATTTCTGATGCGGTCGAGCGACGATCCGACCCTCCGATCGTCACCGGACGATTTGATGCGGTCGAGCGCAATATACAGGAGCTGATGAGTCTGTATCAGGCTACAACTGCCAGCTTGCACACACTCACCGAGTCTACGCAGCGCACAGAGCGTAGACAGGTCGAGCTGGAGGGATCGCAGAGGAGCATGTCTGCCTCATTCACTCAAGTTTTGGCTTCGCTTGAGGCGAGTACTGAGAGGGTGGTGAGTACCCTTGCTATTTATGGTGAGCGACTGCGAGAGCTGGAGCAGATACGTCCTTCCGGTCCATCGACGGTACTGACTCCAGACATTGCACTGCCTCCTACTGCCCCTACGGTGCAGCTCACCCAGGAGCAGTATGACTACATTCTATCCCAGATGCGCGGCAGGGGTCCTCAGTGATCCAGTAGATTTTTTTTATCATCTTTATATTTATTGGCCCTATGGGCCCATTGACCGTTTTGTATACTGATTTTTAATATTATTTGACTCACGTTTGTTGGACATGTATGTTTGTGATATTTAATTTGTTGGTATTTTCATTGAGTACATGTATGATATTTAGTTGTAGACTGTTATGATGCATGGGAGACTGTTATTCATCTATTAGTTATAGACTGTTATGATGGGAGACTGTTAATTGTGATGATATCTGCGACGGGAATGACAAATATACCTACGCTGGGTTATAAGCGATGATCTGATATACAAAGGAGGTGCTGCCCAAATTTAAAAAAAATATAATGTGTATGTTTGTGATGATGTGTCTGTGTTTACAGTGAATGTAAAATGCAGTGATCGGAACCATTGACAGTTTCGATTCATGTTATATGTTTTATCTTGGATAGAATGAGCAACAGTTTATGGTGTACTTCTAAGAGCTTCATTTTCACGTCATTCACTTTCTCGGGACGTCGTAAAGGAACCCGAGAAGGTGAAGGACGTGAAGAGGAAGCTCTGAGAAGTGTACCCTGAAATGTTGCTCTTTCTATCCAAGATAAAACATAGAACAGTAAGCGAAACTGTCGATGGTTCGAATACTGCACTTCACACACACTGTAAACACAGACACACAGCATAACAAAAATACCAAATATTTTTTTTAATTTTTTTTATAACAACTGTGACGTATAGCGATGTTCTGTAACATTTTGCGACGTCATGTACATGTTGCTATACATCGCAAAAGAGTGACGTCACGTTGCTATCCGTCGCTATAATGCTGACGTGTATATGACCACCTGAGAGCCAACGTCGCTAAAGTTGTCGCTAGGCATCGCTAATATGTGACGTGGCTGCCATGCCATGTCATCATATGTAAAGTGGACGGCGTCGCTAAGTGGTCGCCCTACGTCGTTATACTGGCGACGTATGCTGACGTTGCTATCTGTCGCTCATATTAGCGACGTCTAGCGACACTAGAAGTGACGTCGCAACTAGCGACGAATTGCGACCAAATTATAATCTACGACAAGCCTATAAGCGACATCCATGTTTTGTCGCTAAATACGTCGCTAATAGAAAGTAGCGACGGATTTTCCCTTTTTAGCGACGTACTCTGACATCGCTAAAATGGGTTATTTTAGTAGTGTAAGCACTACCCCCAGCACCTGAATGACTGGGTGTAGGTTGAGCTTGTACAAGGGGTATTTGAGGAGATACTACCCCCAGTCCTACATTGGCAGGCACTGACGATGCTATGATCTCAGGATTTGCAACAGGTGCGGTCGGTGGTACTGTATGTTGAGCCACGATTATAGAATGCATACTGGCGACCATTTCAGCCATGGTCTTCAGCTTATCCTCCAGTGTAGCTATTCGTTGTTCTTGATTAGCCGAGCTAGAAGCGTCTGGGTCTTCAGTGACAACATAAGCCGTCACTTTTCTGGGTACAGTGGAGGATACTGTCTGTTCAGAACTTTCGTTGTATGCATCATAATCAGAGAAGGAATCGTCTCCCGAGTGAGAAAGAGGGAGATGATCAGAAGGATCTTGGAGAAGATTTTTTTGACCGATTGTATCTCGACTTCGGGATCTGGTATGTCGAAATACTCCTTCAGAAGATTCTTGGAGTAAATCTAAATACCGCTGACTGGGCCGGCGAGGTTTGCCGTATTTGGAGCACTTTCTACCCTCAGTGTCTCGGAAGGCCATGTTAACAGAAGCGTACAACACTTCGTCTTCGTCTTCGTCTTCCGACATTGGTTCAGAGTTTGAAAAAGTCAGACGATCGAAGACAGATCGTTTTGTTGTCTGGCAACAACACTGGATGATAACCTTGTGATTACAATGATGATCAAGTGGTTGTACTGTAGGTGTTGAGATGTTGTCCCGTTTTTGCCTGAGGTGCTCTCGGAGGTCAGGAACAACGATAGGGCGAGAAGAAGTTTGAGGGATATGTTCTTTGACAACATTCGGAACATGGTTCCGGTTCTTCAGATGTTTTGTCCCTTGAGTGTACAGGAAAGTGCTCACTTCATTGGCATAGATGTCAGGATTTTTGATCCTAGGAGTTTGCCTTTGATGCAGGTTCGTCTTTGGCATTGGCTGCTTGCGTTTTGCCGAAGTTGGCCTATTGAGATAAGTTCTTAGATCAGCAAATTCACCCCCAGGGGTTTCTGTCTGAGACACCAGCAATTTTCCCTATTTTGAGCGGGATATCTTGAGAGTTAGAAGATCTTGGAATTCTGCTACCGGAGTAGGCAGAATACCTCTTTGATCAGTGCACTTCCCTTTGACAAGGAGGGAAGAAGGACCATTGTTTGAAAGAGTTCTTGTACTGACTGGTGCCGAGGCACGTTCAGATTGATCTTCTACGATAAAAACTGAGGAAGACTGAGAAAAGACCAAAGGGCCTTTTCCTTTGTTTTGTGAAGAAGGGTTAGCTAAAGAGCGTTTCCCTCTATTATCTTCTAAGTTGTGGGACGAGGAATTTTGAGAAAAGACCAACAAACCTTTTCCTTTGTTCTGTGGTGGAGGAGGAATAGTCAACAGACTACCCCCAGTGGATTGCGCTGGAGCAACAGGGTGTTTGGAAAGAGGAGCAGAGTTTTTGCCCTTGCTGTGAGAAGAAGAGAGATTAGCCAAAGGGCTGTCTCTCTTAGACTGCACTGGCACAGCTTGCGCTAGGGGAGCTTTGACAGTAGGCGCACTGGCTGATTGTGCAGATGGCCTTTTGGTTCTGGCCACAGACACTGTGGTTTGCACATCAGGAGTTCTGGCCACAGAGTTGTTGGCCCATTCCATGGTCACACCCGATTTTGATAATCAACATGCACTTATGTCAATACACAAAATATACAAACTGCTGCTAATCATTTCAGGATATATGAAATCAATTTCAACGGACGTTGTACTGCATCAACATCATCAAATCTGAAGATGACTCATTTTATATTTTATTCTGTATTTTACATTTTATTGAGTCTAGGATTTATTTTGTAAAATCAGTTTTGGTAATACTGGCTTAGGGTTATCTCAGTCCACATTCTAAAAAGCCTACCCATTACCACTCATATATCATTTTACAAAATATTCCAAAATATATTTGAAAACAATTTCTGATAAAATATTTCGAAAATCTCCTGACAGAACTCATAACCGAGTTCGGCCCGAGTTCGGACCGAACTCTGTCTGAGTTCGGTCAGTTTGTATTCAAACTTCTGTTGCCTCCAAATCTGCGAGCAACGTCTCTTTGCGAGATATCTGCATCCGAACTCTGCCCGAACTCTGTCCGAGTTCGGTTCCAAAAAACACCTATAAATAGAGAAGAACTTTTCATTTCAAATCATTCATTCACTCTTCATCTTCTCTTCTCTACTATTCGAGTGTTTTCAAACAATCCAAGATTTTCAAATCATACCTATACACCTCTTAGCCAAAAGCCAGTAATATCAGAGTTGATTTAGAGTCTTTTGGTATTCCAAGAGTTGTAAAGAGGTCGTTCCAAGTTCAGCAACTTTTCCTGTTGTGGAGCTGGTCGTGCGCTCGTCATTTAACCGTTTCTTTTTTGCAAAAACAATTTCGGCTCAGAGCCGATACCGTTATATATTGGTGATTTAACTGATTTATATCTGGTTTTTAACTACATAGTTTTTGGCTATATACTATTCCGTGTAACAAACGAACGTAAGTAGTCGCAACTTAGACATACTGGATAGATGCGCCGATGTAAGGTATCATTTCAAGATATAGAAATTGGCAATAGGAGAAGGAAAACGATCCCAATTATGCGGATATACATATTGTTCTACTATCCTCCCCAATGACACAAAAATTGTGATGCAGACATCGACATTGTTTGAACTTCTTGTTGAAATGCAAAATTATATTTTCTCATATGACACTTGTATTGGTTGGAACATAAAAGATAATTTTCAAATTGTGCCACGATGTCAACGGAGGATATGTGCTGTATCTTATGGAAGTCCTCCCCTCCCTCTCGGATCTGTTGGAAATTATTCCCAAAAATCTGTAAACAAAATAAAATAAAGTAAATGTTACCGGTCTCCGGAAAAGTCGCGCACGAAGCACTGCCCTAAGATTTGATTCGGGTCTATGTGCAGACTTGTTCCGAATGCTCCTAGTGGTAAAACTCCCGCTCTACCGGTATCTCCTCGTCGCACACAACTCGGAAAGAGCGACCCCGAACTTAGCTTTTCTGCCCAGAGCACAAACCGAAGAACAATGCTTTGAATTGGACAAGAGAGAATAAGAGGGAGAGAGTGGAGTGTGGTTTTCACTTGAGAGATGTTCTCTTATATAGCATAAGAGTATGCTAAAAATAGGCAAATAAGAATGTCAAAACCAAAGAATAGGATATTGGAGATTTGACTTAGTTTTTTCTATATACCAAGTCCAACATTCCCCCCCCCCCCCCAAAACCAAGTTCAAAACACAAGTAACAAATGAAAAAAAAGAAAAAAAATGATTGGAAGGAATTTCTGGACAAATATATATACTATGCATAGATGAGATGGACTACAGCCTTGAATCTCACTTAGTGACTATTGTCTTAATCTGAAGAAGTACTTGATGGACTATGCCTTGAATCAGACTTCTTGAACCAGATTCAGAAAATAGCACACATAGTACGCTAGAGGTTCTTGGGTCTATCGGTGGGCGCTTTTGATTGGCCATGCGCACTTATTCCATATTCATGAGAGTTGTCTAGGATCGCCCTGTCCCATAGTCGCGGCCTTTACGACCTCTCATATAGGTAAGTCCTCATAGGTTGGTGATAGGAATCAACCCTGCATATCATGCTTGGACTTATTAAGAGTTAAAACTCATCATAACCATATCACACCAGAACACTGTCACCATAGGGATGGGGTATCAATGTACACATGTACAGCCTCCTGGGCTTTTATTTTAAAGAGAATTTAATCTCAAGGTCAGTGTTCCATATTAGTCACCTAGTCCAGTTTGTTTCTATCCATTGAACCGGCTTCTTGGGATCTCCAGTCAGACTCGGTTGGGTTGCCACTGCTGGTGACTAAATTATGGGCTTAACCCCATCCCCTTCGATGATTCTAGGATCAATGTCCTAGACAGACCCTTCGTCAAGTGGTCTGCAAGGTTCTTTTCTGACTTTATATAGTCAAGAACCACATATTTGCCCAATAGACTCTTTATGGACTTGAAGCGCAGCTGCAGGTGCCTGTTCATCTTAACATTCACAGAATCATGCTTTAGTAGTTCAATAACAGATTTATTATCACAATTGATAGAAATTGCAGGAACAGGAATATGATAAACAGGTATATGCATAATTAGATTTCTAAACCATTCGGCTTCTTTACAAGTAGTGTCAAGAGCTATCATTTCAGAGTCCATTGTACTCCTAGCTATGATAGTTTGTTTGCATGAACTCCAGGAGATTGCTGCTCCTCCTAGAGTAAAAACATATCCAGTAATAGATTTCACATCATGTGAATCAGTTATCCAGTTTGTATCTGAATAACCTTCTATAATATCAGGGTGTCTAGCATAATGAAGTTTATAATCTAGAGTACCTCTAAGATATCTAAATACTCTATCCAATGCAGTCTAATGTGACTGATTTGGGTTTCCGGTATATCTACTAAGTAGCAGGACCGATATAATTGGCCGATATTACGATATGTTATGATATATCGGTTTCAAAAAGAAGAAAAAAAATCTCACACTTAGATTAGGTTAAAAGATATGAAAGGTTGCGGGAGGAGAGAGGAAAAAAACACGTTGTTGGCTGTTGCGCGAGAGGGTAAGGGGGGAAGAAAAAAATTGTTGTTGTTGCACCTCTTACTGGTACGTTTCTTCTTGTTCTTCTTCTGCAACTGCACCTCTTGTGCTGCATTTTTTTTTCTTTTTCTTCTGTAACTGCAGCTCTTGCTATTGTGTCGTCTTCTTCTTCAAGTGCAGCCGTTGCTGCTGCTGCTGCTGCTTCTTCTTCTTCTTCTTCTTCTTCTTCTTTTTATTATTATTATTATTATTATTATTATTATTATTATTATTATTATTATTATTATTATTATTATTATATTTTTATTGTTGATTTGGGTATGAACCTTTTAGTTTTAATATTTTAAGAAACTCTTCTTGCATATTTGATAATAGTAACTATTAAGTGTGTTGTTCATATATAAAAATTATGTTAAAAATGCAAACCGATATTTACCATTACAAATCCGATATATCGGTGATATATCAATAACTCTACTGAATCGTTATCATGAAAAAAAAAACGTTCTTAACTGCATAGGCCAAAAATTCTATATTCTCGACAATCATTTTTTTGGAATTAATGTCCTATAAAATTATATTTTGCTGTTTGGTGAATATATAAATATTCCAAAAATTATATAGTTAATATAAAAAGACATATATCATTTTTTTTTCGAAAATTTTCGTTGAAAGCATTAAACTTTAATATAATTTCACTGACAACATCAAGTTTCCAATAATGGCAACCAAAGCATTGAAACGTCCCTAGCAAGGACGTTTTACAAAAAAAATTAAAAAAATATAGAGAACGCCCATGGGATGGGCGTTTTCATCAAGTTACTTTTTTTTGCAATATGGTCCACTATATTACATTATTTATATTATGGTCCTTTAACCAAAGTAGTTAGTAAAATTATTTTATTTATTATTATTTCTTTTATAATATTCAGCCAAGGGATATTTAGACTTTGGATTTTGAATAAATTAAAATATTTGTGTTTGGCATAATAGAAATAATTACTAATTATTGTGTTGGTTTTCAATAAGTTAGAATATTTGTGTTTGGATCTTCATAATAGATATATTTAGTGTTTGAGTCTTGGACTAATAGTTGATCGTTAAAAACAAAGTAGAAAAATAAAAAAGAAAAATAATAAAAAGAAAAACTAAAAAAATAATCGTAGAACGAGAAAAATGGGGAAAAACGAAAAAGGGAAAACGTGAAAAAGTGACAAATTAAAACGAAAAAAATAGAAAAAGGATAAAAATACTAAAACAAAAAATACTGTAAAAAAATCTAAAACCTGAAAAAGGATAAAAAAAAAGTAATATTTTTTGTCCGAGCAAACAAATTCACATATTCTTAAGGGATAAGGTTTCCGTCTTTTGTAGATAATTAATCCGGATATTAGTAATTTTCGAAGATATTTTTTTAACCTAAACCAAACATGGAAATATGTTTCTATAATAAATATGTTTGAAATATTTATATTTTAGGTCTCGATATTACCGGACAAATTTATTTTCGAAAATTACTTATTGAAGACCCAAACACTAGGCTAAACACAAATACCTAATTTATTCAAAATTCAAAGTCTAAATATCCCTTTTATTTTTTTTTGACTGAATATTATGAAAGAAATAATAATAATAAAATAATTTTACTAACTACTATGGTTAAAGGACCATAATATAAATAATGTATTATAGTGGATCACATTGCAATTTTTTTTAACTTAATGAGAACGCCTATCCCATGGGCGTTTTGTATATATTTTTAATTTTTTTTCTAAAACGTCCTTCCGTGGGGTGTTTCATTGCTTTGGTTGCCATTATTGGAAACTTGATGCTGTCAGTGAAATTCTGTTATGAAATGCCCAAAAATTGTAAAAGTTTTATGAAAAATCCACCGCAAAATAACATTTCATCGCATGCCCAGAATTAGCGAAAAATATATAAAGGGGGTTCTGAATGACATTTTTGTCCTTCTAATTTATTGAAAACATCCCCGAACCCTACTCTTCAAAAAAAATATTTCGATACTTTCTCTTCTTCCATACGCCGTTTAGTTTCGAATATAGGTTTTCTCCTCCAAAATCTTCAAACCTTACTTCAAAAACTCGTCGAAAATTTTCGGAAAGACGGACAAACGATAAAACTGTTAAAACAGAGGTCCAAACATCATTTTTTTTTGCGATTCTAAAATTTTGGAAGGCCAACTAACGGAGAAGCGGTTAATCTCCGGCTCCCCAAAAATACGCTTCTTTTGCGATAAATCGGACCTCGTTTCGACCTCCCAGTCAAGTTATGGCCCTTCAAAAAGTTTCAACTGGACATAAAATGCAGGAGAATGATCATTCTCCGTGGTAATATCACGGAGAATGGCCATTTTCCGTGCTAAAACCACGAAGAATGGCCATTCTCCGTGCTAAAATTACGGAGAATGGTCATTCTCCTTGTTAAATTGACAAAGAATAGTCATTCTCCGTGTTAGAATGACAGAGAATGATCATTCTCCGTCAATTTAACAAGGAGAATGACCATTCTTTGTCAATTTAAAATGACGGAGAATGGCTCCGTGATAAAATGACTGAGAATGGTCATTCCCCGTCAATTTAACAAGGAGAATGGCCATTCTCCGTCATTTTAACACGGAGAATGGCCATTCTCCGTGTTAAAATAACGGAGAATGACCATTCTCAGTAATTTTATCACGGAGCCATTCTCCGTCATTTTAACACGGAGAATGACCATTCTCTGTGGTTTTAACACGGAGAATGACCATTCTCCGTCATTTTAACACGGAGAATGGCCATTTTCCGTCATTTTGATACGCAGAATGGTCATTCTCCATCATTTTGACATGGATAAAGTCATCTTCCGTGGTTTTAGCACGGAGAATGGTCATTCTCCGTGTTAAAATCACGGAGAATGATGGAGAACAGTCGACAGAAACCTAAAATCTATTTTTTTTTTTTTTTGGAAAAAAATTTGTCAGGAACAAAAATTCAAGTGTTTTCGTTCTTCTTTGAAAACGATGTTATCTCTTATGGAAAAGAAGAAGATCTTCTCTCCACAATTGACCTAATCGTCGGAAAACTTCAAATCTCTCCACGATGATGATGATGATGATGATGAGCGATGATCGGAGTTCGACCGAAGAAAAGCACAATGAACTACGAACGATCTTTGTGATCTCTGCTGAAGATGAGAGCAATGGAATTCAGATCTCTCGTGAAGAAGAAGACGAAAATCGCAATCCAAATCTGAGTTTGTGCGAAGGGTAGTTATGTAAAGATGACAATTTTGTAAATACAGAGCATCTAAAGGGAATCTTAGAATATTTAACGTGAAAATATATAATTCTGGGCATTTCATAAAACTCATCCTGCGGGTGGGTTTTTCATACAAACAAACCCCGAAATTGGGTTTCTCAGCAATTTTCAGTTATGTTAAAGTTTATTAATGCTTTCAACAAAAATTTTCGATTTTTTTGATTGACGATTAAATATTTATTTATAAATTGTTATTCTTTGTTTGTGACTTTTTATAGGATAGTTGGTCAAGGTGATATGTTAGTATCGGAGAGCACATATGATTAAATACTATTGACATCATAATTTTTTTACATATAAGTTAAATTTTATCCAATTTTTACAATTTATCCAATTTGTACTGAACCTAATCCAATTCGTTTTGGTCACTCATCTATAGGTTATGGTTAGGTTGGAGTTTGATATTAGGATACGGGTAACAACTATACAAATTAAAGCAAGAAAAAAAAAACCTTAGCTGCTGCCTTGCTTCAGCCTTCTTCTTCTTCTCTTCTTTTTTGTTTCTTCGACCCACCCCGATCCAAACCTTAATCCGACTCCTGACTCCCAACCAATCAAAAATGTTTGTTTTAAAACAATTAAAAAAATAGTGGGGCGTCAATTGAGTTGGTGTTCCATTCAAAAATTTAGGACAGGGCGCCAACAACAATGGCTTCCCATTGCTCCATTGGTAATAGCGTCCCGCTCAAATTTTGAACCAGTATGCCATTGATGATGTGCCTCATCCCCTACGAGCAATTACTTCAAATTTATCCTCTTTCATGGAAATTTGAATAATTTCATCCCTCTGTACGTAATTTTCTGAGCGAGCTCTTTATGCCTCCTTTCTTAACGATTCCTTGATATTATACTGGAGGAGCAAGCTCTTTATTTATTCCTCCTTCTTTGACCTGGAGGAGCAAGCTCTTTATTTATTCCTCGTTTATTTTAACGATTCCTTTATATATCGTAGTGGAGGAGCAAGCTAACAAAGGAAGTAAACATAAATTCCAAGGGTATGGAGAAAGTAACATACAAGAAAACATTGCTGAAATTAGCTACCAATGTGATCATTCAGCCATGTAATAGTTCTCCAATTGCAGTCTCTACAGCTGCAAATTCTTAACCACGCCTTAATTATTATATGCAGAAAACGTTTTTAAGATCCAATGTTTGTGAAGTTAGTTGCCTAAGCTCCTGATGGTTAATTTGTTTGTTTCTCAATTATTAAGGAGAAGGTTAGACTTGACTGGTGAGATCTTGAACATTTTGCAAATATAAGCTGTAGATTTTTGTGCAAGTTTGAACTCGTCTTTCTTGCGCGTCAGCAATGAATTTAACTTTACCACTGTGCCACAGAATTTAAGGTAATTTTGGTAAAATCTGATTATGTCCATTTAGTGGTTTTCTTGCGATGAAGTTGGTGATCAGATGTATTGATATTTTGTCAACGAGTTTCTTGCTGGCAACGGAACTTTGCTAGTCAAACTTGTCCATGCAGGGTTTTAGCACCATGTTATACGTTAACGTAGTTGGTATTGTTGGCAATGGAACATAGTGATTCTGACAATGCGTGTCACCAAGTAAAGGTTAACGAATGATGCTCACCCCCATATGTAAGTAAGGTCATCTGGTTCTCATGTTTATTTTGTTAGTGCCGAGGCACAATTTTCGATGGAAAATTTTGAAACTGAAACAATTGTAAAGACAACGTTTCAAATGCAACACCTTAAAGAAGATGTGCAACAGAGATCCTGGAGGATTCTGAATTACGAGGATCTAAAAAGATTCTACGTAATACACAAAAAAATCTAAAAAGACTTTTGTGCAAGCGACTATCGACAGTAGAGCTTCTAAAAAGAAGTTACTGTAAAAGGCAACAGCAGCGATGACAGGCGAGAATGAGATGCTGGGGTGAATGAACCACCGTTGCTCAAAGCTTTATTCGCCCCACACGAGCACGAACAGCTTCCAGGAACCAGCAAGTTCACGAAGAAATTCTGGAACGCTCGTAAGTCAATATTTGAGACTTGAACGGACTTTCTGGACTTTACAGACTCCCTTAACTCTCTTCTTGGTGCATCTTTCAAAGGCGGCCAAAGGGGCTCTATTTATAGAGTGGAGTTGAGACTTCACCTCTTCTCCTATCCGATGTGGGACTAAAATACCAATACTCAAAAATAGAGTTTGATATTTTAGATCATCCCACAATCAGCATAGAAGTGTGCCAGTCCACGCCTACCCCCCGAACACTCCCGTGCATGCACGAGACATCCTGGAGTCCGTGTCCGAGTCCGAGTCCGCACAACAAAAATTAACTTGCATCCTTGTTGGATTTAATCATTTTTCCTTCTAGAAAAATACTTCCACATGGCACAAACTTGTGCCCCACTACACCTCATGTGCACACCTCAACACAAGCAAAGCATTATATTGAGATACTCACCATTTGGTGTAGCCAATGTGGGACTATCTTTTCTAGTCCAAAGGCAAAAACACCAACAATCCCCCACATATCTCAATATATGGGTTGAGCGTTCCCCACAGTGACTGCCCATCATGCATTAGGAGAGATGTCGCTACGACTTGAATCTTCCCGCATAGGTTAAATAACAGCATGATACAAGAATGGACTAAGCCTTGAATTCTGCACCATAACTGCAATTCTTCCTACTCACATGATGACATCAATTGTGCTTCAGTGTATAATTTTGGGCGCCTACAAATTTACCCTCAAGAGACGGCCTGATATCTCTTTACATACACTATAGGTGAGTTCTTTATTAAAGAGATATGACATGAAGCCTTGCGCTTCCTTGCGGTGCTACGCCGCTATGACATGGCCTGAAGTCGAGGCATTATCCCTACCTGGGAACCTCATCGTAGTGTCATACTACTGTAGCATGAGGTCACAAGCCTCTTTGTAGTGCCAAACTACCCAGCATGAAGCCTAAGGCTTCCTTGCGGTGTTACGCCGCAACGACATGGCTTGCAATGCCGAGGCTTTACCCCTACATGGGTACCTCATCGTGGTGTCGTGCCACTGTAACATGGGGCCATCCTCCCCTTTGTAGTGCTGTCTACAACTCTTTAATTACGTCATACAGCATTAGGCCACCTGCCTATTTGCGGTGCTACGCCGCTATGACTTGGCTTGCAAAGCCGAGGCATTACCCCTACCTGGGAACCTCATGGTGGAGTCACCCCACTGTAGCATAGAATTTCACTCCTTGTAGTGCTGCTCTACCGTGCTTCCTGTAAAGCACACCAGGCATTCACTCTGCCTGAGAACTCATTAAGGTGTTTAAGCCAACCTTCCACAGGTTCTGTTTTTTTCCGCAGAAAATACATAGTAGACAACAGTGGTTATGGATCCGTATCCCTTTCATGTTCCAGAGAACAAGTACCCACTGTTACCTGATAGTTTCCCAGTCAGTGATCCTCCTTTGAACCAAAAGTTAGATGCCTAGTAGATTTCTCTTTAAACTAATAGCATAAAACTTTATGGTAGGATTACAAAGACACACTATCAGAATGCCTTCAAGCCTACTTTACAAGCTGTGTCATCGACCAGCTGGCGCTTGAGGCCCTTGGTGAACGGATCCGCCAGGTTCTCCTGACTCCGAACATCAATCACTGCAATAACACCTCTCTTGATAAGATCGTGTACTGCTCTGTGCTTCAACCGCACCGTTCTCTTCTTTCCGTTGAAGAGTTCATTTGATGCCATTGCTGCTGCCGCCTGGTTGTCACAGTATATCGGTATTGCCGGTATCTGAGCCCCAACCACCGGAAGATCATACATGAGCTCCCGAAGTCACTCTGCTTCATCTGCAGCAGCATCCAATGCAAAGAATTCAGATTCCATGGAGGAGCGAGATAACATAGTCTGCTTCTTCGACTTCCACGATATAGCAGCTCCGTCCATGGCGAATACGAATCCACCTGTGGAATACTCGCTCTCCATATCTGAACACCAGCTAGCATCACTGAAGCCTTCCACTACTGACGGATCTCCGCTATAGAAAAGTGCATATGTCTGAGTTTTCTTGAGATATCTCATAACACGCTTCACAGCTTTCCAGTGCTCAACGCCTGGATTGCTAGTGAACTGACTGAGCATTCCCACGGCAAAAGCTATATCAGGCCTTGTGGCAGTAGTAGCGTACATCAAGCTTTCGATGACGCTAGCGTACTCCAACTGCCTGACGCTTTCCCTCGAATTTGGCTCCAGCTTCTAATCACTCCGGTACGGTGTATCAATAATAGGAAGATCTTGATACCCGTAGCGAGTGAGCATCTTCTCAATATAATGAGATTGTGACAGCGCTATTCCAGTGCCTGTCCGGATGATCTTGAGCCCCAAGATTACGTCGGCATCCCCCAAGTCCTTCATACTGAACTTGGTCGAGAGAAATTTCTTTGTCTCTGTGACGCAGCTTAAATCCGTACCTAGGATTAGCATGTCGTCCACGTAAAGACATACGATTACTCCTCTTCCGTCAGCAAATTTCGTATAGACACACTTGTCTGTTTCACTGACCCTGTAGCCATTTGACCTTATCACCTTGTCAAACTTCTCATGCCACATTTTGGGAGCTTGTTTCAAACCATACAGAGACTTCATCAACTTACAGACTTTGTCTTCCAGACCTCTGACGACAAAACCTTCTGGTTGTTGCATGTAGATCTCTTTGGTCAGCTCGCCATTAAGGAATGCCGTTTTCACATCCATCTGATGTATCACCAGCTTGTGTATTGCTGCTAGAGCAATTAACAATCTGATGGTTGTCATCCGAGCTACTGGAGCATAAGTGTCAAAGTAGTCGATCCCCTGCTTCTGAGCAAACTCCTTGGCCACTAGCCTGGCCTTGAACTTGTCAATGGTTCCATCTGCTTTCATCTTCTTCTTGAAGATCCATTTGCATCCGATGGGTCTTGCTCCTTCTGGCAGGTCAACCAATACCCATGTGTAGTTGGAGGTGATTGAGTCAATCTCGTTGTCTATCGCCTCCTTCCAGAATACAGCATCTCTGGTCTTCATCGCCTCATCATAGGTAAGAGGTTCTGCTTCCACATGATAGGTGACGAAGTCATCTCCGAAGTCTTTCGGTCTCCTCGTTCGCTTAGATGACGGCTCAGCGAGTTCTGGTTCAGCTGGTGTCTCCTTGACGACAGCATCATCTAGGACTACTGGTTCATTAAGGACTTCTATCTGCTTTGTACCCTCATCATTCTCCAGAAGATCCGCGAGAACAATATTCTTGTATTTTGCAAACTTGTCTTCAAAGTATTCAGTATCGCGAGATTCGATGATATGGTTTGACTCGATATCAAGGAATCTCCGAGCATCACTCTTCTCGGCATACCCCAAGAAGATCGCCTTCGTAGTCCTTGTCCCCAGCTTCTGAATCTTCAGATCCGGAAGCTTCACATAAGCCAGACACCCCCACACTCGAATGACATAGGTCTGACTTTGAACCAGAGTTCATGAGGAGTTATGTCGAAAGTTGCATATGGCACTCTGTTCAGAATGAACGTTGCCGTTAGTGCAGCTTCTCCCCAGTAGCACTTTGGAAGACCCGCAGTCAACAGCATGGAGTTCATCATCTCTGTCAATGTTCTGTTCTTTCTTTCTGCTACTCCGTTGGATTGAGGAGAGTACGGAGCCGTTGTCTCATTGATGATTCTATGTTCTTTGCAGAATGATAAGAATTCATGAGACCGATACTCCCCGCCTCGATCACTCCTTAACCTCTTGAGTTGTTGTCCAGTTTGCCGCTCAGCCTCGGCCCTGAACTCCTTGAACTTCTCGAATGCTTCGTCTTTAGACTTGAGCAAGTAGACGAAAGCATACTTTGAGAAGTCATCGATGAAAGTAATAAAATACTTCATCCCGGCCTTTGTAGAGAATTGTTTGAAGTCACAGATATCTGAGTGAACCAACTCCAGAAGATCTGTGCTTCGATGGACCCTGTGAAAGGGTTTCCTTGTGATCTTCGTCTGAGCACATACTTCGCATTTCTCTACGTTACCCCCACACTTGGAGATAAGTCCTAGACTAGACATTCTGTTAATCCTTTTACAATAAACATGTCCTAGCCTATTATGCCACAACTCAAGAGAATAATCAGAAAAAGTGATTGCATTTATATTATCATGCTGGGTTACAACAAGCTGAATCTTGTACATTCCTTCAGTTTGGAAGGCTTTCCCGAAGAATGTACCCTTCTTGGACATCACCAACTGGCCAGCATTGATGTCCATCCTCAAGCCTGCGTTGCAGAGCAGACTTCCAGAGATCAGATTCTTAGCAATTACTGGAACATGCTTCACACCTTGAAGCATCAGAGTGTTTCTCGATGTGAGTTTCAGCTCCACCGTCCCGATCCCCAGTACTTCAGCTTGTGCCTGGTTTGCCATTATGACCTTCTCTGAAGTTGGCTCATAAGAGACGAACCAGTCATTGTCTGAACAGACATGGCAGGTCGCACCAGTGTCTATCCACCAGTCCAAGTCAGCCCCCACAGTTGTAACCTGTGCTATCATGGCAACTAGATTAGTAATCATGGAAACCTTACTAGGCTCACCTTGTTCTTTGGGCTTGGACTTGCATTCGAATTTGTGGTGGCCCTTCTTACCATAATTGAAGCAAGTCACATGGGACTTGGACTTCTGCTGCTTGAAAGCAGGACCCTTCACTTTCAGATTCGTGAAGTCCTTCTTTTTGCGATGAGAAGCCGCCTGCTTCCCCTGGTACTCTCTGGTTTGGACCAGATTAGCCTTCGCCAGTTGCTTGGACAGAGTATCCATCTTCTGTTGAGAGCGCATCTCGTCCTCAACATGGATCTCTTACAAGAAATCTTCCAAGCTAATTTCCATCTTCTTTCGATGCATCCTTGCATAGAAGTTGCTCCATTCTGTAGGAAGTTTCGCGACGATCCCTCAAACGACAAACTTGTCGACGAGGGGCATGTTCTCGTCTTCTAGTTTCTGACGCAACTTCAGAAACTCCTTCACTTGGGACAGCATCGCCTTCTCGTCTTCGAAGGTCCACTTGTGGTATTTTTCTACCATGAAGATCTTGGACCGGTTCTCGTCATCTTCATAGAGCTTTCCCAAGGATTCCCATATCTCTTTAGCAGATGTCTTCTTGGAGTAGGACTCTGCCAGAGAGTCTTCCATGGAATTGAGTATCAGTAGTTTGCATATACTGTTTTCTCTCTTCCACTTCGCTTGCTTGGTCGTAGCAGCGGCTACAGCCACTGCAGATCCAGTGTTTGGAATGATCGGTTCTTCTTCTGACAACACGTGATCAACATTCACGAGTTGAAGATTTAAAGTGACCTTTCGTTTCCATATCTGGAAGTGTTCGCCATCGAATTTCTCCAACTTGTTAAAGCCGGTATCGATGAGCGAAGCACGAGAGTTATCCATCTTCTCAATAAAGCTTTGAGATTGTTAGTGCCGAGGCACAATTTTTGATGGAAAATTCTAAAAATGAAACAATTGTAAAGACAACGTTTCAAATGCAACACCTTAAAGAAGATGTGCAACAGAGATCCTGGAGAATTCTGAATTACGAGGATCTAAAAAGATTCTACGTAATACACAAAAAATCTAAAAAGACTTTTGTGCAAGCGACTATCGGCAGTAGAGCTTCTAAAAAGAAGTTACTGTAAAAGGCAACAGCAGCGATGATAGGCGAGAATGAGATGCTGGGGTGAATGAACCACCGTTGCTCAAAGCTTTATTCGTCCCACCCGAGCACGAACAGCTTCCAGGAACCAGCAAGTTCACGAAGAACTTCTGGAACGCTCGTAAGTTAATATTTGAGACTTGAACGGGCTTCCTGGACTTTACAGACTCCCTTAACTCTCTTCTTGGTACATCTTTCAAAGGAGGCCAAAGGGGCTCTATTTATAGAGTGGAGTTGAGACTTCACCTCTTCTCCTATCCGATGTGGGACTAAAATACCAATACTCAAAAATAGAGTTTGATATTTTAGATCATCCTACAATCAGCATAGAAGTGTGTCAGTCCACGCCTACCCCCCGAACACTCCCGTGCATGCACGAGACATCCTGGAGTCCGTGTCCGAGTCCGAGTCCGCACAACAAAAATTAACTTGCATCCTTGTTGGATTTAATCCTTTTTCCTTCTAGGAAAATACTTCCACATGGCCCAAACTTGTGCCCCACTACACCTCATGTGCACACCTCAACACAAGCAAAGCATTATATTGAGATACTCACCATTTGGTGTAGCCGATGTGGAACTATCTTTTCTAGTCCAAAGGCAAAAACACCAACATATTTCTCTGTATGTGTGTGTGGAGAGAGAGAGAGAGAGAAAGAGAGAAAAAGATGGCCAGTGAAATTGTTAAGTTTGCTTTAGAGAAGGTTGGGAACATCCTGATCCAAGGTGGTTTACTGTTGTATGGAGTGCGTGACGACATTGATGGCTCCGGACTGAGTTGAGGTGGATGGAGTGCTTCCTCGTTGATGCTGAAAGGAAGGAAAAGAAAGGAGACGAACGGGTCAAGAATTGGGTGACGGAGGTGAGGGATGTCGTCTTCCAAGCTGAAGACGTTATGGACACCATCATCGTGCAGACTGAGAAGCGCAGGAAACTGCTGCTAGGAAGGAGGAGCCCAAGAATTATCCGGTTATTGAAGAGGTACGCTCTCTATCCATTTGAACTAAAAGCTCTTCACAATATTGGCACAGAGATTGCACGGATAAGGACCTAAGTCAGTGGGATCAAAGAGAGTAGAGAGAGATACGGTATTGTTGATCTAGGTCATGAAACCAGAGCAGAATCAAGCAGAACCCAACCACCACCTCTTAGACAAATGCGTCCACATCTGGAGGACGACACAGTTGTCATTGGCTTTGGTGATCATAAGGAAGTGATCGTTGGTCACTTACTAGATACCAGTATGGAAAGGCGTTGCATAATTTCCATTGTCGGTATGGGTGGTCTTGGCAAGACCACTCTTGCCTCCAAAGTTTACAACGAGATCAAATCAAACTTTGATACGTGTGCTTTGATCACCGTCTCTCAAGAGTACAATGCCACGGAGCTTCTGAGGTGCATTAATAGGAAGGTCAATGCTGGGTATTGAATCTGTACAACTTCTTGAAAGGGAGGAAATACTTGATAGTCATGGATGACATCTAGGACACAGGTGTGTGGGCACTAGTAAGACCTGCTTTTCCAAATGAAAGTAACGGTAGCCGAGTGATGTTTACGACACGCTTTGTGGATGTTGCAAAATCTGTCGACTCGAGGATTCCGCCAGTTGAGCTGCCGTACTTAAGCTACGAGGAGAGTAGGGAGCTCTTCTTAAGGAAGGCGTTCCCCACACATCCGGATGCAGAGCCAAGTTGTCCAGATGAGCTCAAGGAAGTGGCAGATGAGCTAGTAAAGAAATGCGGTAGATTACCTCTGGCGCTGGTGGTATTAGGAGGTCTACTTTCAGTGAAGGAGCCAACCTTCAATGTGTGGAAAGATGCAGTTGATAGCTTAAACTGGGATTCGAGCAGAGATGGAAAGGGATGTCTGGAGCTACTAGCCTTGAGCTACGACGACTTACCGGACCACCGGTTGAAATCATGTTTCCTTTATTTAGGCTCTTGGCCTGAGGACTCAGTGATCAAAGCATCGGAGTTGGTCTGGCTATGGACAGGAGAGGGTTTCGTAGCACCACCGGCACAAATAGAGAGAACCATGGAAGAGACTGCAATGGGGTACTTGGATGAGCTTGCTCAGAGGAGCATGATTCAAGTAGTTTAGAGAAGTCTGACCAACGGAAGGATCAGTAAATTCCGAATCCATGATCTTTTCAAGGACGTGTATTTCAATTGCTAAAGAGGAGATTTTTTAGGACTTGCAACTACAACAACAACGATGCCATTGAAGAAGAAGAGGATGATGTTGTCACTTCGCGTCGCTTGGTTGTTTGTAAAGCACACGGTGATGTCAGGGCACAAAATGCTGCTGGTACGATACGCCATTCTAACTTCAAATCACGCAGTCTAATGTAGTTCCACCCATTTCCAATGGACGAGAGTGAAGCTTCCGCTGAGTTTTGTTGTTCTAATTTATTGGGGATACGCGATTCATCCACCACGCGACTTTTACAACACTTCTTTCATAGCTTCAGGCATCTGAGGGTAATTTATCTCAATGCGGAAGAGAGACCGTTGTTCAAAGCAAGATTCGTCTTTATATGATCCGTTTCCAGGAACCAGCAAGTTCTTAGAGAACTTCTGGAACGCTCGTCAGTCAACTTTTTGTGACTTGAACGGGCTCCCTGAGCTTTACGGACTCCCTTAATTCTCTTCTTTGATGCATCTTAGAAAGGAGGCCAGGGGGCTCTATTTATAGAGTGGAGTGAGATTTCACAATTTCTCCTATCCGATGTGGGACTAAAATACCAATACTCAAAAATAGAGTTTGATATTTTAGATCATCCCACAATCAACATAGTTGTGTGCCAGTCCACGCCCAACCCCCTTCCCCGAATACTCCAGTGCATGCACGAGACATCCTGGAGTCCGTGTCCGAGTCTGAACAACAAAAATCAACTTGCATTCATATTGGAATTAATTCTTTTTTCTTCTAGAAAAATACTCCCACATAGCACACACTTGTGCCCCACCACATCTCATGTGCACACCTCAACACAAGCAATACATTATATTGAGATATTCATCATTTGGTGTAGCCGATATTGGACTATCTTTCCTAGTCTAAAGGCAAAAACACCAACAATAGCGTCCCGTTCAAATTTTGAACCAGTATGCCATTGATGATGGCGCCTCATCCCCTATGTGCAATTACTTCAAATTTAGCCTCTTTCTTGGGAATTTGAATAATTTCATCCCTCTGTACCAAATTTTCTGAGCAAGCTCTTTATGCCTCCTTTCTTAACGATTCCTTGATATTACACTGGAGGAGCAAGCTCTTTATTTATTCCTCCTCCTCTGACCTATAGGAGCAAGCTATTTATTCCTCATTTTTTTAACGATTCCTTTATATCGTAGTGGAGGAGCAAGCTATCAAAGGAAGTAAACATAAATTCCAAGGGTATGGAGAAAGTAACATACAAGAAAACATTGCTAAAATTAGCTTCCAATGTGATCATTCAGCCATGTAATAGTTCTCCAATTGCAATCTCTACAGCTGCAAATTCTCAACCATGCCTTAATTATTATATGCAGAAAACTTTTTAAGATCCAATGTTTGTAAGTATAGTTGCCTAAGCTCCTGATGGAGAAGGTTAGACTTGACTGGTGAGTGGTGAGCTGATGTTATGATCCGTCATATATGTAGAAAGTTTCACTTATTAGAAACATAGATCTTGAACATTTTGCAAATATAAGCCGCAGATTTTGGTGCTAATTTGAACTAGCTAGTCTTTCTTGCGCAACAACAATGAATTAACTTTACCATTGTGCCACATAATTAGGCTAATTTTAAATGCACACCACATTTTACTCTAGGACAGCCAACAAAGTTGGTAGTCCTAACATTAAGGAGGACTGTCAACTTCGTTCACAGTCTATCTTAATATTTAAATTTTGTAGGACTGCCAACTTTATTGGCAGTCCTACTTTATGTTAGGACTGCCAACAAGTTGGCAGTCCTAAGACTAGGCTAATCCCAAGTAAACTTGTAGACTTGAGAGGTGTCACTCCCCGATCCTGGAATACGTATTTTAATATGTGAAATCAATAATTTGTATTTACCTTGTATTTATACGATATTTATTATGCAGTATTTCTTCATGCATTTTCCAAAAAATATTCGACAAAATATTATTTCCTAATTTATTTTCTGCATTTGGGCCTACAGTTTTGGCTCATTTGGGTAACCCATTCTTGGTTCACCAATGGTTCATCATGAACCCTTTGGTTCATCATGAACCCATGGATCCAAGATCTATATATATAACTCATCTCATTCTCTCTCCTCTCATTTACTTCCTCTCATTTATTTCCTCCACCAACCAAGGCAAGTACCAACTTGCTCAAGAGATGGATCCATATTTTTGTCAACGATTTCTTACAAAACTATTTGCCAAAATATGTTCTTCTCCTCAATCTATACTAGTTTAGAACTTGGAAATTTCCATTTTGAAGGTTTGATTTTTGTAGATCTAGGTTTTAATCATTTTCGGATTTTACATGGTTTGATCTACTTTAGTTGGATTTTATGGGTTTTGATGCTTCCATGTGGAAGAGCATTCAGTTTCACCCAAGTTGGAACTTTGGAAATCTGGATTTGGAGTTCGGATGGCCAAGTTAGGGTTCATCCATGGTGTTCTTGCTGTTTGGAGAAGACAGAGAGCAGTGTGCTCCTGTTTGAGCACGCTTCCTGTTGGAAGCGTGTCTTCCCTTGAGCTTGCGTGACTTTTCACGCAGCTCTTTCCTTGAGTCTGCGTGACTTTTCATGCAGCTCTCCCCTTGAGTCTGCGTGACTTTTCACGCAGCTCTCCCCTTGAGTCTGCGTGACTTTTCATGCAGCTCTTCCCTTGAGTCTGCGTGACTTTTCATGCAGCTCTCCCCTTGAGTCTGCGTGACTTTTCACGCAGCTCTCCCCTTGAGTCTGCATGACTTTTCACGCAGCTCTTCCCTTGAGCTTGCGTGACTTTTCACGCAGCTCTTCCCTTGAGTCTGCGTGACTTTTCACACAGCTCTCCCCTTGAGCCTGCGTGACTTTTCACGCAGCTCTCCTCTGAGTGAGCCTGCGTGACTTTTCACGTACGCAGCCTTGAGTGAGCCTGCGTGACTTTTTCACGCACGCTGTCTTGAGTGAGCCAGCGTGACTTTTTCACCCCTTGAGCGTACGTCCTTTTGTCCTGAGCATGATATGAGCACTAATGTGACCCCGGAGAATAAAGTGTTCCTACCTGATACATGTACCTGAATGTCCCAGTTCTTGTTCATGCTCGACAAATGACTCGTAACTCCACGTGGCGTATTTGTAATGATGCATTACACTAAGGAGGGTAGAACATGTTGACATACTGATTGACATGGATCCTCTTTGGGGTACTCGTACTTGAGTACGACATTTAGGAGAATAATCATGCAAGCCACAGCATGTGAGTCCAAGATTTCACCTAGGGTTAAATTAGGCAAATAAATATACTAGATGCATGGGGAGAGCAAAATCCCGAGATCGTGTTACACCAGCCGCCTTGAGATATTGTCCCGACGTGCCGGCTGGTCTCCACGGATACTGTGTCATCCGCAACGAGTGGATAACTGTATCCGATTAATTCCTGCTATATATTATATGTCTTGGCAAGGTGGCCTTACGAGGGACCTGTGCTCAATGACACCTGTCTACGCGAACCCCTGGGTTGGCTAGCCTTGCTAGAAAGATACGATCTGAGGATTTCCTATTAACATGATGCGAGGATAACCTCGTCCCACTAGAAACTCGTAGACTTAATTGGCCGTGAAAACGACTTGCTTGTATCCTATTGCCTTCCGTGAATAACTGAGGGAAGCGGACTGTCATGGTACGTGATCCAACCCATGTTCTTGTTTGATTGTTGGGTTGGTTATCGTACTATGATAGGCTGTGGACCGAAGTTATGAACGGAAGACTTATTCTGGTTGTGAAGTGCTACTTCTGTGAATGAGTGAGGAACATGGTCTATCATGGTACATGATCCAACCCATGTTCTTGTTTGATTATTGGGTTGGTTATTGTACTGCGATAGGCTATCGACCGAAGTCAGGATCAGGAGATTTTATTGTTTATACCTTTTAACTTATGTGAAAGTTATAGAGTACGACACGTCCCGACGCCATGCGGCACCTTTTGTCCTTGTTTGGTTGTAAGGGTGCCATATGGGTTCGAGGATGTTGCGCTACCCTATAATAGTAGCATAAGTATTACTATTATCGATCATTCTATTTAACTGGGTTTTTAATCTTAACTCTTGTGCCCCTTTGGCGGTACTTGCTATTCGGGGCTGACCCTGCTGGTTTTGTTTGGCCAGATCTCGTAGCAGAGCCGGAGGACACGATCTTCCTCCCTGACATCCATGGTGCATACTAAAAGCATAGCGGTTCGGGGACTCGAGTGGGTTTCTTCTCCACCACTCCTGCTTATACTTTTGCGGCGTTTAGCCACCGGCATCTGTTAGCCGGATTACTTGATATTTTGTGTCAGTACAGAATTGTAAATAAACAGACTGCAGCTGTGTATAATTTTGTACTTCTGACTCTCTGAGATAGCTAAATTATAAAGCTAGTCTCTCATGACCATTTTGATGAAGCGTCGGGGACGCCTTACTGCTTTATCTTTAATGTTCATTTAATTGCTGATGTGACTTGATTGATTGAGACATAGAACTCTGTGGGACCATAGGAGACTTGATTGTAGCATGTACCCCCTAGTCTCTCAACAGCCACGATCGCCGTATGACGTTACGTACCTCATATGGAGTAGCTGGCCTAGTCCGTCTCCGTATTTCGGTACTGGGGCGTGATAAGGTTTTAGTGGTGGCCCATGCAGGTCTGATTTTCAGACTTGTGGGGTATTGCGAATTATTAGGAGTCTCAATCAAAACTTGTTTCCCTTGAAATTCTGTTTCGAATTCTCCGTCCTTGCCTTGATCTCTAACCTGACTTGCATCCTCGAAATCTTCCTCGTTCGGACTTGATAATCTTATATTCTTCTCTATAGGGGTGCTTCATTCTCAGTAGCGGGTGAGGCCCATGAGGAAGAGCAGCAAGAGCATGGCTCGACTGGGCAGCAACAGGGGAGAGAACCTTTCCCAGGGCAGGCACAAGCAGAAGTGGAACCAGAGGCAGTGCAGCCGCAGGTTATTGAAACTCCTGCAGCACCAGCAGCGACGGAAGTACCAGATGCCGTAGCACTCCTGGAGATCATCCGGGGGTTTCTTGTCACTAACCAACAGCAACAGACTCGGCAGCAGGAGCAGAACGTGTTACTGAACCAAAGGATCCAGTTAGCTCTTGAGAGGAGTGTCGGGGCTGACTCGGGAGCATCAGGAAGGTTTCGTCGCTTGAACCCGAGTTATTTTGACGGCACGGAGGATGCCATCACTGCGGATGCATGGATTCAAGACATCAAAGCCATTCTTGTGGCAGCCAAGGTTCCAGATGATGAGAAGGTTGATCAGGTCAAACTGGTACTTCAAGATCTTGCCCGTGACTGGTGGGCATCAGAAGAAGTTGGCGCAAGATGCCCTGTTCGTTGGACCACCTTCAGTGACAGATTCAAGGCCAAGTATTTTGGCGTAGTAGCTCGATATGAGCTCCAGCAGAAATTCATCAGTCTCAAGCAAGCAGGCAAGACCGTAGATGGGTATGCAGCAGAGTTCTGCAGATTGTGCCATTTCGCACCAGTAATGGTGGCAACGGAGCCAGAGAAAGCTATGAGGTTCCAGCAGGGACTTCATTTGGAACTATTATAGCTTGTGGAAGGACACGACTACCAGACGTTTGGCGCTGTTTTGACGGCCGCTCGGAGGCACGAGCTTACCCAGCAGAGGTTGGCATCGAGGACAGGAGGTCAGAAGAGATCTCATTCCCAGGTTGGAGGAGGAGCAATGCAGCGAACATCGGCACCAGCACCCGGTGTACGTATTCATGATGCAGGAGCGCCGCAGAGGACGGCCGTGTCAACTAATACAGCGCCAGTTCGACATCAGCAGCCGAGAAACCAGCAACAGCGTTAGGGAGCACCCCAGGGCTGTACATTCTGTGGGAAGGCAGGGCACACGAGGGAGGTGTGCCGGTCAGCGAATGGCTTGTGCTTGAGGTATGGTAGTTCAGACCACCGTATCTCCACTTGTCCTGTGATGCAGAGGCTAGGAGGGCCAGCTCAGCAGTTTCCAGCATTGCCAGCTCCGGTGGCAACCCCGAGTGAAGGGCCAGTATTAGCAGTAAGGCCCCTAGCCCAGCGTCTACCAACGCAGGCACAGATGTTCCGCCAGGCACAGGAAGCCGAAGGCCCTCAGAGGCAGCAACAGCATGGTCGAGGAAGGCCGCAACAAGGGGCTCCGCAGGGCCAGGCTCTCACATTGATCTTGGGAGAGGCTCTAGCGTCTAGTGACGTGGTGGCAGGTAAAATTCTCGTCACCTCATTTTCCGCTGTAGCATTATTTGATTCTGGCGCTACTCATTCATTCATCTCTGCACAATATGCTACACGGATTGGATTAGAGTTTGAGGCATTGCCGGAGAGGATGGATATACTCACCGGCAATGGGCTCGTAGAAGTTAGCAGAGTGCGCTTTTCATGTCCGTGGAGGTGTGTGGGCATTTACTGCCCGCATCATTGATTGAATTCCCTATAGGGAATTTTGATGTTGTTCTTGGCATGGACTGGTTGAGAGACAGTCATGCGACAATTGATTGTAGAGGAGGTAGGGTCATATTCAGTGTTTCTGGGATGGAGCAGTTCATCTTTACTCGAACCTTGAAGAATCAGGCCGGAGGCGTCATCTCAGCAGCAGTGTCAGAGCCAGGACAGATTCCGAAAGTGGTCGAAGATTTTCTCGACGTCTTTCCTGATGAGCTCCCAGGGATACCCCCAGTCAGAGAGGTAGAATTTAGCATTGAGTTGAACCCTGGAATGAGGCCTATTGCAGACAGAGTTTACAGAATGTCGCCGTCAGAACAGGATAAGTTGTATCAACATGAAGAAGAGTTGAAGTCTAAGGAATTCATCCGAGACAGTAAATCGCCCTGGGCTGCGCCAGTGATTCTAGTTTCCAAGAAGGATGGGTCGACGAGGATGTGCATCGACTACCACAAGCTGAATGCAGTAACAGTGAAGAATAAGTACCCACTACCAAGGATTGATGACCTGTTTGACCAGTTGAGCAAGGCCAGCATCTTTTCCAAGATCGATCTTCGGTCGGGATACTATCAAGTAAGAGTCCGGGAGCAAGACATACCGAAGACAGCATTCAGATCTAGATATGGGCATTATGAGTTTTTAGTAATGCCCTTTGGACTAACCAACACCCCCACAGTATTCATGGATTTAATGAACCGCATCTTTCTACCGTACTTGGATAAATTTGTGGTGGTGTTCATAGATGACATTCTTGTCTATTCCAGCAGTGAAGAGGAACATGAGAAACATCTTAGAACTGTCTTACAGACATTGAGGGAGCATCAACTTTATACGAAGCTTGACAAGTGTGAATTCTGGTTATATCACATTTCGTTCCTGGGGCATGTAATTTCTGGGGCAGGAGTGTCAGTGGATCCGAAGAAGATTGAGGCCGTAGAGCATTGGCCAGTCCCGAGAACGGTTGCAGAAGTGCGAAGTTTCTTAGGACTAGCTGGTTACTACAGAAGGTTCGTGGCGGACTTTGCCAAGATCTCTGCGTCCTTAACGCGTTTGACGCACAAGGACGTAGAGTTTTTTTGGTCAGCTAGCTGTCAGGCATCATTTGAAGAATTGAAGAAGAGATTGATCTCAGCCCCGATCTTGACGCTTCCAGTAGGAGCGAAAGGCTTTACAGTATATTGTGACGCATCTGGGAATGGTCTTGGATGTGTATTGATGCAGCACGAAAAGGTGATAGCATATGCATCTCGACAGCTTCGAGACCATGAGAAAAATTATCCGACTCACGATTTGGAGTTAGCAGCTGTGGTATTTTCGCTCAAGTTGTGGAGGCATTATTTATACGGAGATCGAGTAGAGATCTATACTGATCATAAGAGTTTGAAATACGTATTCACGCAGCGAGATTTGAACATGAGGCAAAGAAGATGGTTAGAACTACTGAAGGATTTTGACTTAGATCTTCAGTATCATCCAGGCAAGGCGAATATAGTTACAGATGCACTGAGTAGGAGAGACAGTGCCTTTATCTTGACCTCGCAGAAGCATATTTTAGAAGACCTTCAGAGTATGGGAATCGAAGTAGTTTTGCCAAGGGATATAGGAAGAATGACCAGTATGCAGATTCAGTCAACCTTAGTAGAGAGGATAAGGGCAGCACAAGCAGGAGATCCACAGATTCAGAAGTTGCGGTCGGAGTGTGAATCAGGCCGTAGGAAGGAGTTAGTGATTCGTGAAGATGGTACGCTCAGGTTTGGAAACAGACTCTGTGTACCGAGTGGAGACCTTCGGCAAGAAGTTATGTCCGAAGCTCATAGTTCTATTTACTCCATTCATCCAGGAGGAACGAAGATGTATCGAGATATCAGGCAGTACTTTTGGTGGAATGGCATGAAAAGAGAGAGAGCAAGATTTGTATCCAAGTGTCTGGTATGTCAGCAGGTGAAAGCCGAGCAGCAGAGACCAGCAGGGTTGCTACAGCCGCTTCCTATCCCAGAATGGAAATGGGAGCACAACACGATGGATTTTGTGACCGGTTTACCTAGATCCCCGACTGGTAAGAATGCAGTCTGGGTAATAGTAGATCGACTCACGAAGGTCGCTCATTTCCTTCCCTTCCGAGTTGGACAGACTACTGAGCAGTTAGTAGAAATATACATGAAGCAGATAGTAAGGCAGCACGGTGTTCCAGTTAGTATAGTATCAGATCGGGATACGCGATTTACTTCCCATTTTTGGCGGAGCTTACACCAAAGTTTGGGAACCAAGTTAAGATTCAGTACTGCTTATCATCCATAAACCGACGGGCAATCAGAAAGAACCATCCAGACGTTAGAAGATATGCTACGGACGTGTACCTTATATTTTGGCAGATCTTGGGAGGATCACCTTCATCTAGTGGAGTTCTTCTATAACAACAGCTATCAGGCTAGCATTCAGATGGCCCCGTTCGAAGCATTGTACGGAAGGAAGTGCAGATCCCCTTTGGCATGGGACGACGTCGAAGAACGGAAGTTGTTGGGGCCAGAGATGATCACGCAGACTGTGGAGATAGTTAAGTTGGTCAGAGAGCGCCTTCGAGTTGCGCAGGATCGACATCGTCATTGGGCAGATCAGCATCGTAGGCCTCTAGAGTTCAGAGTTGGCGACCAAGTGTTTCTGCGGATTTTGCCTACTCGGGGTATCATCAGATTTGGAACCCGAGGAAAGCTTAGCCTAAGATACATTGGTCCTTTTAAGATTCTCGCTCAGGTAGGCGATGTGGCTTATCGACTTGCCCTTCCGCCTTCGTTAACTGGCATACATGATGTGTTTCATGTATTCCAATTACGTGGGTATGTCCCTGATCCGAGTCATGTCCTCGATCATTCTGAGTTAGTCGTTGGTACCGACCTAACTTACGAGGAACAACCCGTATCTATTTTAGACCGGCGAGAGAAGGTACTCAAGAATCGAATAATATACCTTGTCCGTGTTTCTTGGAACCATCACTCTTCGGGAGAGTCAACCTGGGAGCGCGAGGACGAGATCAGATCTCGATATTCGCATTTGTTTGACTAATAAGGTATATTTTTGCACCTTATTGACATGATTCCATGCTTATCTGCACCTGCTTCTTTTGTACTTTGTGATGTATGATAATAACTGCTATGATAGTTAACTTGTATATGATTATGCCCTGTTTGCCTTGATTTCACTATCCTGTCTTGGCTGGAATTCCGAGGACAAAATTTTTCTAAGAAGGGTAGAGATGTCACTTCCCGATCCTGGAATACGTATTTTAATATGTGAAATCAATAACTTGTATTTACCTTATATTTATTCGATATTTATTATGCAGTATTTCTTCATGCATTTTCTAAAAAATATTCGACAAAATATTATTTTCTAATTTATTTTCTGCATTTGGGCCTACAGTTTTGGCTCATTTGGGTAACCCATTCTTGGTTCACCAATGGTTCATCATGAACCCTTTGGTTCATCATGAACCCATGGATCCAAGATCTATATATATAACTCATCTCATTCTCTCTCCTCTCATTTACTTCCTCTCATTTATTTCCTCCACCAACCAAGGCAAGTACCAACTTGCTCAAGAGATGGATCCATATTTTTGTCAACGATTTCTTACAAAACTATTTGCCAAAACATATTCTTCTCCTCAATCTATACTAGTTTAGAACTTGGAAATTTCCATTTTGAAGCTTTGATTTTTGTAGATCTAGGTTTTAATCATTTTCGGATTTTGTATGGTTTGATCTACTTTAGTTGGATTTTATGGGTTTTGATGCTTCCATGTGGAAGAGCATTCAGTTTCACCCAAGTTGGAACTTTGGAAATCTGGATTTGGAGTTCGGATTTTCCTATGCAAGTCCTCAATCTCCGCACGATACGCCTTGAGAGCTCCCCCTCAAGTGCGCATCGGATCTATTGGAATTGTTCCCGAAAGATTGTCATGGACGAAGTGAGGTTATTCTCCAACCCATCGAAGAACTCTTCTAGTCTCGTGTTGCTCCACGGAGTCCCTGCGCATCTCTATTGTAGTGGTCTGCTCCGCAAGGGCACTCGATAGACAGAGAGATCGGATTACTGGCTCTGCAACAGAAGACAATTAATCTGGGTGAGTGGACAAAGTCTCATTTTCTGATTCGCTTAATCTGGTAATTATTGAGTATGCTTTAAGAGAATTCACATGTTGCTATGCTAAAAGAAGAATTGTTGCCTGCTAATAAGAAATAATATTTTGTCCGCCATGCTAAAGTTAGAATGCTACTTCAATCAATGAACTGTTGCCATGCTTAATAAGATGAAAACATAGAATGCTCGCACGTCCCTAATTGTGTTCTATCAAAGAGTAGACTGCTATGCTTATTGTTATAGAAATGTTACCTTGCTTAACGAAAGAATGTCTTATTCCTGATTGTATGCTGAAACGAATGAATGAATGAATGAATGAATGAATGACGACAATTGTACATGTTCAAATGAAGTGAGATGGAAGGCATGAAATGAACATGTCGTACATCTAAAAAGGCATGAAAAGTTCATGTCGTACATCTGTTAAAGTCCGAAAGAAAATGTGTCGAATATCTGATCAAAAATTTGTTCATCTGATAGAAATGTTAGAGCATGCTTTGGTCTCGGACAACTTGCACAAGGTAAAATTTGTCTCTCGGGTGGTATCTGGGGGCGCCTAAAACCACTCAGCCTATGAGAGATTAGGGCCCCCATGGAAAAATAGGAGTCAATATCTTCCAATGGAAAAATGAGAGTCGATATCTGTAACGCCCCAGAACCAGAATACTGGAGAGCGGGGGCGTACATAGCCAGCTACGTATATTGAAGTGCAACCCACCTTGCTATACGGCCACGGCTGTCAAGATACATGAGGGTTTAACTACAAGCCAACAGCCTCCTATGGTCATGAACAAGCCTATTGTCTCAATCTCAAGCAACCAATAATAGTTACAAGATGTCAGAGCACCAAATATATAATAGCAAGGCGTCCCATACATTACATATTGGATGATCATGAAGCTAGTCGTACAAATGTCAGGACTAGCAAGAGTTTCAGTCATACATGATCAACCCTAGGATTTGTCAATCATGTTACAGCCCGTAGGCAGGCAGTAAATAAAGGTGCAACGGAGCTAACACGTACTCGTCGGCTAAACGCCTCCAAAGAATAATTTTACAATGAAGTGGGAGAACAAAAGAAATCCACTCGTTGCCAGGGTTACGCCTAGAGGTCACCATCTGGCTGGAAGATAGGTAGATCATCTGGAGCTGCTCCGATATCTGGCCATACAAAACCAGCTGGGTCAGACCCCAGAAAGAGCAAGTGCCACAAGGAGGCTTCACTTAGGAACTAAAACCAGCAAATCACAATAGAATATTAAAGATAATAAATAAAGAACTGATAATAATAGAGATAACAACAGTAAACTGAGTACGAGAAAACCATTCAAGTGGCCAGGTCATAACCCTTAAACCAAATATGGACCAGGGTTGTAGCCCTCACCTGAATAAAAACCCGTCTCAAATACTATTGGTACAGTGAAGACAATAAACGAAGAGAGGACACAGAACTGCTCCGGGAGCCAGGTTATAACCCTTAAACCAAACAAGGACCGGGGTTGTAACCCTTCGCCTGAACAGAACTGGACCCCTGATCTTTATTGTTAAAGCCAGTATAAATAATCCTATTACTGAGCTAAGATAAAACATGACAAGCATAGCAGGGGGCGCAATAAGACAATAAACGAAGAGAAGACACAGAACTGCTCTGGGAGCCAGGTTACAATCCTTAAACCAAACAAGGACCGGGGTTGTAACCCTTCGCCTGAACAGAACTGGACCCCTGATCTTTATTGTTAAGACAGGCACAATAAGCAGGACAATATATGATAAGATAACCACGAAACTATTCAGATAGCCAAGTTACAACCCTTAAACCAAACAAGGATCGGGGTTGTAACCCTTCATCTGAACAGAACTTGGTATCCCATCATTTATCGATACAAGAAATCATGTCATGATACAATCTTGTACAGGATCATGACAAACTAGACTGGGCTGGACTCCATCCAATCAATCACGGTCAAGCAATAAGTACGGCTTGATACTTTAACTAACTAGGGTTATCACAGGCCTAGTTACTAGCAAGATGCAATGAGATTATTCCAACAGCCACAAGTCCTGCAGACCATCCAGGTTATCCAAGTCGAATGTCCGTTTATGAAGAATGCAACACGTGACTGTGTGTTGGAAATGTGCCCTACTCGTCGGTAGGCTACAAGTCCACTGAATGCGCCCAGATAACGGGATTTCCTGTAGCTGGGAATCTCTTCATGACTACTGAATCATTCTAGTTAATTAGCCTTAGTCAATTTCAGTAGGTACCCCTGACCGTGGTACTCAGGGATCCCCATCCTAGACATGATGCAAGACAGTACCAGTTTATTTGTACAAACACAATCGCCCACTATGTCCAGGTCTTTCATACTTGTCATGTCAGGCTAGCTGTCGTAACAGCATGTCATGATATATCATGTCAGTTTTCTTGTGAAGAGTGCGCCACAGCGGGCCATTATCGTGTTATATTCTTACCTTATCATGGATTAGAGAAACTTGCATAAAATAATTAGTGACATAATCTTGAAGCCAAGAAAAAGATCTACAACTTTCATGTTTTGAGTTTTTTAAGATTCTAGCTAAAAAATAACTTAAACAGGCAAAAACAGTGAAATAGAGCAATTCCGGCGTATAGAATTCCTGCACAATCGGCGCGTGGGATTCCTGCACAATCGGCGCATGGGATTCCTGCACCATCGGTGTGTGGGATTCCTGCGCAATCGGCACGTGGGATTCCTGCACCATCGGCGCGTAGGATTCCTGCACCATCGGCACGTGGGATTCCTGCGCAATCGGCGCGTGGGATTCCTGCACAATCGGCGCGTGGGATTCCTGCGCAATCGGCGCGTAGGATTCCTACACCATCGGCACGTCGAATTCCTGCACCATCGGCGTGTAGTATTCCTGCACAATCGGCGCGTGGGATTCCTGCACCATCGGCGCGTGGGATTCCTGCGCAATCGGCGCGTGGGATTCCTGCACAATCGGCGCGTGGGAAACTCACGTTGTGTCTTCAGTATATGCGCGTAGGGAACCTACGCGCATGGCACGCTCGGAGTTAAGGGATACGTTGTCGGGATTTCACAGCGCATGGCCTCCCAGCGGATGGCCTTCCGGGCGCATGGGGTCATCGTCCCCAAACAGCAAGTTCAGCCATAAAAGTTCCAAAAAATTGCTATGGCCATAACTTCCTCATCCGAAGTCGAAATCAAGCAAAACAAAAGCCAAAACTGTATGAAATTGAATTCTCTACAACATAGAACCATTAGTTTTCAAAAATAACCAAGTTTTAGAGATCAAAACTAAGAAAACCGAAAAGTTACAAACTTAGATCTACAAGAATCCATCCATCAATTTCAAAAATGTCAAGTTCTAAAGAGGCTTAGAATCAAGTAAGGAAGAGAATGGAACAATAAAACTTGAGATACATCATGAAGCAAGTTTGCACTCGCCTAAGCTCTCTCTCTCTCCCTCCTGGTGGTTGAAGAAGTAATGGTGGAGAAAAAGAAGTAAATGAAGAGAGAGAATAAGGGAAAGGGTTAATAAATGGTGGTGGTAGGTAGGGGTTCTTCCCTTGGGTTCATGATGAACCAATGAACAACCCAAGCCGAACCAAGCCAACCCAAAATAGACCAAGCCAGGAGACATAAAATACGAGTCAAGATACGTATACGGAGAGTCACAGCTGAACCAAAGAGTCACAGCGGCTAATCATGGGAATACCTATGGACCATCATATAGATAAGTATTAATTGGTGCAGAGCTGAACCGGAGAGTCACAGCTGCCAATCAAGTCTGCATGTCGTTAATGATTTTGCTAAGTGCTAACAATGCAGAGACGAACAGGAAAAAATATTGATTATAGTATGTTTATGCTAATTATTGTCTTGTGTAGGGATGGACCGTCGGCTATGGTAAGAATCACTAAAAAAGTGATATATGTGTTGCTTATGTTCTGATCATGATTTGCATGAAAGTAATCTGCTTCCAAGAATTGTTATGTCATGTTCAAAGAAAAAGATAACATCTGATATCGTGCTTGTAATCGACCCTGTGAATATCTGGAATATGAGAAAAAGAATGCTAATGCTATTGTCCTTGAGAATAAAGTATGACATATGAAACACGCTGCGCACTTCACATAAATAAATAGTTTCTTGTATGCTTAAAATCAAAGAAATGATATGTTGGCCTTTCAAAGTATTTTAAAAAAGAAGTAATCTGGCCCTGTACTGCATGAAATGAACATAGGTAAAAGTAGCAAGATCACATCACAAGAAATATTTTCTCACTAAATGAGTTAGTGATCGTTTCAGTTGATGTAGCTTTTGTTCACAATCACCATTATGTTAATATATTGACCCATCACCAATCTGCACGTAGGATAAGATGAATCGAGATAGATAGTCCGAAGCGATAGCCCAAACCTCATTCTCAGGAGCTAGAAATCAGAAGAGATGCCAAGAGATGGTCATCAATTACAAAAGAGTTGGTTTTGTATATAACGGGATGTAATGTATGGAATGAGATCATTGTAATCTGTAAAGTTCTGAGAGAATGTTAGCATTGTATTAAAGAGAATTGAGAGCTTGTAACATGTTCAAATGAAATCAATAAAGAGAATTGTTTCTGTTTCCATTATGTTCAATTATATTCTGCGATCTGTTCGCTGCTAAATTCAAATATCTGTAATATGTTCCACTGCATATTATGTATCTTGTCTATTTTATCATTGTACAGGTCTTGGCTTTGTGCAAGCGCAACTTAGACTTGCACGGCATCACGCCTAAGCAAGGACAAACTATTCCATAAAGTCCGAAGAGAGGACAAAAGGATTCTACGGGATCGGGGCATGACTTAATGGTATCAGAGCAACACGATCCTCTGGCCAATTTTGATTCTATTGTATTCAAAGAAGTTCTCCTGATCGAAATCCTTGTCTGCTTGATATCATCGATGAGATGAACGTTCCATACAATAAGTCCATAAATATTTTTAAGATGCCGGCATATGTTTTATAGATTGATTGAGACATAACTTTAAACATGAGTTTTGATTTGAGATTGAATCATGATTTTATCGATTGATGATGGCAAAGGATGAGGACTAACGCTGCTATGGATATCATAAGTTTCTCCTTAAGTTTCAAGGATAAAACTTTTTTTCGGTGGATAATTATGTAGTGCCCTGCTCTGCAAGGGCACTAGATAGACAACGAGATCAGATTGCTGGCTCTGCAACAGAAGATGATTAATCTGAGTGAGTGGGCAAAGTCTCATTTTCTAATTCGTTTACGCCTAATAAGAATATAAATTTTTGGAATGAATGTTATTGCTAATAACAAGATGGTAATCATTGAGTATGCTTTAAGAGAATTAACATGTTGCTATGCTAAGAAGAAGAATTATTGCCTGCTAATAAGAAATAATATTTTGCCTGCCATGCTAAAGTTAGAATACTGTCTCAATAAATGAACTGTTGTCATGCTTAATAAGATGAAAATAGAGTATGCTCGCACATCCCTAATTATATGCTATCAAAGAGTAGACTGCTATGCTTATTGTTATAGAAATGTTACCATGCTTAACGAAAGAATGTCTTGTTTCTGATTGTATGCTGAAACGAATGAATGAATGACGACAATTGTACATGTTGAGATGAAATGAGACGGAAGGCATGAAATAAACATGCCGTATATCTAAGAAGGCATGAAAAGAGTATGTCGTACATCTGTTAAAGCACGAAAGAAAACGTGTCGAATATCTGATCACAAATCTGTTCATCTGATAGAAATGTTAGAGCAAGCATTGGTCTCGGGCAACTTGTGCACAAGATAAAATTTGTCTCTCATGTGGTAACTGGGGGCGCCTGGAACCACTCAGCCTAGAAGAGATTAGGGCCCCCATGGAAAAATGGGAGTCGATATCTGAGTCCTTAGTGACGAGCTGAACCAAAGAGTCACAGCGACTAATCATGGAAATACCCATGGACTAACATATGGATAAGTATTGAATGGTACAGAGCTGAATCGGAGAGTCACAGCGGCCAATCGAGTCTACATGTCGTTAAAAATTTTGCTAAGAGCTAACAATGCAGAGACGAACATGAAAAAATATAATTATATTATGTTTATGCTAATCCTTGTCTTGTGCAGAGATTGTAATGCCCGTGGTTCGTATTGCGTATCTTGGTATACGTATACGTAATTTGACCCGTATTGCATGTCTTTCTGTTTGATTTATTCTAGCATTTCATTGATTGGTTTATTCTTGGGTTGGTTCGGCTTGGCTTGGTTTACTTGGTTCATCATGAACCAAAGGTGAACCCTCCCACCTACCACCATCATCCTCATGTATAATTCCACCTAACACTCTCTCTCTTCATTACTACTTCTCCACCATTAGTTCTTCAACCACCAGGAAGAGAAAGAGCTTAGGCAAGTGCAAACTTGCTTCATGATGGATCTCATGTTTTATTGTTCCATTCTCTTCCTTACTAGATTCTAAGCCTCTTTAGAACTGGAAGTTTTCGGTTTTGATGGTTATATTTTTGTAGATCTAAGTTTTAAGTTCCTTCTTGTTTAGTTTTCTTGGTTTTGATCTCTAAAAACTTGGTATTTTTAAAAACTAGTGGTTCCATGTTGTAGAGAATTCAATTTCATGCAGTTTTGGCTTTTGTTTCGCTTGATTTTGACTTCGGATGAGGAAGTTATGGCCATAGTAAGTTTTCGAAACTTTCATGGCTGAACTTGCTGTTTGGGGACGATGAACCCCATGCGCCGGGAACCCCATGCGCCCGGGAGGCCATGCGCCGAGAGCCCATGCGCCGTGAAGTCCCGACAACGCATTCTCTGACTCCGAGCGTGTCATGCGCGTAGGTTCCTTACGCGCATGTACTGAAGACGCAACGTGAGTTTGAATTCCCATGCGCCGATTTGTACAGGAATTCCATGTACCGATTGCACAGGAATCCCATGCACCGATTTGTGCAGGAATCCCATGTGCCGATTGTGCAGGAATCCCATGCGCGGATTTGTGCAGAAATCCCATGCGCCGATTTGTGCAGGAATCCCATGCGCCGATTGCGCAGGAATCCCATGTGCCGATTTGTGCAGGAATTCCATGCGCCAATTTGTGCAGGAATCCCATGCGCCGATTGCACAGGAATTCCATACACGATTTGTGCAGGAATCCCATGCGCCGATTTCTGCAGGAATCTCATGCGCCTATTATGCAGGAATCCCATGCGCCGGAATTGCTCTATTTCGCTGTTTTTGTCTGTTTAAGTTGTTTTGTAGCTAGAATCTCGAAAAACTCAAAACATGAAAGTTGTAGATCTTTTTCTTGGCTTCAAGAAAATATTATTAGTTATTTTATACAATTTTTTTTATTCATGATAATGTAAGAATAGAACACGATAGTGGCCCGCTGTGGCGCACTCTTAAAAAGTAAACTGACATGACAAGTACGAAAGATCTGGATACCGTGGGCGATTGCGTTTGTACAAATAAACCAGTACTGTCTTGCATCATGTCTAGGATGGGGATCCCTGAGTACCACGGTCAGGGGTACCTACTGAAATTGACTAAGGATAATTAACTAGATTGATTCAGTAGTCATGAAGAGATTCCCAGTTACAGACAATCCCGTTATCTGGGCGCATTAAGTGGACTTGTAGCCTACCGACGAGTAGGGCACATTTTCAGCACACAGCCACGTGTTGCATTCTTCATAACAGACATTCGACCCGGATAACCGGATGGTCTGCAGGGCTTGTGGCTGTTGGGATAATCTCATTGCATCTTGCTAGTAACTAGGCCTGTGATAACCCTAGTTAGTTAAAGTATCAAGCCGTACTCTTGATTGGACGTGATTGATTGAACGGAGTTTATTCCAGCTTTGTCTTATCCTGATCCTGTGCAAGATTGTGACATGACATGATTATTGATGCTTGCCTTAACAATAACGATCGGGGGTCCAGTTCTGTTCAGGCGAAGGGTTACAACCCCGGTCCTTATTTGGTTTAAGGGTTGTAACCTGGCTCCTGGAGCAGTTCTGTGTCCTCTCTTCGTTTATTGTCTTATTGCACCCCATGCCATGCTCGTCATGTTTTACCTTACTTCAACAAGCATGACCGGCCTTAACAATAAAGATCGGGGGTCCAATTCTGTTCAGGCGAAGGGTTACAACCTCGGTCCTTGTTTGGTTTAAGGGTTGTAACATGGCTCCCGGAGCAGTTCTGTGTCCTCTCTTCGCTTATTGTCTTGTTACCTTATCAATGATTATTTATACCGGCCTCAACAATAAAGATCAGGGGTTCATTTCTGTTCAGGCGAAGGGTTACAACCCCGGTCTTTGTTTGGTTTAAGGGTTGTAACCTGGCTCCCGGAGTAGTTCTGTGTCCTCTTTTCATTTATTGTCTTCACTGTACCAATAGTATTTGAGACGGATTTCTATTCAGGTGAAGGGTTACAACCCCGGTCCTTGTTTGGTTTAAGGGTTGTGACCTGGCTACTTGAATGGTTTCCTCGTACTCAGTTTACTGTTGTTATCTTTATTATTATCAGTTCTTATTTATTATCTTTAACATTCTATTGTGATATGCTGGTTTTAGTTCCTAAGTAAAGCCTCCTTTGTGGCACTTGCTCTTTCTGGGGTCTGACCCAGCTGGTTTTGTATGGCCAGATATCAGAGCAGCACCAGAGGATCTACCTACCTTCCAGCCAGATGGTGAACACCAGGCGTAACCCTGGCAATGAGTAGGTTTCTTTTTGTTCTCACACTTTATTGCAAAATTATTCTTTTGAGGCGTTTAGCCGGCGAGCACGTGTTAGCTCGTATTGCACCTTTATTTACTGTCTGCCTACGGGCTGTAACATGATTGACAGATCCTAGGGTTGATCATGTATGACTGAACTCTTGTTAGTCCTGACATTTTATACGACTAGCTTCATGATCATCCAATATATAATGTATGGGACGCCTTGCTATTATATATTTGGTGCTCTGACATCTTGTAACAACTTTTGCTTGCTTGTGATTGAGACAATAGGCTTGTTCATGACCATAGGAGACTGTTGGCTTGTAGTTAAACCCTCATGTATCTAGACAGCCGTGACCGTATAGCGAGGTGGGTTGCACTTCAATATACGTAGCTGGCTATGTACGCCCCCACTCTCCAGTATTCTGGTTCTGGGGCGTGACATGGTTATAGTGGTGGCCCATGCAGGTCTTGTAAATCAAGATATGTGAGGGTTTATCGAATAGATGTCTCAATCAGTACTCGCCCTTGATCTCTACTCGTATCCTCTTGATCCCTGAAAACCTTGACCTGATCACATGCTTGTATCGTTGATCTGTCCTAGTCCTTCCTTATTGTTCCCTATGTCGTCTTCTTCAGCGGCATTGTTCCTGGACCTGCCGATCAGCAAGGCGAAGCACCTCCCGCGGACCAGCAGCAACTTGGGGATCAAGCTCAGCATTCAGGAGTAGCCTCCAGAGTCATGCCTACTGGAGGCGAGCCACCAGTTCAGCCCGTCCAACCTGCAGAGCCTGATGATGGCACTTTGGTGGGTCTCATCAGGTCATTATTAGCCTCCCAGGATCGTCGAGGAGATGCCTTGCACCAGGCGGTGGCAGACGCTTTGACCAGAGGAGGTCATCAGGGTAATAGCGCGGCCAACAGCTTCAAGCGCTTGAACCCTCCCTTCTTCGACGGCAGTGAAGATACGATCGCTGCAGATGCATGGCTTCAGGACACAGAGGTGATTCTTGAAGCATCCAGGACTCCAGAAGCCGAGAAGGTGGCCGTGGTACGCCTACAGCTATTGGATCTTGCCTGCAGCTGGTGGGCGGCGCAGGCCGTTGGATTAGTGGCACCTATTGCCTGGGCAGTATTTAGGAAGAGATTCCAGACCAAGTATTTTGATGCTGTAGCTCGGTACGATCTGCAGACGAGGTTTACCAATCTGAAGCAGATGGGCAGGACGGTCGATGGATATGCGGCCGAGTTTTCGAGACTTAGTCGGTTTGCTCCCACCTTGGTAGCAACCGAGTTCGATAGAGCCCAGCGGTTCCAGCAGGGGCACCATTTAGAGATCTTGTTGGCAGTGGAGCAGTTTGAGCATCAGACTTTTGATGCAGTATTGAGAGCAGCTAGGAGGCATGAGTATACCTCCCAGAGGATCGTAGATAGGACCGGAGGTCGGAAGCGATCTCACGGCCAGATGAATCAGTCATCAGCCCCAGCCCCGACAGCCAGGGCTTTGACCATTGGAGCTCCGAGGCGGGCGGCCTCAGTGACGTCGGTTCAGCATTCCGCCCCGATGCACCCTCAGCAGTAGAAGCAGAAGCAGTCTTCCGCAGTGGGATGTTCACACTGCGGAAAGCCAGGACATGTGGTATCAGAGTGTCGCAGAGCACAAGGTTTGTGCTTGGTTTGTGGTGCCCCGGACCACAGGATTGGGAACTGCCCGAACAGGGGAAGTTCATCGGCCTTCTCTAGTCCTTCAGTTAGAGGACCAGCACCAGTCCAGCAGCAGCAGCAGCTGCAGTACCCATTCCCGAGGCCATTGCCGACGCAGGCCCAGGCGTTCCAGCAGCAAAGACCGCAGCAGTATGCACAAGCCCAAGCCTTGATCCAGAACAGGCAGAGAAATTTTTAGCAGAGAGGACCCGCACCCAGAGGACATGGTCAAGTGTTGGCTTTGACGATGGGAGAAGAAGAAATAGCACCAGGTGAGGTAGTGGCAGGTACTATTCTCGTCAACACCTTTCCAGCTTCAGTATTATTTGATTCTGGTGCCTCGTATTCATTTTTGTCTGCACGATTCGCGACACGGATAAGATTGGAGCCCGAGTCATTATCAGTAAGGCTCAATATACTTACTGGTAACGGACTTGTAGGAGTAGATAGAGTGTTTTTCTCGTATCAGATCGTAGTTAGCGGTAGAGAGTTCCCCGCTAGATTGATAGAGTTCCCGATGGCCGATTATGATGTGGTCTTAGGGATGGATTGGTTGAGGGACCAGTATGCTAGGATAGACTGCCATATCGGTCGGGTTGTTTTTAGCATTCCAGGCGAGCCGGAGTTTTCCTTCTCCCGAGGCGAAGTTGAACCTTCTCCTCCAGAGTTGCGGATGGCAGTAGCGGTAGTACAGTTACCTCGGATAGTCGAAGAGTTTCCAGATGTTTTCCCCGAAGTGCTTCTAGGGATGTCGCCAGAGCGGGAGATCGAGTTCACCATCGACTTGATTCCCGGGACAGCCCCAGTATCAGAGAGAGTCTACAGGATGGCGCCATCAGAGCTAGAGATATTGTACAAGATGATTGAAGAACTCAGAACCAAGGGATTCATTCGTGCTAGTGGATCGCCTTGGGGAGCCCCGATGCTTCTTGTGAAAAAGAAGGATGGTATGTCCAGATTATGTGTAGATTATCATACCTTGAATTCAGTGACAATCAAGAACAGATATCCTCTCCCGAGGATAGATAACTTGTTTGATCAACTCCAGGGGGCAGCAGTGTTCTCGAAGATCGACTTGCATTCAGGATATCATCAGATCAGAGTTAGAGAGCAGGACATCCCGAAGACAGCTTTTAGATCCCGATATGGGCATTGGGAGTTCCTTGTGATGCCATTTGGAGCAACCAATGCGCCGGCTGTATTCATGGACCTCATGAATCGCATCTTCATGCCTTATTTAGATCAGTTCGCGATTGTGTTCCTAGACGACATCCTGGTCTACAGCAAGAGCGAGGCGGAGCATGAGCAGCATCTCAGAGTTGTTCTTCAGATTCTCAGAGAGCACCAGTTGTATGCCAAGTTTAGTAAATGCGAGTTCTGGCTCGATTGCATTTCGTACTTGGGTCATATCATCACCAAGGGAGGAGTGGAAGTGGATCCCCAGAAGATTGTGGCCATTGAGTCGTAGCCCGTGCCCAGCACAGTTGCAGAAGTTCACAGTTTTCTTGGCTTGGCCGGCTACTACCGACAATTTGTTTCAGACTTTGCTCGAATTTCAGCGTCATTGACCCAGTTAACCCACAAAGATGTGCAGTTTGCTTGGACAGCAGAGTGTCAGGATTATTTTGAGAAGTTGAAGCGAGGCTTGATGACGGCACCCATTCTCACGCTTCCAGATGGAACCGGAGGATTCTCAGTGTATTGTGATGCTTCAGGCAGCGGCTTAGGATGTGTTCTGATGCAGCATGGGAAGGTAATAGCTTATGCGTCATGACAACTTCGTGATCATGAGAGGAATTACCCAACCCATGACTTGGAATTGGCAGCAGTAGTATTTGCACTAAAGTTGTGGAGGCACTACTTGTACGGAGATAGGGTGAAGATTTTCACCGACCACAAGAGCCTGAAGTATGTTTTCACCCAGAAGGATCTTAACATGCATCAGAGAAGGTGGCTAGAGCTACTTGTGGATTATGATGTCAACCTACAATATCATCCTGGGAAGGCCAACGTTGTTGCAGATGCATTGAGCAGGAGAGCCGGAGTTTATTTCCTAATAGCACAACCAGAGCTGTTAGCAGATCTTCAGAAGATAGGTATAGAAGTTGTCCTTCCTTCCAGTGTGGCATTGATGGCCAGCATGCAAGTTCAGTCCACTATAGTCGAGAGGATCTGGATGGCGCAGTCAGCAGATTCCAAGCTTCAGCGACTCAGAGCAGAGTATGAGGCAGGACGAAGACCAGAGTTATGTATCCATGAAGATGGTACACTTAGGCATGGAAAGCGTCTTTGTGTACCCAGTAGAGATATCAGACAGAAGATCATGACGGAGGCTCACAGTTCGCAGTATTTCATTCATCCCGGCTGTACGAAGATGTACCGTGATATCCAACAGCACTTTTGGTGGAATGGCATGAAGAGGGAGATAGCCCGGTTTGTCTCTCGATATTTGGTTTGCCAACAAGTTAAAGCTGAACATCAGAGGCCAGCTGGACTTCTTCAGCCCTTGCCAATTCCGGAATGGAAGTGGGAGCATATAACCATGGATTTCGTGAATGGATTGCCTAGATCACCGGCTGGCAAAGATGTTATTTGGGTTATTATAGACAGGCTCACGAAAGTGGCTCACTTTCTTCCGTTCAGAGTTGGTCAGTCAACGGCTCAGCTAGCGGAGATGTATCTCCGATAGATTGTCAGATTGCACGGTGTACCAGTCAGTATCACCTCGGACAGAGATTCTAGATTTACGTCATACTTTTGGCGTAGCCTGCAAGAGAGTTTGGGAACTCACCTCCAGTTCAGCTCAGCTTATCACCCGTAGACAGATGGCCAGTCAGAACGCACGATCCAGACTCTTGAAGATATGTTGCGGTCATGTACACTTGACTTCGGTGGTTCGTAGGAAGATCACCTGCACCTGGTGGAGTTCTCGTACAACAATAGTTTCCAAGCTAGTATCCAGATGGCACCGTTCGAGGCACTGTTTGGTAGGAAGTGCCGATCCCCGCTAGCATGGGATGATGTCGGAGAAAGACAGATGCTCGGTCCGGAAATGATTGCTCAGACAGTTGAAGTGGTCTGGAGAGTCAGAGATCATCTTCGAGTTGCCCAAGATCGCTAGCATCATTGGGCCGATTCCCATCGACGACCCCTTGAATTCTCGGTCGGCGACCATGTATTCCTGAGGATTTCGCCTAACCGTGGCGTCATTCGTTTCGGCGTACGGGAAAAGCTTAGTCCTAGTTATATAGGACTGTTCGATATTCTGGAGCGAGTAGGTGATGTATCCTATCGTCTCGCTCTTCCACTATCGCTACGTGAGGTGCATGACGTGTTCCATGTATCTCAACTGCGATGGTATATCCCGGACCCGAGCCACATCCTAGATCATTCGGAATTGGTTGTTGGTACCAACCTTTCGTATGAGGAGAGGCCCGTGTCTATATTGGACCGAAGAGAGAAGACTATATTGGACCGAAGAGAGAAGACACTCAAGAACAAGACTATCAAGTTAGTCCGAGTTGCTTGGGGTCATCACTCTTTGGGTGAGTCAACGTGGGAGCGTAAGGATGATATCCGATCACGATATCCCGACCTGTTTGACTCGTGAGGTATAATGTCCTCCTTATACCTCATGCCTTCTGTTCCTTGCTTGTATGATTGATTGATTGCCTAGTATAGCTTGCTTGTGATTAGTATAGCTTGTTCTTGCCACTCTAGCCTCTTAATTAAATTCCGAGGACGGAATTCTTTTAAGGTGGGTAGAGTTGTAATGCCCGTGGTTCGTATTGCGTATCTTGGTATACGTATACGTAATTTGACCCGTATTGCAAGTCTTCCTACTTGATTTATTCTAGCATTTCATTGATTGGTTTATTCTTGGGTTGGTTCGGCTTGGCTTGGTTTACTTGGTTCATCATGAACCAAAGGTGAACCATCCCACCTACCACCATCATCCTCAAAGATAATTCCACCTAACACTCTCTCTCTTCATTACTACTTCTCCACCATTATTTCTTCAACCACCAGGAAGAGAAAGAGCTTAGGCAAGTGCAAACTTGCTTCATGATGGATCTCATGTTTTATTGTTCCATTCTCTTCCTTACTACATTCTAAGCCTCTTTAGAACTGGAAGTTTTCGGTTTTGATGGTTATATTTTTGTAGATCTAAGTTTTAAGTTCCTTCTTGTTTAGTTTTCTTGGTTTTGATCTCTAAAAACTTAGTATTTTCAAAAACTAGTGGTTCCATGTTGTAGAGAATTCAATTTCATACAGTTTTGGCTTTTGTTTCGCTTGATTTCGACTTCGGATGAGGAAGTTATGGCCATAGCAAGTTTTCGGAACTTTCATGGCTGAACTTGCTATTTGGGGACGATGAACCCCATGCGCCGGGAACCCCATGCGCCCGGGAGGCCATGCGCCATGAAGTCCCGACAACGCATTCTCTGACTCCGAGCGTGTCATGCGCGTAGGTTCTTTACGCGCATGTACTGAAGACGCAACGTGAGTTTGAATTTCCATGCGCCAATTTGTGCAGGAATCCCATGCACCGATTGCGCAGGAATCCTTTGCGCCGATTTGTGCAGGAATCCCATGCGCCGATTTGTGCAGGAATCCCATGCGCCGATTGCGCAGGAATCCCATGTGCCGATTTGTGCAGGAATCCCATGCGCCGATTTGTGCAGGAATCCCATACGCCGATTGCGCAGGAATCCCATGCGTCGATTTGTGTAAAAATTCCATGCGCCGATTGCGTAGAAATCCCATGCGCCGATTTGTAAAGGAATCCCATGCGCCGATTTGTGCAGGAATCCCATGCGCCGATTGTGCAGGAATCCCATGCGCCGATTTGTGCAGGAATCCCATGCGCCAATTTGTGCAGGAATCCCATGCGCCGATTGCGCAGGAATCCCATGCGCCGATTTGTGCAGGAATCCCATGCGCCGATTTGTGCAGGAATCCCATGCGCCGATTGTGCAGGAATCCTATGCGCCGGAATTGCTCTATTTCGCTGTTTTTGCCTGTTTAAGTTGTTTTGTAGCTAGAATCTCGAAAAACTCAAAACATGAAAGTTGTAGATCTTTTCCTTGGCTTCAAGAATATGTTATTAGTTATTTTATACAATTTTTCTTATTCATGATAATGTAAGAATAGAACACGATAGTGGCCCGCTGTGGCACACTCTTGACAAGTAAACTGACATGACAAGTACGAAAGATCTGGACACCGTGGGCGATTGCGTTTGTACAAATAAACCAGTACTGTCTTGCATCATGTCTAGGATGGGGATCCCTGAGTACCACGGTCAGAGGTACCTACTAAAATTGACTAAGGATAATTAACTAGATTGATTCAGTAGTCATGAAGAGATTTCCAGCTACAGGCAATCCCGTTATCTGGGCACATTAAGTGGACTTGTAGCCTACCGACGAGTAGGGCACATTTCTAGCACACAGTCACGTGGTGCATTCTTCAAAATGGACATTCGACCCGGATAACCTGATGGTCTGCAGGGCTTGTGGCTGTTGGGATAATCTCATTGCATCTTGCTAGTAACTAGGCCTGTGATAACCCTAGTTAGTTAAAGTATCAAGCCGTACTCTTGATTGGCCGTAATTGATTGAATGGAGTTTATTCCAGCTTAGTATTATCCCGATCCTGTGCAAGATTGTGACATGACATGATTATTGATGCTTGCCTTAACAATAACGATCGGAGGTCCAGTTTTGTTCAGGCGAAGGGTTACAACCCCGGTCCTTGTTTGGTTTAAGGGTTGTAACCAGTCTCCTGGAGCAGTTCTGTGTCCTCTCTTCGTTTATTGTCTTATTGCACCCCATGCCATGCTCGTCATGTTTTACCTTACTTCAATAAGCATGACCGGCCTTAACAATAAAGATCGGGGGTCCAGTTCTATTCAGGCGAAGGGTTACAACCTCGGTTCTTGTTTGGTTTAAGGATTGTAACCTGGCTCCCGGAGCAGTTCTGTGTCCTCTCTTCATTTATTGTCTTGTTACCTTATCAATGATTATTTATACCAGCCTCAACAATAAAGATCAGGGGTTCAGTTTTGTTCAGGCGAAGGGTTACAACCCCGGTCCTTGTTTGGTTTAAGGGTTGTAACCTGGCTCCCGGAGCAGTTCTGTGTCCTCTCTTTGTTTATTGTCTTCACTGTACCAATAGTATTTGAGACGAATTTCTATTCAGGTGAAGGGTTACAACCCCGGTCCTTGTTTGGTTTAAGGGTTATGACCTGGCTACTTGAATGGTTTCCTCGTACTCAGTTTACTGTTGTTATCTCTATTATTATCAGTTCTTATTTATTTTCTTTAACATTCTATTGTGATATGCTGGTTTTAGTTCCTAAGTGAAGCCTCCTTTGTGGCACTTGCTCTTTCTGGGGTCTGACCCGGCTGGTTTTGTGTGGCCAGATATCGGAGCAGCACCAGAGGATCTACCTACCTTCCAGCCAGATGGTGAACACCAGGCGTAACCCTGGCAATGAGTGGATTTCTTTTTGTTCTCCCACTTTATTGTAAAATTATTCTTTTGAGGCATTTAGTCGACGAGCACGTGTTAGCTCGTATTGCACATTTATTTACTGTCTGCCTACGGGCTGTAACATGATTGATAGATCCTAGGGTTGATCATGTATGACTGAACTCTTGTTAGTCCTGACATTTTGTACGACTAGCTTCATGATCATCCAATATGTAATGTATGGGACGCCTTGCTATTATATATTTGGTGCTCTGACATCTTGTAACTACTATTGCTTGCTTGTGATTGAGACAATAGGCTTGTTCATGACCATAGGAGACTGTTGGCTTGTAGTTAAACCCTCATGTATCTAGACAGCCGTGACCGTATAGCGAGGTGGGTTGCACTTCAATATACGTAGCTGGCTATGTACGCCCCCGCTCTCCAGTATTCTGGTTCTGGGGCGTGACAGGGATGGACCGTCGGCTAAGGTAAGAATAACTGAAAATGTAATATATGTGTTGCTTATGTTCTGATTATGATTTGCATGAAAGTAATCTGTTGCCAAGAATTGTTATGTCTCGTTCAAAGAAAAAGATAACATCTGATATTCGTGCTTGTAATCGACCCTGTGAATGTCTGGAATATGAGAAAAAGAATGCTAATGCTATTGTCCCTGAGAATAGAGTATGACTCGTGAAATACGCTGTGCACTTCACACGAAATGAATAGTTCCTTGTTTGCTTGAAATCAAAGGAATGATATGTTGGCCTTTCAAAGTGTTTTCAAAAAGAAATAATCTGGCCCTGTACTGCATGAAATGATCATAGACAAAAGTAGCAAGATCACATCACAAGAAATATTTTCTCACTAAATGAATTAGTGATCGTTTCAGTTGATGTAGCTTTTGTTCACAATCACCAATATGTTGATATACTGACCCATCATCAGTCTGCACGTAGGACAAGATGAATTGAGATGGATAGTTCGAATCGATAGCCCGAACCTCATCCTCAGGAGCCAAAAATCAGAAGAGATGCCAAGAGATGGTCATCGATTGCAAAAGAGTTGGTTTTGTATATAAAGGGATGTAATTTATGGAACGAGATCATTTTAATCTGTAAAGTTCTGAGAGAATGTAAGCACTGTATCAGAGAAAATTGAGAGGTTGTAACATATTCAAATGAAATCATTAAAGAGAATTATTTCTGTTTTTATTGTGTTCAATTATATTCTGCGATTTGTCCGCTTCTAAATTCAAATATCTGCAATATGTTCCGATGCGTATTATCTATCTTGTCTATTTTGTCATTGTATAGGTTTTGGCATTGTGCAAGTACAACTTAGGCTTGCACGATATCATGCCTAAGCGAGGACGAACGGTTCCATAGAGTTCGAAGCGAGGACGAAAGAACTCGACAGGATCGAGGCGTGACATCTATGTCCCTCAAGGCGCTCTGCATGATTGGGAAGGCTACGCTCTGTGTAATCCCACTTCCCAAATTTTTAATTTTAATTTTTATTTTATTTGTTTATGATTAATTTTATGGTCGTTGTGAGTCATGCCAAAGCTTGTTGGTGAGTTATGACCATCTTGTGGTCACATGATCTCTAGATAGGTTCTATATGCATTCTATGGCTATATTATATTTTATTATGATTTTTAGATATTTTTATATATTTTTAAATATTTATTCTATAGAGATTTATATTTATGAATGACTTTTATAATTTATTTTGAGACTATTTGTGACTATTTTGAGACCCATTTTTTTTTCTTTAGGCTCTATTAGGTTAAATATATTTTCTGTATTTTTCTACAATTTTTTTGGCATTTTTAGATAATTAAATATATAAAAAATCTATTTTCTAAGACTTCTAGAATTTACTGTGCAAGTCTATGAGCAAATATTGACTCCAAATATTTTTCTAGGGTTCTATATGTTATTTTATATTTTCTGGAATTTTTACAGATTTTTCTGATATTTTTACATATTTATTTTGAGTTATTTGATTAAAAAATAATTAAAAATTCATTTCTGGTAATTAAAAACCTATTTTCCTAAAATATTGCACAGTCATCCGTACCCTGGCCCACCGGTCGGCGCCCAGGCTGAACCGCCTCTTTCTCCGATAGATATACTATTATATTCGAAATCCTAATAAAATTTCAGCCGCCTTTTTGAGAGAGTTCTAGTAGAGATCTCGACTTCCCAAAGCGATTCCAGCCAACTCCGACGTGCTTTTCGTGCGCCTTTTTTTGTTGGATTCGTATCGAGGTAAGCTTTCTGAATATGTAATTTATTTTCGTACATATTATTCCTAAATTTCTGAAAAATTCGTAGAGTGTCGGTTGTCCGAAACTTGACACGTTTAGGTGTTTTCGAGATTCCGGGAGAACCAGAAATCGAAATCATGAAGTGTTTGAAGCTTCGGAAAGCTAACACAGAGCTCTACGACATATATTTTCCCAAAAATTATTTCGTTAATTTACTATTTTAGTTTTTCTGTTGAACTCAGAATTGATCGGTTGATCCCCGTTTTGGTCACGATTAGCCATAACGGCGATATCTTTTGACCAAAACGTGATTTTGTGGCATGGTTAATTCCAGCGCACTCGTGGCGCTGAAATCTACCAAGTTGTACTTTCAAAATCTATAGTTCACAGCGTTTGACTAAAAAGTTAATGGTACGTCTCGATTTGCGTGCCATGGTTTCCAAAATTGAGAAACATGACCTTTGATGGCCAAACTTATATGTTTAGATTATATTCAAATTATTATTAGGTTAAATTAGATTTTTAAGTGAATTATTTTAGAATTAATTATTATTAGATTAGTAACCCAACTAGCCACTATTCCATAAATTTAGAATTAGAACATTAGAATTGATTTATGGTTTTCGTGCACGGTTCGTGGTGCGATATGTGTTATAGGTTGATAGCTTCTAGATCAGCATCCCTCATCCTCTACTTGTGGCTACGGTTTATGCAAGGATTCAGGCAAGTACAGTATTGCATTTATGTTTTAGTTCATTATAATGTTTATGTTTGCCATTAAAATTGCTTGATTGAAAATTTTAACACAAACAGAACAGTGTTACAATATAGGACTTAGATGTAGTCCTAGGAGTACACTTTTGTTTAATCTGGTTTCCTTGTGCCAATGGAGCGAGTGGTAATACGTTGACTCCGTTGACGAGCTGACGACGGTTATCGGATCTCTGAAGGTTTAGATTGCTCTGGGTGCTGGAGCTTGCTGAGAGAAGAAAGACGTTGAATGTCTGTATCTGCCTCTCTGGTGGTGTGTTCGTTGTCTGTATTGTGCGTTGTGTGTGTATGAAGGAAATGATCCCTCTATTTATAGCTGAGCAGGTTGGCTGCTCATGCGTGCAGATGTAGGATGCGCCAGTGTGTGGGGACGCCACATGGAGATTGATGATGGAGGCGCCTTGCTGATGCGCCCTGATCGAGGGGTTGAATTCTTCATACTGTTGTTGTGAGCCGGCACGTAGCAGAGGAGAAGATCTTTCCGTTGCTGAAATCTTGGATGAGTTGAGTCAAAGGACACGTGTCGTCGACTCATAGCTCGGAGATCTCGGATTTGGTGGGGGATGATCTGGTGGGATGCGCCTTGGATTTGGCGCATGAGGAGACTTTGGCTCGTAACCTTTAGGAGTCACGAACCATTCTGGACGCACGGCTTTTGAGGCGCATGCAGGCGACTTTCCTTCTGTCTTTTGGGATCAGAGAGTAGTCTGGGGTACATAGCTTTTGAGGCGCATACAAAGCTTCAAATGGAGACTTTTCTTCTGTCTTTAGGGATCAGTGAAGAGTCTGAGGCGCATGGCTTTTGAGGTGCATGCGGATGGTTGGGTGGCCACGTGGCAGTAGCCGTCGGAGTAAAGTCATGATGATGCTGACGTTGGCGACGCTTCGTTTTCTGAAAAAGCTGTCAACTGTTCAGACTTTGGAAGGTGTGCTGCCAACTCTGTCAGTTCAGCATTTAATGTTTCTGACATTCGATGGACAGCTGAGTGGGCGCGTCGATTGGCGTTCCACTAGGTATGGGGACGCATGGGGACGCATCCTCTGTGATGCGCTTGGTACTGAAGGGCGCGTCCTGTCTGATGCGCCTGATGTCGAAGGGCGCATCTGTGTGATGCGCTATCTGGCCGGCGCATCCGACACGTCTTTAATGATGCGGCTGTTTTGCTCCTCGAGTGCTTTAAATAGCCGTTTGGCTGAATTCGAGGCGTCTGGTTCATCCATTTAATGCAAGTTCATTGTACGGAATTCGGAGAGCCATCCACTTTGGCGCGTGGGTTTGATCTGCCCGGTCTATAAATAGTGGCATGGAGAGAAGGTTTGCTTCTCGTTCTCTCACGTACTTCCAACATGAATTTGGGTACTCGAGTGCATTCTGTTGACGAAGTGCTCCCGAGGGTGAAGATGAGACGCCATGTCGTCATTGATGCACTTGAAGGTGACTGTTACATCCAAAAGATGGAGTCGAAGGCTTCTGAGGCAGGCGGAAGGTGCCTGTTGCATCCAAGATAGGGATGCTCGGGCCTCGTCTTCGTTGTGCAGGAAGAGCCGTAGATCGGAATTGCGGGGCTAGGCTCTTTCTTCCTTCAAAGTGGGTGTTGCCCACTCTTGTTGTGTTGAAAGCTGTTCCTTTGGCCGCGGTTTCGATCACGGTCTTCCTTCGCCTTTGGAGGCTCTTTCGAAGCCTCCCCTGGCCACAGACTTGCAGTGCTCTTCTCTTCCTTGGTTTGAGGACTGCCTCCAGCCAGAGGGTTAAATGCTTCATTAGTCATGGCATTTATCTGGTGAGCCTGGCTGGAAGAGCGGCACATAACTGGGCTGCTGAAGGGATGCATATAACTGGGGATGCACATAACTGTGCTGCTGAATGGATGCGCCCTGCTGGATGCGCATGGCGGGATGCGCCTGGTTGAAGGCACATGGTATCTGCTGCGCCTGTCTGAAGGCACATGATGGCTGCTGGCTGTAGACTTAGGATCTTTCTTTTGTAGAAATTCTCCTTTGTACAACCTCTTCTAGGCATGTAATAGACTTTTATGTATAAATAAAAAAGTCTTCTTCAAAATGTCTATCTTTGTTGATTTTGCTGTGAGGTATTTTGTCCGGGCTCTGGCGCATGTAGTGTCTGGCGCATGGGATTTCTGGTTGTGAAATTCCATGCTTCTACAAGACCCCCTTCAAAGTTTTCAAAACTTTTGGATAAGTTTTGGAATACTTTAAATAAGAAGCATGGAGGTCAGGGCGCATGACTGTTGGGGCGCATGCCTGTTCGGGCGCATGCTCCTCTCAGTTGATACATATAATGATGCTTCGGTAACCGAAAAGATTAATGATGATCTTTTGGCTTTATCTGCTGTTATCTCTTCACAGAACTCGAGGCGACGGCTGAGATCACTCGTCATCGGTTCACGCGTGCGACCAAGCCCTATAAATAGGTGAGAGATGGAGAGAGAGAGAGAGAGTTCTTCTTCTCTGTGCCTTTACTTTCTCTAGAGTCCTTCTTCAAAAACCCTAACTTTTCCTCTTTGAGAGAATGGCTCCCAAGACTCCTCGCGGCGGTGCTGGCAAGGGAAAGGAGAAAGGAAAGGAGCCTGTGAAAGTTGTGGCGGCTGACGTCCCCCGTCGGCCTGTCGAAGTTCGGCCGGAGGTGGTTGGTAAGTCTCATTTTACGTACACCAACGCACATAGACCTTGAGTCTTTGATGATGTGCCGCGGTCTTTGTCCGCCGACGTGCATGGGTTTAAATCCTGATGATGCGCTGAGGCTCTACCGCTGACGCACATGGGTTTAGACCCTGATGATGCGCCGAAGCACTGCTAACGCGCATGGGTTTAGACCCTGATGATGCGCCGAAGCACTGCTAACGCGCATGGGTTTAGACCCTATTGATGCGCCGAAGCTCATTTTTCAATATGTGCTTCTGATGGGTCTTAGACTCTCTTGTTACTTCTAACATCTTCGAATCTTTGCTAGTGTCGATGACTATCCCGCCTTTGAATGAAGTGCTTTTGGAGGCTGCCCTCAGTCAGACAGGGGTAGATTATGACGAGGAAGTGATAAACCCTGCTCAAGATATTCTTATACAGGATCAGCATCCTGAGAGAATGAATCAAATCCGGGAACAACAGTATGGGTTCCTCAAACGGATGATGGAGCGTGGAGTTTTAAAATCTGCCACATCTGATAAAGTGACCTTCTTGAAGCCTGAGTTCCTTTTCGGGGACCGCCTCACTTCCACTGAAGTGACGGTGTTGAAGGTCAAGGAGGACTGGTTCTTTGTAGCAAATGGGGTGCATATGACTGTTAAGCAACTTGAACGTCAATGGCCTTTGACGTCCTTCTGTCGTCTTGCCTCCAAGAGGAGGATGTCTTAGGATCTTACCCCCTCTCAGGGGGGAGCGGTGACTGGCATCATCCAAATTGATTCTACCTCCGACCAAAGGGATACTTTGACCGCCGTATGGTCTGGGTCTTCTTTCACCTGGCGGACTCTACGTCCTGGGAGCCTCTACAGTGATGTTCCCATTGATACGTTTGCTTATAGTGCTTCGACTTTTACACATTGTATGCTTTTGATGGAATGCTCATACCCGAAAGGAGATTTTTGGGTAGGGGGTTGGTGCCATTACGTTTCCAAATGGGATAAACTGACACTCTGGATCTTGTCGCAGTTTTGGACTGAGCTCCGAGAGATTGGGTTGACTGCCGCGATCCGTGCTACCCAGGCGGGTGTTGACATCAATAGGCATATGTTCCTCGCACTCTTGGAGATGTTTGATATCCATACCGGAACCTTTTTTACTCCGGTGGGAGAGTTAGGGCTCGCACTTCATGAGATGTATGAGGTGTCAAAGCTTCCTTGGGGCTCGGAACCCTATGAAGAGTACTTCCCAACCAACGAAGAGCTTCGGGTCCTGGTGGACAGGGCTGAGGAAATGACGGCCATTTTCAAGGAAGTGGCGAGTCATCATTACTACATGCAGAAAAGGGATAAAAGTAGGACGCAGCCCCATGTGACCGCTTGGAGAGATTACGTCTTTAAACAAGACAAAGAGGAACCCTCGCAGTTTTCTACTCCGCCGGCGCTCTCTCGTAGCGAAGTGCTATCCGAAATGAGCAGGTTAGGTGAGAAGAATCCCCGAGGGAATGAAGACCAGCAGTCAGATGAACGCTCCTACAGCTGCTTCTGGCATCTTGCTTATCGGATGTCATCCAAGGCGGTGTTGACGGCCTACTTGATGATATGGCTCCGGGATTGCGTGTTTGCAGGTGGATCCGGTGCCGTAGAGAGGGTGACCCGGAACTTAATCCTGCCAGCCGTGAAGTTGGTCTTCGGCCGGCGTTTGGATCTTCTCCCCGCAATGGTATGTAACCTGCGGCGAGGTTTGCGAGAGTTTGCGGGAAATGTGATTCATGACAGAGGCAGAAACAATAACTTCCCGCGTGTCGAACTGCCGTTTCACTATTTGATGGGATGGTTAATTTTATACCATCCCAATGTGATGAGCCCAGGTTCAGAAGAAGACTACAGGGCTGGAGATGCATTCCTTTACCGTTTCCACCGGAGGAGCTGGTCGCACACCGGTGTCCCTGTTTGTAGAAAGGTTTTATCCCGTCTTCAGGGTTGGAAGATCACTAAAGTTGGTCCAATCTATTTGGGTTTTGAAGCCAACGAAGATTTAAAGGATTCGGGCGAAGGTATCACCGCTCTGCCTCAATGGGGATTCCGCTGGTTGCAAAGTATCCGGCCATCCCATCTGGTGTATCGGAACAGGAATCAGTGCTACATGGAACCATATTTACCGAGCCGCTTTGCACGACAATTTGGTTATGCTCAGCTGATGTTGGATAACCCTAGTATTACTCTGGGGTATGCTGGAAGTTTGTTGGATGGTGCACGAGCTTGGCATTACTATAATGCCAGATGTACCGGGGCTCGTTTTACGTTGCCCGTCCCAGATCCGTGGCCGCCCATTCTTTACTCGGCTGCCAGATTTTACTGTATTATGGCTGCCGTGCCCCCTGGATATGATAGGGAGACCAGCTTTATCGCAGGCACCCAGTTAGCAGTGACCGGGGAGATGCCAGCGAAAGCCAGATCGCATCGTCCGCCAGGGGCGGGTCATCGAGGTGTCTCTTCCGCGTCTCAGGCAGAACCCTCGGTCGATCAATCAAAACGACGTGCAGATACAGGGGCTGAATCTCCTGTGCCGAAGAAGCAGAAGAAGGCGTCGTCACCGTCGGTGTCATCGGACTCAGCGTCCGCAGAGGTAGAGATGTCCTACATAGTCCGGTTTAGGTTCCACATTTTATGTAACCGATGCCTTCTTTTGTAGGAACCGCTAAAAAGAAAGCCTAGTACTCCAAAATCGGGTGGGAGTAGGCCAAAAGAGATGGCGGGCTCGTCTGGAGTGCGCATCCCGCCGACTATGATGTCTCCCATGGAGGGGAATCCGGAGGATGCTGTCGTCGTGGAGATTTCGGTATCTCCGGATTATGTCAGGAGGGAAGCTGAGGGTGCAACAGCTTCTGAGATGAGGAAGGCTACAATGGAGGCTTCAAATGCCGAGGGAAGCACGCGGCTTCCTGGCGGCGAGGTGGAATGGAGTTCGTCGTCTTCGGATGACGTTGCTTCGTCTTCGGATGACATTGCTCCAGAGATGCAGGAGTCTGTTGCGGGGGCAACAGATATGGTTGGAACAGAGGAGAGGGTTAATTCCCCTCCTTGTCATGATGAGGGGAGGTCGGCTGTATCATTGCCGAGTCCTACCCCAGCCTCACCCGTGGAAATTGAGGTGGCTACCGATCAGGAGGTAGCGACAGATCCTGTCCCTGTAGAGGGACTTGAGAAGGATGAGACTCATCTGCCAGTCCTGTCTCCCGAGGAGGGCCAGGAGATGAGTGTTGATCTCCCCGTTCTGTCGGGGGAGGTACTGGTCGCTGATAGGATGTTGGGGGAAGAAGAGGTGGCCGTTGACGTCGGTGGTTCCTCCGGGCTTGAGAAGGGTAAGGGTGTAGAACCCTCTGTTGCCCCTTCTACTTGGGGTACTATTTCGACGCCTGTGCCGGCTTCCTCTGTACCTTCGGCTCCTCGGGCTAGCAGTCCAGTCCCTGTTGATGAAGAGCCTATTGATGCCGAGGTTTCAGCCTCGCAGGTTGAGGTTGGCGGATCTTCTTCCGGTCCGTTAACTACAGCAGCTCCTCCAACTCCTGCTATGACGCCGCAGGTGCTGGCGGACGCAGATGAATATGTGAAATTGATCGTCGAGGGGGTGTACAAAATGCTGCAGAGGGGTGTATCTGCGGTGATGGATACCAACGGGAGCTTTGAGACGGCAAAAACTCTGACAATGCCTTATATCGGGCTGATCCCGGTCCACCAAGGCCACGACCATATGGCCGAAATCCTAGAGGCTTCAGTGATCGAGCTGGACCAGCGGCTCACAGAACTTCAGTGCATCCAGCGAAACGACCTTTCCGTCTTGATAGATGCGGAGAAGGAGAAGTTGATCGCCGAGATCGAGTCTTCCTACCAGGCCACTGTGAGCACCTGGGAGCGCGAGGTGGCTGAGACTGAGGCTGCGGTAGAGCAGTTGTCTCAATCCATGAAGAAGACAATAGAAATGCGAGCTGCGTTGGATGCTAATATCGCAGAGATCAACACCCAGATGCGCCACCTTGAGGACCAACGGGCCCGACTCCAGTTAGATGCCGAACGTGTCCAGGCTGGACACGTAGCATTCGAGAAGGTGGAAGCTACTTTCACTCAGCGAACTCTTGCCCTGGCTCAGCAGCGACAACAGCTTGATGAGAAGCATGAGAACGATACTTTTGCCGAAGCTGTTGAATTGATGCGTCAAGAAGCTGAGCGTCGAGTCCTGGCGACTGTGGAGATTCGTGCAGCCGACTTGAGACGTCGAGTCAGAGAGCTCTCAACCAACCCTGGAGATGTTTAGGGACTGTAGCCTCTCCCTTTTTATGTTTTTTTTTGTAACCCTGGCTGGGGGATAGTGTAGTTCTGTACTCTCTCTTTTTTTAGAAAATAAAGAAGTACACAACTTTTTTTGTGATGTGTTCATTTTTGTTATCATGAACTTGATGATTTGTGTGGACCTATTATCTTTTGCGTACCTTGGTTTTCAGGTACAGATAATAAGTTTGAAGGAACCAATATGTTTGCTCAGAGGTAATGTGGACGTGGCAATCATTGGGTTCAAATGATAGAATCTTCCTACTCAGAGGTATCATGGACGTGGTAGGAATGATCCTGGGGGATACGCTGAACAACTCAGAGGTGATGTGGACGTGGAAGTTCTGCGATCAATGTACGACAACGCAGGGGTTGTTTGTACGAGATGTTTACTCAGAGGTAATGTGGACGTGGTAAACATGAAGGATAGCGTAGGCTCACGAAGTGTAAGATTCTTCTTTGTAGGGTGTAGAGGGACAACTCAGAGGTGATGTGGACGTGGTTGTCTTTCTACTGAGGATGCTACGGAACAACTAGGTTCTGGAAGCGTATGATTTTGTTGGAAGGGAATTGTCTGTGAGTCCTGATGATTGGATCCACCGATCCCTTGGTGGAAGCACATGTCTGAGAGATATCAAGAATAGTACTTCTTTAGGAACTTGCCGTTGATGGGCATCATGAACAAGTCCCCATTGGGTTTGGCGAGACGGTAAGCACCGTTTGAGTATACCATCTCTATGATGAAAGGTCCTTCCCACTTGGGTTCGAACATTCCTAGTGTCTTGTGAGTTAACACCATCGGCCTCCTGACTGCCAGAACCTGATCGACAACTTGGAAAGTCCTCTGCTTGACCTTCTTGTTGAAAGCCTATGATATACGGGCTTGGTAGAGTTCGATGCGTTGTTGAGCTAGGACACGTTTCTCGTCAAGTGCCTCCAGTTCCCGCAGACGACGATGTTGATTGTCCTCTTCTTTGAGTTTGTTTGTGATTTCTACGCGGAGTGAGGGTATCTGGATCTCGAGAGGCAGTACCGCTTCACTCCCGTAGACCAGAGAGAATGGAGTGTTGCTTGTTGGGGTCCGTACCATTGTGCGGTAGGCCCAAAGACATTCGCCAAGCTTTTCGTCCCAGTCGCGTTTGTTGGATGACACGACCTTTTTGAGCAGCCTAACGATAGTCTTGTTGAACGCCTCTGCTAACCCGTTTGCAGCCGGATTGTAGGCGGTTGATGCCACGTTTTGAATGCGATTCTTGTCACAGAACCTGCTGAAAATGTGGCTGATGAACTGAGGACCATTGTCATGGATAATCCGTCGGGGTACTCCGAAACGGTAAATGACATGGTGTTTGATAAAGCTGACCACCCTGGAGCTCTTTACTTCCGCCATTGGGACTGCTTCCGCCCACTTGGAGAAGTAATCGGTAATGGCCAGGATGAAGCAGTGTCCTCTTGATGAAGGAGGGGTGATCGGTCCTACAATGTCCATGCCCCAGGCTTCAAAGGGCCAGGAGACGACTGTAGGATGTAGTGATTCTGACGGTATATGTATGAAGTCTGCATGAAGTTGGCACGCGTGGCACTTCTTAGCATATTCAACAGCGTCAGCGGCCATGGTTGGCCAGTAGTAGCCCATACGTTGCAGTCGATCCTGCAACTTAGGACCGGGTTGATGAGCTCCGCAAGTTCCGTCATAAGCTTCTCGAAGAGCCTCGGCCGCTTCTTCGTTGGACAGGCATCGAAGGAGAAGCCCATCGAAGGAGCGTCGATACAGCGTTTTAGCGGCTGTATCGTAGTAGAATCGAAGAGAGAGTCTCCTGACTGAGACGGCTTCCTTCGTGTCCTCTGGAAGAATTTTGTAGACAGCGAAGTCGATGAACGGGAACCTCCAGTCTCGGACATTAACACCAGTATTTGTCGGCATGGCATGAGCTACTCGTAAGCATAGGTTGTTTCTAGGACAAACCAAGTCTCGGCCAACTACCGTGACGTAGTGTTGAGTCCCAAGGGGTGCTGCCAATGAGGCCGCGAGGCCAGCGAGAGCATCAGCCTCTAGGTTTTGTAGACGAGGTACATGTTCGATGAAGAACCCGGTGAAGGTTGAAATGATGTTCAATGCAACTTTATGGTAAGGGATCAGATCTTCATGGCGAACCTCGTATTACCTTCGAACCTGGTTTACGACGAGTTTTGAGTCGCCATAAGCTTCCAGATGATCCACCCCCAGCTGTTGTGCCAGCTGGAGTCCCATGATGAGCGCGTTGTACTCGACAACATTGTTGGAGCACGGCTTCGAAAGGGAGTAAGCACGCTGGATGACCAACTGATCGGGAGAGACTAAGACTACCCCCACTCTTGCGATGATCTGGCCTTTGGGACCTGTTTTTGAAGCGCCATCGAAAAACATCCGCCAAACGGAGCTTCCTTCAGTGACGTTTGATTCTTGGACCTCATCCGGGATGTCTTCATAGAGTCTTGAAGATTCTGGGATGGGGTGCGCAGCTAAGAAGTCGGTGAGGGCCTGACCCTTAACGACTTTTTGTGACACAAACACCATGTTGTATGGTGTTAGCAGGATCGCCCATGTAGCTAGCCGGGAGTTTAGTGACCCTGGCTTCGTCATGAGGACTCTGAGTGGATTGACTCGGGAGATGACATGAATTGTCTTGCCCGAGACATAATGGTGAGTCTTCTGGATGGCAAACACCAAGGCCAAGCACTCCTTTTCAACGGGGTTGTACCGGTGTTCGGCCCCGATGAGTGTTCGACTGAGGTAGTAGATTGCTTGCTCGTAGCCTGTATCGCTATTTTGAGCCAACAGAGCACCAAGGGAATGATCCATGGCACGGACGTAGAGGAGAAATGGTTTACCGGCGACAGGTGCTACCAGGACTGGTGGGCTCATCAAGTAGGCTTTGATGTCGTCGAAAGCCTTTTGGCACTCCTCTGTCCAGACGTAAGAGACTCCCTTCTTCATGAGCTGAGTAAAGGGTTGACATTTACCGAAAAGGTTTGCTATGAACCTCCGGATGTATGCCAGGCGTCCCTGTAATCCCTGAAGTTCTCGAAGATTCTTCGGAGGGTCCATGTTGAGGATGGCTTTGGTCTTCTCGGGATCAACATGAATGCCTTTCGCCGTGATGACAAAGCCCAAGAATTTTCCACTAGAAACCCCCAGGAAGGATTTAGCGGGGTTCATCTTGAGTTGATGTGCCCGTATGAGATCGAAGACTGTCTTCAGGTCCTGTAGGTGATCACCTTTGAGGCGGCTCTTGACTGCAATGTTGTCAACATACCATTCGACTGTCTTGCGAAGATGTTGACGGAAGATGGTGCTCATAGCTCGTTGGTATATCGCACCGGCGTTCTTTAAACCGAAGGACATCACTGTGTAGCAGAAAACACCCTTCGGAGTCCTGAATGACGTGTGTTTTGCGTCATCGGGGAACATCTTGATTTGATTGTAGCCTGAATACCCGTCCATAAAAGATATGCGTTCAAAGCCACAGGTGTTGTCGATCATCACATCGGGGATTGGAAGCGAGAATTCGTCCTTCGGGCAAGCAGAGTTGAGATCCCTGAAGTCGATACAGACTCGTATCTTCCCATTCTTTTTGGTGACAGGTACGACGTTGGCTACCCAGTCTGGGTGTTGTTCCTCACGGATGAAGCCGCTGGTCAAGAGCTTGTCCACCTCTTGATCGATGACATTCATGATGTCCGAACGGAAGCATCGCTGTTGTTGTTTGATAGGTTTGGCATCAGGTAAGATGTTCAATCTATGCATTACGATCTGTGGATCGAGTCCCGGCATATCTTCGTAGCTCCAGGCGAAGACGTCGATATACTCTTTAGCCAGCTGGATTAAAGACTCTTGGTCTTCTCCTTCTAGGCTTTTGCTGATGAAGATGGGTTTGGAAGAAGATCCGTCCCCAAGGTCGATCTGCTCGACTTCGTCTTCGATGGGAGGTTCACGTAACTCAAAATAAGACTCCCATTGTTCTCCTAGGCATTGAGCCCAGGGTTCTTCTTTGAAGGATTCCGGCGCTTGGTCTTCGCCTTCATCCTTACGAGGTTGTGCTGACGTCATGTTGGCTGACAGCACATTCCTGAAGACTGATCTGATACTGGTATCGGAATTCCAAGTCGATGCTTCGGACGAGTGGGAATGTTCTACATCTTCTGCGTCTGAACTCTCTGGAGTTGATGGCGGCGTAACATAGCCTACCCCCCGTCGAGTCCGATTGTAGTAGTCCTGCGGCTTTCTTTTAGGTGTTGGAAGCCGGAGAGGGAGACGTCGACCCTTGCCGTAGTTTAGGCCTTTGTCGCTTTTTAGGTCGTAACCCATCTTTTGGATGATGTGCTTTGCCGTATCCGTGTACCGATAGGCTTGTATTCTGCCGGTATCCGGTTCTGGCTCGAGTGGCGGGAGGTCTTGATGACGTTCGACTTTGCCAAAGATGATGGATCCTTCGTCTCGACTTCGTGGAGCGACTATATAACAGACTCCTTGAGATGGGACTACTCGATTTACATGATGGACGGTCGTTATTTGTGTTTACAACGACCATAGAGCGTTATCTAATGCATACATGGCATTCCAATGTGGAAGACAAGAATAATTAAAAGACACTCTATTATTGATGAAATACGAAATTTTATCCCGTGGGATTACATTGTCTAAGGAGGGTGCATCTACATCAGCAGAGATATATTCGCCAAGCTCCTCATCTGTAAGCACTGGGGTCGGATCAGGAGAGTCCACCACAGCTTTTACTTTGGGGTCTGAGAGGGTTATGTGAGCCCTCTCTGGCATTTTGGATGACTGCGGCGGCTTGCCCTTAAGACGCACCTTCAGAGGTACCTCCACTGCGCCTCCAGAGAGTGGTGCCTTCCCCTGTAATTTTGCCACCAGGGGAGCCGATGTCTGAGGCGGCTTTCCCTTGAGGCGTATCTTCAGGGGAGCTTCAGGAGTTGGTGCTTTCCCTGGTAGCTTGATGCTCATTGGAGGCACCTTCTGGGGTGGTTTGCCCTTGAGTCGGATCTTCAAGGGGGCGTCGGGAGTCATCTCAGGCTCCATGTCCGGCTCTGCTACCGCCTCTGCCTCATCATCAGCATCATTGGCTTCCTCCTCGTCAAGTGACTTGTACAAGTCGGAATCGATGAAGTAGGCTTCATTCCCTTTGAAAGGATCGATGTCTGCGAACTCCGTCCGGATGACGCCGTTGGTGGATACATATTTCATGCACTGGTGGAGCGTAGATGGCACCACCATGTACTCATGCAACCATGGGCGACCGAGCAGGATGTTGTAGTTGACCTCGGCGTCCACAACGTAGCAGGTCACCTCAGTTTTGAGGTTACCGATGTGACACTTCAGTCGAATCTTGCCCAGTGGCTCGCTTTTGCTAGCGTTGAAGCCACTGATGGTTGTGTTGGAGGGCGCCAGCCGGTACATTGGGATCCCCAGTGTTGATAGCAGCGCCTTCGGAATGATGCTGAGGGAAGACCCCGGATCGATCTGAATCTGGCTTACCTTGACTGAACCGATATACCCTGTGTAATACAGCGGCCGGTTATGTCGGTGGTGCTTGAGCAGCATGTCTTATTGGGTGAAAGTTATGTTTCGGATAACTTCATCCGCACAATGACAGTGCGCACAAGTAGTTGGGAGGTCTTCAGGCTGCTTGACCTGACTGAGAAAGGATTCGGCATCCTTCAGAGCTTCACAGAGAGCTTCTCGGGAGTCTTTGGAAAGACGCAGGAGCTCGAACAAAGATAAGCGTGCAGGAGTACTGGCCAGTTGTGCCAGTATGTCGAAGTTGTGGGGCTTGGCTAGCCCCGAAGCATTCTTATTTCGTAGAGGTCTGTCGAAATAAGCCTCCACCTGCTTCTGCTTATTGGCTGCTGAGGGCTTAGACGGGCCCTCCTCCTGAGCAGCAGGGACGGTACAAGGAGGCACCACCTCGGCGGCAGTTTCGCCGGGCTGGACATTTTGTTGTGCACGCGTCTGCACAGGGAGTGCCTCTTCTGGTGAAGAAGAGACCGTGCGGCAAGACTTGATCTTTCTGCCTTTTGATTTGGAGGTAGAGCATACCTCCGGTTGAGTCACCTCGGAGACGAGGTCGGGATGAACCCACAGGACCTCTCCTCGAGATGTGGTGAGTGGGATGAGTCCACTCACATTGTCACGGGTGGGTGGTAAGTTAACCACCTCCATTGTCGCCTTAGGAATGGGGACGACGCCATGTTGTGTGGTAGTCGGCGGCAAGGTGCCGAACTGGAGCGACACCACATTGGCTGACACCGTCTTCTCTTCGTAGTCGACGGAGATTACATCCGCATTGATCATGCGCTGGATGTAATTTTTGAGGACATAGCAGTCCTTGGTCGGGTGTCCGACAAACCGATGGTAGTGACAGTACCTCGGGTTGTCCACTTTCCCAACTTCATCGGGCCGCTTTGGGTCCGGTAGCTTGATCTTGTCACCCTGCTTTAGTATTTCAAAAAGTTGCAGGGTGTCTTCGTCGTTGAACGAATAAACCTCCTTGGGCCTAAGTGGAGGCTTCTGAGTAGGCGCAGATGCGCCTTTCGAGGTATTAACAGTCAATGCCTGCTTCCCCTTTGTCTCTCGTCTGGGGTTGTTGGCTGCAGACTTTTTCCCCTTGTCATTAAAGGCAGGGAAGCTGACTCCCAGAAGACGTGCATTGGCCGCCTTCTTTTCTGCGGCTTCAGCTTCGATGATCAGGGAGCTCTAGTCGGGAGCAGGGGTAGAGTTGAGCCAGAGCTTGACTGCAGGCAGCATGTTCATGCTGCAAGAGGAGAGGAGCGCATGTTCTGGCATGCCTGGAGGTAGCCTGAAGCAGGCCTGTCGGAAGCGTTCGATGAACACCAGAACCGTTTCCTTCTCCTTCTGGCGTATCTCTATGAGGGACGCCATCGTCATGTCCTTCCCGCCGTCGTAGAAGCGGTCGAGGAAGAGGCGCGTCAAGTCATCGAAGGATGCTATGGAATTGTCGGGGAGGCTGCAGTACAAGTCATACGCCACTCCCTTCAATGCTCCGATAAATATGCTAGTGAGGAGCGCGTCCTCCTTCGAAAGATGTCCCGTTTGGGACTGAAAGTACGTCAGGTATCGACGCGGAGAGTCCTTTCCGTCGTATGGCGTGAGTGTTTGTGGTTTATACTTTGGGGGATAAACCACCTTGTTCCACTCGAGAGGATAAGGCTGAGGGATGCCCATCTTCTGGCGCTCCTCTTGCCTGTTCTTGGACTCGAAGCGCTCCCGTAAGTCCTTGATCATTTCAACCACATCCTCCGTGGAGCTGGGAGTCGGGGAAGGTGGTACCATCTGGAGTGGAGCGTTTGAGGGCTCAGACGTCCGGGGTACTTCTCGGCGATCTGTGTCTGAGGATACCCGTTGAAGGGGTACGCTCGACTCCCCATTGGCCCCTGGGTCGAGACCGGTTGAAGGTGTTCTGGTCAAGGCCGACCGTATCTCAAACACTGCTTGAGTCAGTGTTTATATAGAGGCAGAGAGGGTTTTGAGTCCTCCCTCTAATGAGTCTATGCGCTGGACGATGTCCTGCGGCGGCGCATCAGACTCGGAATCACCCCCAGCCATGTATACTGTCATGACACGGCCGGGAGTGGATGGATTGGTTGAGGCTTCGCTCTCGGCCTCACTCTCATGCAGGGGAGTCGCCTCTCCTGGAGTTTCATCCTGGCCACCCCCAGCCACGTTCTGGAGGTCATTCTCGATGGGCGCATCTGCAAGGGCCTGATTACCCTCAGCTCCGTCTTGAAGGGCCTCTTCGATTCCGGAACTACCCCCGGCTGTGTCCTGGGGGACATCCTCATTTTGAGGGGATTCTGGGAGGCTGACTTCGCCTCGAGTATGAAGATCCGCCGCAGCTGTGCTTTGGACATCTTCGTCTTCGTAAGGGGGCTCAACAAGGGTCTGACTACCCCCAGCTTCCTCCAAGAACTTCTTCCTCGACCGAGTGCCTTCGAACACCCCGGAGGATGAGACAGCTGCCTTGGTTTTCTTCGGCTGGCTTTTGGATGAGGACGAGGAATTGCCAGTCGCCTTCCGGACTGACGAGGAGTTGGAGATCACGTTGCATGAAGCAACCCTTGGCTCCTCTTCTGCTGACACCTTCGTCCCAAGGCGACGTCGAAGGGGTGTCGATGATTGCAGCCGCTGGAAGACTGACTGCCTTGGTGGTACTGCCACCTTGCAACAGCAGTTGATGGTGACCACCGCACAAGTATGCCCCGTGAGAGGCGCATCGTGCTTGTTGGTCGACTCTCCTGACCGGCGCTTGTGAGTGATCACGTTACGCAGGTCATTGGAGGAGAATGCTACCTTCACACCCCCTTCAGGCGCATGGCAAGGCCAAACACCGGGGTGGTCAGGTAAGTGCTGTGCCCCCTGATCTAATACCAAGCAGGCATCACGATCAGTAGTGGGGGAACCACAACATTTGAAGTGACTTGAACGGACCTCAAACGCACAACCAGAGAAGGCGTGGGAGTTCAAGACCACTGAATTTGCCTCACTCGACTTGGTTGTGCACGCAGTAGATGCGCCCAAGTGAGATGAGGACTTTGAAGGTCGACTCGTTTTTGGTGCAGAAGCACCTGAGTCGACCTTGTACAGCTTGCCATCAGCAGTGCGCGTGATTGTGAGCGTATGCTTTTGGCTTGCTGCTGGCATAGCACGTTTGTGGCGCATGGCCCGTGCCGCCTTGGATTTCTTCGTACTAGCCCGCTGGGGCACATAGTACTTAGTATCCAAATTCTCCTCGCCATTACAGCGAGTGAGTCTGTCAAAGACAGAGACTTTTTGTGGCGCATTAGAGGTGATGCACGGGGCATTAGCTGTGCCCCGGCTCCGTCGACGCATCTTCCTCGCCTGAGAGGGAGATGGCTGGGGAACGTGGTCAGCCGCACGCTTCCCCGAGAGATGTACTGCATCAGCGGGTGCACCATTGTTGCTGAGGACGTCAGCAGGAAGGGAAGGCTGGATTGGCGCATCCCCTTCAGTGGTGGTGCCCGAGGCGTCGACCTTGCGCACCCAGACTCGGCGGGTCTTCTTCGGCTTCGGCAGCCGCTTCGAAGGACTTGCACTTCCTTCAGAAATGAACTCCTCGTACGCCTGTTGATTGAGGCGTACGACCAGCGTCTTGTGGGAGAAGCCCACCTTCACGTCGTCGGCTTGTAACACGACTTTCTCGGTGGAGGAGAAAGAGGTCCCCAGCAGAGTCGCCAGCTTGTTTGCCATTAAAATTGCTTGATTGAAAATTTTAACACAAACAGAACAGTGTTACAATATAGGACTTAGATGTAGTCCTAGGAGTACACTTTTGTTTAATCTGGGTTCCTTGTGCCAATGGAGCGAGTGGTAATGCGTTGACTCCGTTGACGAGCTGACGACGGTTATCGGATCTCTGAAGGTTTGGATTGCTCTGGGTGCTGGAGATTGCTGAGAGGAGGAAGACGTTGAGTGTCTGTATCTGCCTCTCTGGTGGTGTGTTCCTTGTCTGTATTGTGCGTTGTGTGTGTGTGTGAAGGAAATGATCCCTCTATTTATAGCTGAGCAGGTTGGCTGCTCATACGCGCAGATGTAGGATGCGCCAGTGTGTGGGGACGCCACGTGGAGATTGCCGATGGAGGCGCCTTGCTCATGCGCCCTGATCGAGGGGTTGAATTCTTCATACTGCTGTTGTGAGCCGGCACGTAGCAGAGGAGAAGATCTTTCCGTTGCTGAAATCTTGGATGAGTTGAGTCAAAGGACACGTGTCGTCGACTCATGGCTCGGAGATCTCGGATTTGGTAGGGGATGATCTGGTGGGATGCGCCTTGGATTGGGCGCATGAGAAGACTTTGGCTCGTAACCTTTAGGAGTCACGAACCATTCTGGGCGCATGGCTTTTGATGCGCATGCAGGCGACTTTCCTTCTGTCTTTTGGGATCAGAGAGTAGTCTGGGGCGCATGGCTTTTGAGGCACATGCAAAGCTTTAAATGGAGACTTTTCTTCTGTCTTTAGGGATCAGTGAAGAGTCTGAGGCGCATGGCTTTTGAGGCACATGCGGATGGTTGGGTGGCCACGTGGCAGTAGCCGTCGGAGTAAAGTCATGATGATGCTGACGTTGGCGATGCTTCGTTTTTTGAAAAAGCTGTCAACTGTTCAGACTTTGGGAGGTGTGCTACCAACTCTGTTAGTTCAGCATTTAATGTTTCTGACATTCGATGGACAGCTGAGTGGGCGCGTCGATTGGCGTTCCACTAGGTATGGGGACGCATGGAGGCGCATCCTCTGTGATGTGCTTGGTACTGAAGGGCGTGTTCTGTGTGATGCGCCTGATGTCGAAGGGCGCGTCTGTATGATACGCTATCTGGCCTGCGCATCCGACACGTCTTTAATGATGCGGCTGTTTCGCTCCTCGTGTGCTTTAAATAGCCGTTTGACTGAATTCGAGGCGTCAGGTTCATCCATTTAATGCAAGTTCATTGCACGGAATTCGGAGAGCCATCCACTTTGGCATGTGGGTTTGATCTGCTCGGCCTATAAATAGTGGCATGGAGAGAAGGTTTGCTTCTCGTTCTCTCACGTACTTCCAACATAAATTTGGGTACTCGAGTGCATTCTGTTGACGAAGTGCTCCCGAGGGTGAAGATGAGACGCCATATCGTCATTGATGTACTTGAAGGTGACTGTTACATCCAAAAGACGGAGTCGAGGGCTTCTGAGGCAGGCGAAAGGTGCCTGTTGTATCCAAAAATAGGGATGCTCGAGCCTCGTCTTCGTTGTGCAGGAAGAGCCGTAGATCGGAATTACAGGGCTAGGCTCTTTCTTCCTTCAAAGTGGGTGTTGCCCACTCTGGTTGTGTTGAAAGCTGTTCCTTTGGCCGCGGTTTCGATCACGGTCTTCCTTCGCCTTTGGAGGCTCTTTCGAAGCCTCCCCTGGCCACAGACTTGCGGTGCTCTTCTCTTCCTTGGTTTGAGGACTGCCTCCAGCCAGAGGGTTGAATGCTTCATTCTTCATGGTATTTATCAGGTGAGCCTGGCTGGAAGAGCGGCACATAACTGGGCTGCTGAAGGGATGCACATAACTGGGGATGCACATAACTGAGCTGTTGAATGGATGCGCCCTGCTGGATGCGCATGGCGGGATGCGCCTGGTTGAAGGCGCATGTTATCTGCTGCGCCTGTCTGAAGGCGCATGATGGCTGCTGTCTGTAGACTTAGGATCTTTCTTTTGTAGAAATTCTCCTTTGTACAACCTCTTCTAGGCATGTAATAGACTTTTATGTATAAATAAAAAAGTCTTCTTCAAAATGTCTATCTTTGTTGATTTTGCTGTGAGGTATTTTGTCCAGGCTCTGGCGCATGTAGTGTCTGGCGCATGGGCTTTCTGGTTGTGAAATTCCATGCTTCTACAGTTTACTCTATAGTTTTCTTGTTTGATATCCCGTTGAGCCATTGCTTGATATTCCATTAAGACACGATTGTGACACTGTAGTTATCGTATCCTTCTTAGAGTATCATTGACCGTTATTGATTGTTAGAGAGTCGGGATGGAAAATACTCGGTAAATACGTGAACAAACCCAATTACCATTACCGAATGATAGCTAAGTCATACACACCCACGTATGAGTTAGCCGTACTAATTACTGAATGATAGCCATCGTATGATGTGCCGTATTAGCCTAGCCGTTCACGTATTAGAAGGTATTTCATACACACATAGTGGTTCCTATCTTTTCCTTTACCTAGTTTATTATCTTGTTAAGTTCACATCTTGCCAGTTCATATCTTGCTAGTGCTAGTTCATATCCTGATAGTTCTTGTCTTGCTAGTTCTTTATATATTCTTTACCTTTATGGCTTCTCGCTTGTTCTAACTTATTTTGGACTAACAACATTAATTGTAATATGGTTATACTCTGCTCCTTTCCTGACTGGATCGTTGTTATAGGTGAGGTTGACGTGCCTACTCTTGCGCTATGGACCATACGAGGGGGAGATAGAGACCCGAAGGCTAAACCATAGAAGACTAGTTAGTTGTGTGGTAGTTTTCTATAAATGTAAAAGCTTACTTTCTTCTTCAAATATAAAACTTCTATATTTTGTAAAGTTGATTTAGTTGTTGTGAATGAGCAGTTAGTATTTATGAGCACTTTATTTATTGCGAGCTAGACAGCGTACTACTATCGATACCGCGACGTAGGCTGGGCTTGGACACGCACTCGTATCCCGAAAAGCGGGTGCGGATCGTGACAAGTTTTTATGGTGGCCCATGCAAGTCTGTTTTCGCAAAAGATTGCGAACTTGTGGTAGTACTTAAGTTAGTCGTACTACTGCAAGCCTGCGACTAGGATGCTCATTCACAATTAGTTTTGATTTGATTTTATGATAATGAATAGGACTAGGAGTCCCTTATTCAATTTGACCCTTGGATAGTTAAGATTGTTAAATAGGCCATGTGAATTAGCTAATGATTTATTGAAGTCTCGGTATGGATAAATCGAATAATTTTTCTAAGAGAATATGTTATTTTGTTTTGACATGTTGGTAGGATCCAAGGTGGGTAGAATATACGTTTGGTAAGTTAGGACTTCATAGAATTCAATTCCTAATTTTGATCATTTTTTGTGCCATTTTATTTTCTGTCTTTTCTAAAACCTCGTTTTATTTTTAAAACTATTTTGCGATCGTTTTTTTTTTTATTCCTAATCTTGGTTCAATCATCTATATATTAATTCAAGTTGTCTCCAATCATTTTGTGATCGTTTTGTTTTCAAAACTGATACTTTTACTCAAGGACAGATACTTATATTTTTTTATCATGATCGACTTATTTGAATTTATTGAAGTTCCTTTGAAATTCTTATGGATATAGTTGAAATAATTTTTGATGAATTGCAATGGTAAGGCAGATGCGCACTGTTTCCATTTATTTGAATTATGGAGATTGCGGGTTCACTACAGTCAGAAGCGCACTGTCGTGGCATGATCCCTAAGTTGAAATAATTTCAAGTATGCGTAGGTTGTCAAATATTAGTTAAACTATATCCTAGTTGTATTATTGATCTTTTGATTTATTATGTCAATATTGGGTAGAGTTGATAAAGTGTTCAATAACATATTATACTTGAGTCATGAAACCAAGGGTTCACGGCATCCACATGTACACTGGCGAGGCATGGATTCTCGGTTAAATGACTTTGGATATACTTATGATTTTCGAATATCATAGCGACTATATCTTTTATTAGCATACGACTATTAAATTTTTTTTCTTTCAAATTTATTTGATGTCTTATTTTTTGTTACCACCTTCTCTACAACTAGTAGTTCTTTATTTCTCTCATATTTTTCTATTTTCGAATCGTCATCTTTTAAATCTATTTTAATTTTCTTCCACTATATTTCTAAAACGTATTTAGATTTTGATTTTATATGCCTGATCAATTTCGATCATTCATCACATTATTTTCTTGATTATATTCTTTATTATGCTTATTCATATCGATTGGTCATGTCATATTTTGATGATATTCTTGGTTGTGCCTATTTGTATCTTTTGAAATTTCGAGAACAAAATTTTTCTAAGGTGGGTAGATTTGTAAGCCTACTTCCCAAATTTTTTAATTTTAATTTTAATTTTATTTATTTATGATCAATTTTATGGTCGTTGTGAGTCATGCCAAAGCTTGTTGGTGAGTTATGACCATCATGAGGTCACATGATCTCTAGATAGGGTCTATATGCATTCTATGGCTATATTATATTTTATTATGATTTTTAGACATTTTTATATATTTTTAAATATTTATTCTATAGAGATTTATATTTATGAATGACTTTTATAATTTATTTTGAGACCATTTGTGACTATTTTGAGACCCATTATTTTTCTTTAGGCTCTATTAGGTTAAATATATTTTCTGTATTTTTCTACAATTTTTTTGGAATTTTTAGATAATTAAATATAGAAAAAACCTATTTTCTAAGACTTCTAGAATTTACTGTGCAAGACTATGAGCAAATATTGACCCCAAATATTTTTTTCTAGGGTTATATATGTTATTTTATATTTTCTGGAATTTTTACAAATTTTTCTGATATTTTTACATATTTATTTTGAGTTATTTGATTAAAAACTGATTAAAAATTTATTTCTGGTAATTAAAAACCTATTTTCCTAAAATATTACACAGTCAGCCGTACCCTGGCCCACCGGTCGGCGCCCAGGCTGAACCGCCTCTCTCTCCTATATATATACTATTGTATTCGAAACCCTAATAAAATTTCAGCCGCCTTTTTGAGAGAGAGTTCTAGTAGAGATCTCGACTTCCCAAAGCGATTTTTGCCAACTCCGATGTGATTTTAGTGCGCCGTTTTTTTTTGTTGGATTCGTATCGAGGTAATTTTTCTGAATATGTAATTTATATTCGTATATACTATTCCTAAATTTCTGGAAAATTCGTAAAGTGTCGGTTGTCCGAAACTTGACACGTTTCGGTGTTTTCGAGATTCCGGGAGAACCAGAAATCTAAATCATGAACCGTTTGAAGATTCGGAAATCTAACACATAGATCTACGACATATATTTTTCCCAAAAATTATTTCATTAATTTACTATTTTAGTTTTTCTGTTGAACTCAGAATTGATCGGTTGATCCCCGTTTTGGTCACGATTAGCTATAACGGCGATATCTTTTGACCAAAACGTGATTTTGTGGCACAGTTAATTCCAGCGCACTCGTGACGCTGAAATCTACCAAGTTACACTTTCAAAATCTAGAGTTCACAGCGTTTGACTAAAAAGTCAACGGTACGTCTCGATTTGTGTGCCATGGCTTCCAAAATTGAGAAACATGACTTTTGATGGCCAAACTTACTTTTTTAGATTATATTTAGATTATTATTAGGTTAAATTAGGTTTATAAGTAAATTATTCCAGAATTAATTATTATTAGATTAGTAACCCAACTAGCCACTATTCCATAAATTTGGAATTAGAAAATTAGAATTGATTTGTGGTTTTCGTCAGCCCCTGTTTTTCAAATTTGGTTTAATAGTGTAAACTAGTTGCTAATGATCTATTTAGCTTTAAAATAATTTATTACGATTTTTAGAAATTTTTCTAGAATTTTTAGATAATTTTTAAATAGTTTTTAAGTCAAAATATATCCTTTTGTAATTATTTAAAATGTTTTAATATCACTTTGTAATATTTAAAATTATTTTTATATCGGTTTGCAATTATGTCAATTGTTTTAATTATAGTTTGTAAATATTATTTGCAAACTGTTAGGGTTTGGACCTAACTGCAAATTCCTAAATTCTAGGGACCCGACTGAAATTTGCCCGTCATCCACCCCCGACGACTGGCCAGCTGCCCCCGACGACCACCGACCTAATCCCCCGCCATTTCCGGCCGACTTCGACCGCCTCGACCGACCTACCCCCCTATAAGTACCCCCAGCCTAAACCCTAACCCTAGGCTAAATTTCCGACCGCCCCAGCCCTATCTCGACCCCCGACTTCCTAACCCTAACCCTAACTCTGGCAGCTACCCCAGTGCCACCTCCCCAGCCATCCACACCACCCACAGCCACCACCAACGAGTTCACCACGCCGAGACGAGAGCAGCGCCACCCGAGCGCCACGTCGACGACGCCCCAGCCGCCGTCCAGTGCCCTCGACTTCCACCCCGACGTCGGACACGTAAGTAACAACTTCGAAATCGTGTCGTGCGTATCTCGTACACACATATGCGACTCGCCAGTACACGCACAACGTAATGGTGAGTCTGGACACGTAAAACTCGACCCGTGCGTGTCATGCATAACGCAGACACGAGACTCGTGTGTCCTTAACAGTCAGGACACAGAGACTAAAGGTTAGCGGGTTTAGATTCGTGCTATTGGGTTTAAACCCATTAACCTAAAACTAACCTAATACTAACGCAAACCATTTCCTAACAAATGGCTCGGCTGACCCCGTGGCTAGCCCGACCGAGTCCAAGAACCTGACCCCTCTAGGCCGAGTTCGAGCCCCCCCCTTCTCTATTTGTTTGTTTTGTTTGTTTTGTTTTATTTTATATATATATATATATATATATATATATATATATATATATATATATTAAATATTTGTATATGTATATATATATTTTATATTTAGTATTTTATTATATAAGTGTATATTTTTTATATTATATATTTATATATATTATAATATATTTTATATTTTATATGTATATATCTATATATATATATCTATATATATATATATCTATATATATATAATATATATATTATATATATCTATATATATCTCTATTTTT
>JANAVB010004796.1:690623-698123 GCA_029216955.1 Iris pallida
TATATATATATAGACACCACACACCACACAACACACACACCACACACACACACACACAGAATATATATATATAATATATATAATATATAACACATATGTGGACACACACACACACACACACACACACACACAACACACACACACACACACACACAATAATATATAATAAAATATATAATATATATATATATATAGAATATATATATATATATATATATATATATATATATATATATATAAACACAAGGACACAAACTCTAATCCTAGTCCTCCTAGGAGTCTCCCATAGGCCTCAAATCTCTACACAAGGGACACAACCATGGGGTGGTTCCTATGGGTTCCAAAATCAATAAAATTTCATAGGAATTGATTAGAGAATAGGTAATTACCAATTAGGAGTATATATATATATATATATATATATATATATATATATTATATATATATATATATATATATAACACATGTGGACACACACACACACACACACACCAAGATTAATATATATATATATATATAATATATAAACACAAGGACACAAACTCTAATCCTAGTCCTAGGAGTCTCCCATAGGCCTCAAATCTCTACACAAGGGACACAACCATGGTGGTTCCTATGGGTTCCAAAATCAATAAAATTCATAGGAATTGATTTAGAGAATAGGTAATTACCAATTAGGAGTAAATCCTAATGAAACTCTCTCCGATTCGAAGATTCTCGAAGAATGGACACTTCCACCTTGCACTTCTCTTCCAAACTTAGGTAGCACCCTCCCTTGATGGTATAGAGAGGTTCTATGGAAGAAATTTGGGGAAAAATGGAAGTTTGAGAGATCAAATCTCAATTCTAGGTCTAGGTTTTGGGGAAAATCAAATTAGGGAAGAACTTGAGTGGAGAAGAAAGTAAATGAAGTGGGGATGGACCTCCATAGGTGGCCGGCCATGAATGGGGTTTGGGGGCATTTGGCTAATGTCCAAAATCCTCCAAGCCTCCTTAGGCCAAATTTGACTTAGGAATTTTTCGGTTCGGAACGGCCAAGTTAAAATCTACAAATTGGCCGATTAAGTCACGGAAAAATTATCTAAAGGTACCAGACTAATTTGTGGGATTTTATGGGCCTTGTCTAACTTAAAATTGGGTCCCGATCAGAGTCTAAGCTACCCCGGGTCCCGATACAAGTCGGAATGAGCTGAAATTGAACCCGACTCAAAAATCCCAAATAACAATAAAATTAAATAAAAATTTCTAAAATTCCCAGAAATAAAAAAAATGACCATTTTACCCCTATTTGTGAAAAGTGGGAGTGACAAGTCTACCCACCTTAAAAAAATTTGTCCTCGAAATTGAATGAGAAACTAACACAGCAACATGAATAGAACAAGGAAAGAAAAGAAAGAATTTTACCTCAAGGCTCGAAGAGATATGGGAATCGCTCCCGCATGTCATCCTCCCTCTCCCAGGTAGACTCACCTGGAGAGTGGTGCCTCCATGCAACACGAACCAAGGGAATGACCTGGTTCCGGAGCACCTTCTCTCTTCGGTCCAAGATCTCAACCGGCTTCTCTGGATAGCTGAGTGTCGGTCCCACTTCGATCTCGGAGTGGTCCAAGACGTGACTGGATCTGCCACGTACCGTCTCAGCTGCGACACGTGGAACACGTTGTGCACTCCCTCTAGTGCGGGCGGTAACTCCAGTCGGTAAGCCACTGCACCGACCCTGCCCAAGATACGGAAAGGTCCGATGTATCGTGGACTAAGCTTCCCGCCACCACCAAAACGAATCGTGCCACGCGTCGGAGAAATCGCAGAAACACAAGATCACCAACCTAGAACAAAAACACAAGACTTAAAGCTTGATCTAAAACAATCACAATCAGACTCAAATAGAAAAAATCTAAACTATACCTCAAACTCCAACGGCCTCCGGTGGCTATCGGCCCAATGCCGCTGCCTGTCCTGTGCCACCCGAAGTCTATCTCTGATAACCCTGACCTTCTCGCAGCATCCACTACCATCTCAGGGTAAGCAAAACCCTCTCGCCGACATCATCCCAAGACAAGGGAGTACGGCACCTCCGTCCGTATAGAGCCTCGAAAGGTAACATCATTATACTGGCTTGGTAGCTGTTGTTGTAAGCAAACTCTACCAAATGAAGGTGGTCCTCCCAAGATCCTCCGAAGTCCAAGACACAGGTACAAAGCATATCCTCGAGGGTCTGAATCGTCCTCTCTGACTGCCCGTCTGTCTGGGGGTGGTATACGGTACTGAACTTGAGCGATGTGCCCAAGCTGATATACAAACTCCTCCAGAAGTGGGAAGTGAATCGGCTGTCCCAATCCGAGACTATACTCACTGGAACCCCGTACAATCGGACTATCTGCCGTACGTACATCTCCGCCAGCCTCTCCGTAGATAAACCCACCTTGAAAGACAAAAAGTGGCGATTTGGTCAATCGATCAACAATGACCCAAATCGCATCCTTTCCTCCTGGAGAGCACGGAAGTCCAGACACAAAGTCTATAGTGATATGCTCCCACTTCCACTCAAGAATGGGTAGTGGCTGGAGCAATCCACCTGGTCTCTGTCTCCCGGCTTTCACCTGCTGGCCACACCAAGCATCTAGAAACGAACTGAGCAACCTCGCATTTCATGCCATACCACCAAACATGTTGTCTCAAGTCTCTATACATCTTGTTAGCTCTAGGATGCATGGAGTACTAAGAACGATGCGCCTTCTGAAGAACCTCCTCCCGAAGTCCTCCGCTCGGCACGCACAATCTGGTACCATGCCTCAACGACCCATCTCCCGCTACAGAGAACTCATCCAACAGTCCTGCCCGGACCTGCTCCCTGATGACCCTCAGAGCCTCATCCTCAACTGAGCTGCTCTGACTCTGTCCATCAGCTCTGACTGTACCTGAAGACCCCACATCTGCTCCTCAAACCCAAGAACTATCACTTCTATGCCCAAGCTCTCCAGATCTGCCAGAAGGTGACAATCCATCATCAAACACATGGCCACGGGATACCTGCTCAAAGCATCCGCAACCACGTTGGCCTTCCCCGGATGGTACTGTAAGGATATATCAAAATTCTTCATCAGCTCTAACCTATCGCCTCTGCCTCATATTCATCTCCTTATGGGTAAATACGTACTTCAAGCTTTTGTGGTCAGTATAAATCTCCATACGCTCTCTGTACAAATAGTGTTTCTACAGCTTCAAGGCAAAAATGACCGCTGCCAACTCCAAATCATGAGTCGGGTAGTTTTTCTCATGTGGTCGTAACTGCCTAGATGTATAAGCAATTACCTTCCCATGCTGCTGAAGAACGCAACCCAGACCCTTCCCCGAAGCATCACTGTAGATCGTGAATTCTCCGAACCCAGATGGCAACGTCAAAATAGGAGCCGATGTCAACCTCGTCTTCAGCTCCTCGAAAGTAGCATGGAACTCATCAGTCCAGACGAACTCCACGTCCTTCCTGGTGAGTCTAGTCATCGGCTCTGCTATTCGAGAGAAGTCCTGTATGAACTTCCTATAGTAGCCTGCCAAACCTAGAAAGCTCCGAATCTCGGCAACTGAACTGAGGGTCGACCAAGACTCTACCGTCGCAATCTTCCTCTGATCCACTAAAATCCCATCACCAGATACAACATGGCCCAGGAACTCCACTCGATCCAAGAAGAACTCGTACTTCGACAGCTTCCCATACAGCTGCTCCCTCCTCAGAGTCTCCAGCACTACTCGCAGATGCTCCTCGTGCTCCTCTGGCATCTTTGAATCGATGAGAATGTTATCAATGAAGACCACCACGAACTTGTCAAGGTATGGATGGAATACCTTATTCATCAAGTTCATGAATATCGCTGGAGCGTTAGTCAACCCAAACGGCATGACGGTAAACTCATACTGGCTATAGCGGGTACGAAAAGTAGTCTTTGGGATGTCATCCCTCCTCACTCTCAGCTGATGGTAGCCCGATCGTAAGTCTATCTTCGAGAACACCCTCGTGCCGCTCAACTGATCAAACAAGTCATCAATCCTGGGCAAAGGATACCTATTCTTGATAGTAAGATTGTTGAGCGCTCGGTAGTCGATACACATCCATATCGTACCGTCCTTCTTCGGGACAAACAAGACTGGCGCGTCCCAAGACGAAGAACTAGATCTGATGAAGCCCTTGTCCTGCAGCTCGTCGACTTGCTTCTTCAGCTCCGCCAACTCGCTGTTGTTGATCCGATAGACATGCTGAGAAATAGGCTCAGCACCCGACATTAATTCTATCGTGAACTCAACATCTCTGTCCGGCGGCATCTCCGATAATTCCTCGGGAACGACATCCAAGAAATCTGTACTAAATGGATGCGATAACTCCTGTCCCGCCAACAAGGCTCCACAGAATCCATCTCCCGGCTCCGCTGCTCCTCTGACAAACTGAAACTCTGGCTCTCCTGGTGGACTAAACAATACTCTGCCTGCTCTACAATCTATGCTAGCATGGTGCCTGCTCAACCAGTCCATCCCGAGTACTATATCGTACCTCGGAAGTGGCATTACGAGCAAGCACGCGCTCAAATCCCGGCCTCCCAGAGTAACTCTTCGCCTCTTGTAAATATTATTAACCAGGATAATACCTCCCCGGTCATAATCTTGCAAGTCCAACCCAGATATTCAACAATAATGTTGTGCCTAAGTGCAAAAGAAACTGACACAAAACTGTGCGTAGCACCTGAATCAAACAATGCTAAGACAGGAAAAGAATCAAGAAGAACCGAACCTGCAACTACATCTGCAACTGGCTCGATCTCCTCGGCTACAAGATTAAAAGCCCTGTCCTGAACACCCCGCTGCTGGTGGTGCTGTACAAACCGCTGCTGCTGGGTCGGAAGTGGACCCCTCGGCTGCACTGCAGGTACTCTCGCCGGTGCCCTCTGAGCTGTACCAGTAACATGAGGGTTCACTGGACACTCCCTCAACTGATGGCCTGTGCCGCCGCAAAAGAGACACACTCCTAGCCTCTTTCGACAAACCTTCCAGACGTGACCAGGCTTCTTGCAGAAGTTGTAAGGAGCCCCATGCTGTACCTGCCTCTGCTGAGTGTGCTATACCTGCTGGACCGGTGCTCTGGCCTGAACCTGTGGCTGGTGATGCTGGAAAGAACGATGCTGAAGCTGAGGGCGCTTAGCAGCCCTCGCGCTGCTAGTAGCCCCCGAGAAAAGATTACGCTCCCTCTTGGGCTTCAAGCCCCACTCCCGCTCTACCTTACGGGCTTTCGCGTAGATCTGGGTATAAGTCTCATAGAAGGAGAGAATGAGGATCTTGATATCCGAAGTCAGCCCCTCCCTGAAACGGCTCGCCCTGATCTCCGGGTCTCGAACCATGTACTCCGTATATCGGCTCAGACGGCCGAACTCTGCGGCATATCCTCCACAGATAAACTGCCCTGATGTAGATCCTGGAACTGCCGCACCAGGTCGATCTTGTCCGTAGGGGAAAAATACTTTCCTTGAAGAGAAGCTTGAACTCTGCCCAATTATGGCCCTCTCCAGCTAGGGCTGGCTCATTCCTGAACCAGGTGCGTGCAATGTCTAGCAACTGCAAACCTACCGCCTCGACCTTCAGGTCATTTGCGAGGCGGGAGGCCCTCATCTGCCGCTCGATATCCTCGAGCCAATCATCTGCATAGACCACACCCTCGGTCCCGCTAAAGTCACGGGGCCCGAGCTTCTTGAAGTCCTGGATATCTCCGTGCCTCGTACGCATCCCATGATGCGGAGCCCTCTGCTCCACGGCTGCAAGGACCAACTGATGGGCATCCTCCATGCCCGGACGCACCGTGTATGTCTGCCTCTGCTGAGCCTCGGCCTGGGCTCTCTAAGTCTCTAGCATCAGCTGGAGGAAAGTAAGCATCTGCCCAATATCTATTGGCAGAGGAGGTAGAGGTGGAAGTACGTCTGCAACCGGCAGAGGAATCCGCTGCATAGGAGGAGGAAGAGCGCCCGTATCAACCACTGGTACTACGGCCGAAATAGTCGTAGCAACCCTGGGGTCAGCCCTCGTAACTGGCGGAGGAGCGCCCCCAAGAGCTGCTACCGACACCCCGACTGCAACAGGAGTATCTGGATCAGGTCCGCGAGTCATTGCAGACCTCTCCGCGTCCGCGGACTTAGGATGCTGGGACCTGGTCTGCACCATCCTGAAGATAGAATAAAAGAAGAAAATCAATACGGCACAGGAAATATTATATCAAGGAGGACAATTAGAATGCAAAAATCAATATCAAAAAGGACAGTTAAAGATCAGCAACGGAAGTTTTTCTATTTTTGTGATTGAGTAACTTAGCCTATAGCCTATCCTAGATAAGTACCGCAGGCTCATAACAGCACTCTAAGTCGAGCGCCACTACGACATCGCACTAATTGCGACCTTCGACCTGCATGGGCCACCACTAAAAATGTGTCACGACCCGCACCCTAGGTAGGGACACAAGTGCGTGACAACGCCCAGCCTACACCGTAAAAACGGTATAGAACGCTGTAGGTCTACTAGCCAACAAATAGTATATAATAATCTGTCATCTCTGTACGGAGGTATATAATATGAAATACTGATAAACTCAATCACAATCTAGAAGGAAGAAATCATGGCACGAAGACTAAATAGATATAATCACAAGTCCAAATCCAGCTCAACAACGAGAGAGAGAGAGAGACAAGTAATATATTTATACAATCCCAAAATATAATAACATATGCATAAGTAGCAAGCTGGAGACAAGGTCCAGTACAAACAACTCTAACTAAACAATAGGTAAAGTCTCGTCAGGCGGAGCTAAGCCCTGCTGAACCAAGGTCTCCAAGTCTAAGCCCACTACGTCATCCGGACCGTAGTAAGTACTGTAATCCTTCTCATCAGTATCTGTAATATTTTGTCAACATATCCAGTCAGCATGGAACGAGTACAATCAACTAACAGCAGTTCACAAGATATGACAAAAGCTATAAGACTGTAAATAGAGAGTATATACAAGAAATCATGGAATGTACATGTGAGTATCATGGCATGGTAAGCTGTAAATCTAGAGCTAGAACAAGACAAGTAAAACTGATCATGGCATGTACAAGAATTAAGAATCATCTATCTAAGTGTGTGAGTACTAGCTACAATATGTGGCCGACTTGGAAACTTGCACAATAGTAATAGGCCTGGCTAATCATACGTGGGATGTATGATCAATACTCATAATCAATAGTTGCACAATGGGTGCACAATAGGCTTTGACCATATATTTACACTAATACTCTCCGCCTCCAACTGGTAGAGTGGATCCAAGCAAGACACGTTACGACATGGGATTCTGCAAGAAGGGAGCAAGTCTCCTCGAGAATCGGTGTCCATATAATGCACAAGAACTACAAGGGGCTTGCACAATACATACCAAGATAACGAGGAATAACATCTCATGTCGAGATCCATGAATACTAATCCGTGTGACCA
>JANAVB010004796.1:703123-903123 GCA_029216955.1 Iris pallida
CTCGTATCCCGAAAAGCGGGTGCGGGTCGTGACACTCTGTCGTAGGCTTCTTACTCATGCCTCTCATGTTGGTCTTGTCGTTAACCCGTCTCCAAGGCCTCAAGTAGCTCTGCATGATCGACAAGGCTACCCTATGTCGTAGGCTCCTTACTTATGCCTCTCATGTTGGTCTTGTCGTTCCTCTCCTTAGGCGGTTTAGGATGTCAACATGGCACCAACCAACCTTCGCTCTGATACCACTTATCACAGACTTAGTATTTTTATCGATACTTCGACCCGTATGACGCACAAGCTTCCTGCTTGAAGACCTGTGTCAATCATCCCCAAACGCTTGGCTAGATCACTAAAGCAATAATGAGAACAATGTGGAGCAAAAGTGAGAGATTGGAAGATTGAAACTTTACTATATTAGAGAGAGTTTATAACTTCTTGAATGATGAGAAACAAATGAATCTCTTATTTATTTATAAGATTTCAAAAGACTGACATGAAGCTTCTGGAAGCAGAATATTCCAAAATTATTGTAGGAAATATTCTCCGACCTAAATTATCACTTTTCGTTTCCGGTATACGTATATTTCTGCATTGTTCATGCACAATGTGTATCTGTAACATGTGTATATTTATCCTGTAATTGCACATAATCATGGCATGGATCGAGCGGGCCGCATGGAGCCCCCGTGCGCGCCCGCTCGATCCAATGGTCGAGAGGGACGGGGCTTCCGTAGGGCTCCGGGGACGGGAACCCCGATCCTCTCTCTCTCTCTATATATATATATATATATATATATATATATATATATATATATATATATTTTCTTTTCTTTATATATATATATATATATATATAAAATAATAATAAAAAATATATATATATATATAAAATAATATATATATATATATATATATATATATATATATATATATATGTCTTTCCAAGGCAAGATAGGACCCTCGTGATGTCATGGTCATCTCTGGTTATAATTGCTAACATCTCATCTCATGTTTGTATCTCTGTGTGTGAAGAGAGAGAGAGAGAGAGAGAGAGAGATGGACGGACGGAAAGATGGCCGGTATTGTTGTTATGTTTGCTTTGGAGAAGGTTGGGAACATCCTGATCCAAGAAGGTTTACTGTTGCATGGAGTGCGCGATGACATTGATTGGCTCCGGACTGAGTTGAGGTGGATGGAGTGCTTCTCATCTCAAAATTAAAGGAATTAAAGAGAATTAAAAGAATTAAAGGAATTTTTCTCAATTCTCCGGACTCAATTGCTAACATCTCATCTCAAAATCTGCCGACTCGGGGATTTCGCCAGTTGAGCTGCCATACTTAAGCTACGAGCAGAGTAGGGAGCTCTTCTTAAGGAGGGCGTTCCCCACACATCCGGACGCAGAGCCAAGTTATCCAGATGAGCTCAAGGAAGCGACAGATGAGCTAGTAAGGAAATGTGGCGGATTACCTCTGGCGCTGGTGGTATTAGGAGGTCTACTTTCAGTGAAGAATGTAAGAGCAGGAAGATGGATGAGGCATGTAATGCCCCGCTTCGTACGAGACATTTAGTTGGCTTGTTGGATGGGATCAGAATATTGGACCGTGACTTATGTTGGGAATCAAGAGAGTTGAGACTGAGGCAGTCTCTCTTAGCTGGCTGGACGGACTAAGTGTTGGAATATGGCTCGCTGGTGGAGCTACGCTTAGTGGGATTGGAGCAGGAAGACCGTTATACAAGGCAAGTAGAACTGTCCTCCTTCCTCCTTATTCCTGCATGCTTAATAAATGGAATAACATGATACTATAAATTGTCCCTAAATGTTCCATGTCTTAGTTGCTGAACAATAGAGATGCTTATGTTGAGAATTATTGAAATGAATAAGACATGAATATTGAACTGCTGATTGAATCACACTCGAACTGCTAATGTAACTTGATGCCTGAGAATGAATTGATAATGTCCCTTCTGCTTAATGTCGATGAAATGAATGAATACTTGAGTAATGAGATGCTACATGAGTAATGAACTGGCTATGCTATTAACACAAAAGAATTGAAAGAAACACCTCAATCATGTATATTCTGCATAACTGTTGATGTTACCTGTTTTCTTATAAGCAATGAAAGAAAGAATATTGTCCCTATGTAATGAATGAAATGCTGCAGGTCCTATCGAGATGAATGAAATATTAATTGTTCCTCTTAGAAAGGAATGATATGAGAAATGTTGTAATGAAGCAATGAATGAGAAATGATGAGACTTGAGATCGTCGAGATCACTAAGTGGAATGATAAAAATATTGAAAATGATGAGTCGTTGAAAACGACATGGATGAGTTGAGTGATGAACTGTTGCCTTTAGTTATTTCAATATTTCACCATTTGCTTTATGATCACGATCGAGTCGGACACGCATTCGTATGGTCAGCGACAACTTGTATACAAGGGGGTGACTGCTTCCTCGGACGGTACCCCGGGACGTTAGGGGGACCGGTCCGACCATGGGGGAAGTGTAAACGTACTTTAAGGGTACGTGGTATCGGAACATTCCATTCGGGCTCGCAACCTGGTGGAATGGCGCGCCGATTACCTTTCGAAGTCCTATATGGCAACGTCTGAAAATGGTGCACTAATACTATGCAGGTAGAGTAAGTATATCTGCTAACCTATATTTGATGCAGGTATGAGGGAGTCGGCTATCGGTAAGAAATCACTTAAATGTGATAACTCAATATATATGTTGGTTTAACTTGCGTGCTTATGTTCCAAATAAGTAAATGATGATGTATGTAGCCTTTCAGTATGAGATCCTGCTTAACATGTTAAATTCAGTATACTAGAAATATGCCATGCTATAATCATTGCTCAAACAAGACATACATGCTAAGTGATGCTTAAAATGAGAATTGTCATAACATGTTAACGATGCCTCAATGATGCATTTTCATGATAACACCTAGTATGCCTTAATGATGCCTTTGCATGATAACACCAAGAATGCTAAAATGATATGTCCACATGAATGCTACTAAGAATATATTTACAAGCTTCACTCTGATTATTGCCCATGAACTGTAAACTGATGCTAGGCCCCAAGCAGAAAGATCATTCTAATAAAATGCTTGCTTAAATGATCACTTTAAATGTTGGTTTATGCGAGTGGGTTGGATTCTGCTCGCCAGTACATAGATGATGTACTGACCCATGTTTTATGGGCAGGTGCTCGTGCTTGGAATGTTCTACACACGAAGATTGGCTTAATTTGTCCCGCGGCATCGAAGATTTATTGGGCATACAGAAGCTCTCCTTGTACAAGATGATGTCTTCTGTTTTATAAAGGGCATAATGTATGGAATATTGTAATCAGTTGTACCAGTGAGATTGTGAGCCAAGTCAGTATATTGAGTTGTAATCTAATGTATCCAAGTATCAAATGTAAGCTTTGTATCATTGTTCAGTTGGCTTTCAATGTAAAGTGAGAAGTGTTGTATGCATTGTACTTCAAAGCAAGTCTTGTACTCTTTTCAATTATCAATAAAGAGAATAAAGTTCTATTTATCTCTCTGTGGCTTCAAGTTATCCTTTTATCTCCGCTGCTAAAGAGAAGTGATCTACTTCTATTCAATGTGAAAGATTGTTCTCACTAAATTCAATTTGTCTGCTTCTGCCGCTGCGATGTATTTCTATTTAAAGATTATCGATTATTGTACCATCTTTGCCTTGTACAAGTGCAATACCAGACTTGTACGGCATCACGCCCAAGCGAGGACGATCGATTCCAAGAGATAAAATATGTGAATAAATGACTCTATGAATCGGGGCATGACAAATTGGTATCAGAGCACGGCTTTACGTCCTTGGTCTCTTCTTTGATTCATTTCAAATCAAAGTTGCATCAACGATTAACCAAAGTTGCTTCCGCGATTACTCAATGTTGCTTCCGAGATTTAAATCAGAGATTGCTTCCGCGATTTTGCTGTCGTCGTTCTGCAATCATCCTATGTTTTTGTGTCTGAAAGTTCGTTGACCCTCTTGGCTGCTCACTGGATATTCCATACAATAAGTCTATATACATTGTGATGCCCCTGAATGAATGATTGTTGTTGGTTTGGACACAAATAACCCAACAATGACCCAATGCCATAATATGCTATAGTATGAATACTGTTTGGAATGTAGGAATATAGAAAAGTGGCTATGTATGCTGTAACAAGTTAAGAATTGCATGTGATGTTGGAAAAGAATTGGGAATGGGATAATTGATGGATGAGTTCAGCAGAACTAGTGAGTTGACTCTTATGTACTCGCTAGTGCTATTGAGACCCCGAGATGTTGGCTAAGTGTTGTGATCATTATAAAATCACGAATGTCCGGAATAGAATTGGGTTGGTATTATTTAAGGATGGCTTCGTTTCTGAGTGGTATATTGCCTCTACCACCTCAGAACGAGATATATGTTGACCCATTCCATAGAATAGCAATGAGACTATCTGTGGGTACTGGGTAGTGCCGAGACTTAGCTGGGAGTCATGTATTGTGGCTAGATGACTCGAGTGTCCCTTGACGGTGATGTTATATTGAGTAGCGAGATTGTCAAAAATTGTAACTGGTGGCTTGGTTAGAAATTATTTAGTCGAGTGATGACTCAGACTAGTAAGACAGCTGGTATGCTATTGGTAAATGGATTTGGCTAGAGAATATTGTGGCTTAGAACATCTGAATGTTGACTTTGATTGGTTGGATATAAATCAAATATGGCTAATACAAAGTTGGTTGCGTAGCTGAATGTTCTAGAATTATTGTCGGTGAATCAAAAGAATATTAGAATTTTGTGCCTTGACCCTAAGGTGTAATAGATGTTAACCCATCTAGATCACCAAAGAATAGTTGTTGCCTATGTGTATGTATGCTGAGGAATTTAATGTGATTAGAAAAATAACTAGTAACAACCCGGAATATTTGTGTTGCATAGAGGATGGTTAATCGATACATAAATTGTCAGATTGAATGGAATGAACTACTCAACCCTTGAGGTAGGAAATTTTAAGAATGTTCGTATAAGATTTTGACGGCTGGAAAAAGAACGAGATTTAAGAATGCCATAAGATAGTTTGATGATTGGAAAATGAATGGGAACGAGAAATTACAAAGGTGTTGGATAATATCGGTATAAGTGACTGTTGGAATGGGATATAGTTTGCTGGCTTATGACTTAGTGGTGTGACTTCGTCATACAGACCGAATAGTATGATTCCATAGTTATGTTAAGACTATCGAAATCGATGACCCTTGAATAGTTAGCCTTGGCTTATGGGTTCGTATGAGTACAAAGGATTTGAAATAGAAATTGAATCATTGGAAATTTAGTTGATGGATTATTAGAATGATGAAAATCGTATGTCGGATTGGGATTGACCGTAATGTTGATAGATCGATCTTAATCGATCATTGGGTAAGTCTAGAATGAGCCTCTGTGGGAATTATTTCCTTGAGGAAGACCCTGGATAGATAGACTTGACCCTAGCGACCAGTTGATGACTTATCAATTGTTGGCATAGCCGACAATGGCGATTAGTTATTCAGACTAAGTTAATACCCATAGGTTTGGGTAGAGTTCCTTAGAACTGTCGGTTGCTTGTTGGCCCTAAGAAAAAGAAACTAGTATAACCCTAGTAGCCGTCCACTCTAGGGAAGTCACCTGAATGATTAGGTATAGCTGTCGGTATAGCTAACCATTGAGACTGGACCGAATAATAGATGGCCGTTGGCGAACCATAGAATGACCTTGTGGCATTGAACGAGAGATGGTGATGAGTACGACCTAAGAATGATATGTTGTATGTATATGCTTCAATATGAACCTTAGAGATGTTTGACCCTTGGGGATTATGTGTCGGCCTATAGCGGGACTAGAATCGTGGGATGAGACTTGAGTTGTATGTATCGAATGGTGAATTATTATATGAGATGGAATTGAATGCTCATGACGGGAATGTTGGATCGGTATCGATAGTTGGTTGATGTCGGATTGTATCTTTTAGAAAAGATTAATTGCTTCAGTGAGAATATTGTTGGATTTGGGAAGGAATATGATTACATGTTGTGAACTCTTGATATGATTGGCTCTAAGTTAGACCCTTGACCGAATGTTAGAAATATTATGCTTGGATAGAGAGCTGTCCCTGATGTTAAGTGTTATGGCCTGGAAGATAGTAATTTTGGCAAAGTGAATGAGGTAATAAGTCAATTGAAAGGATGCTAAGTCGGATTTGGAAAAGAGAGTTATATCGTGGCTGATCGAATCGTACTAACATGGAAGTTGGCTGAAGTACATATGTTTTGGGGACGCCTAAAATATGTGTATGGATCCAGCCGAAGTGATAGGTTGTGACTGAGATAACATTATGGGAACAATCTATCGCACTAGCGCGGACTTTGGCTGAAATGCATATATTTTGGGGACGCCTGAAATATGGGTATGGATCCAAACGAAGTGATATGTTGCGACCAAGATAGAATGCAAGGAAAATGTTGGTGAATCAATAAGAAGTTGCAAGTATTTGGAAAAAGAGAAAGATAGATTGAATCGTTGATGGATTAAAATGATATAGTTCAATAGCTATTTTAAAAAGACCGAGTGGGCTGAAATGAATATTGAATTGAAGCTGAATGAGTAACTCATTGTGATTAAGTGAACCTAGTGGATGAGTTGTTTTCTTAAGTTTCGAGGACGAAACTTTTTCTGAGTGGTATATTATGTAATGCCCCGCTCCGTACGAGGCATTTAGTTGGCTTGTTGGATGGGATCAGAATATTGGACCGTGACTTATGTTGGGAATCAAGAGAGTTGAGACTGAGGCAGTCTCTCTTAGCTGGCTAGACGGACTAAGTGTTGGAATATGGCTCGCTGGTGGAGCTACACTTAGTGGGATTGGAGCAGGAAGACCGTTATGCAAGGCAAGTAGAACTGTCCTCCTTCCTCCTTATTCCTGCATGCTTAATAAATGGAATAACATGATACTATGAATTGTCCCTAAATGTTCCATGTCTTAGTTGCTGAACAATAGAGATGCTTATGTTGAGAATTATTGAAATGAATAAGACATGAATATTGAACTGCTGATTGAATCACACTCGAACTGCTAATGTAACTTGATGCCTGAGAATGAATAGATAATGTCCCTTCTGCTTAATATCGATGAAATGAATAAATACTTGAGTAATGAGATGCTACATGAGTAATGAACTGGCTATGCTATTAACACAAAAGAATTGAAAGAAATACCTCAATCATGTATATTCTGCATAACTGTTGATGTTGCCTGTTTTCTTATAAGCAATGAAAGAAAGAATATTGTCCCTATGAAATGAATGAAATGCTACAGGTCCTATCGAGATGAATGAAATATTAATTGTTCCTCTTAGAAAGGAATGATATGAGAAATGTTGTAATGAAGCAATGAATGAGAAATGATGAGACTTGGGATCGTCGAGATCACTAAGTGGAATGATAAAAATATTGAAAATGATGAGTCGTTGAAAACGACATGGATGAGTTGAGTGATGAACTGTTGCCTTTAGTTATTTCAATATTTCACCATTTGCTTTATGATCACGATCGAGTCGGACACGCATTCGCATGGTCAGCGACAACTTGTATACAAGGGGAGACTGCTTCCTCGGACGGTACCCCGGGACGTTAGGGGGACCGGTCCGACCATGGGGGAAGTGTAAACGTACTTTAAGGGTACGTGGTATCGGGACATTCCATTCGGGCTCGCAACCTGGTGGAATGGCGCACCGATTACCTTTCGAAGTCCTATATAGCAACGTCTGAAAATGGTGCACTAACACCAATGATCATGTAGTCAGGATGCATGCTAATGAATGTCTTATGCAGGCAGAGTAAGTATATCTGCTAACCTATATTTGATGCAGGTATGAGGGAGTCGGCTATCGGTAAGAAATCACTTAATGTGATAACTCAATATATATATGTTGGTTTAACTTGCGTGCTTATGTTCCAAATAAGTAAATGATGCTGTATGTAGCCTTTCAGTATGAGATCCTGCTTAACATGTTAAATTCAGTATGCTAGAAAGATGCCATGCTATAATCATTGCTCAAACAAGACATATATGCAAAGTGATGCTTAAAATAAGAATTATCATAACATGTTAACGATGCCTCAATGATGCATTTTCATGATAACACCTAGTATACCTTAATGATGCCTTTGCATGATAACACCAAGAATGCTAAAATAATATGTCCACATGAATGCTACTAAGAATATGTTTACATGCTTCACTCTGATTATTGCCTATGAACTGTAAACTGATGCTAGGCCCCAAGCAGAAAGATCATTCTAATAAAATGCTTGCTTAAATGATCACTTTAAATGTTGGTTTATGCGAGTGGGTTGGATTCTGCTCGCCAGTACATAGATGATGTACTGACCCATATTTTGTGGGCAGGTGCTCGTGCTTGGAATGTTCTACACACGAAGATTGGCTTGATTGTCCCGCGGCATCGAAGATTTGTTGGGCATACAGAAGCTCTCCTTGTACAAGATGATGTCTTCTATTTTATAAAGGGCATAATGTATGGAACATTGTAATCAGTTGTACCAGTGAGATTGTGAGCCAAGTCAGTATATTGAGTTGTAATCCAATGTATCCAAGTATCAAATGTAAGCTTTGTATCATTGTTCAGTTGGATTTCAATGTAAAGTGAGAAGTGTTGTATGTATTGTACTTCAAAGCAAGTCTTGTACTCTTTTCAATTATCAATAAAGAGAATAAAGTTCTATTTATCTCTCTGTGGCTTCAAGTTATCCTTTTATCTCCGCTGCTAAAGAGAAGTGATCTACTTCTATTCAATGTGAAAGATTGTTCTCACTAAATTCAATTTGTCTGCTTCTGCCGCTGCAATGTGTTCCTATTTAAAGATTATCGATTATTGTACCATCTTTGCCTTGTACAAGTGCAATACCAGACTTGTACGGCATCACGCCCAAGCGAGGACGATCGATTCCAAGAGATAAAATATGTGAATAAATGACTCTATGAATCGGGGCGTGACAAGGCAGCACAAAGAGCTGTCAAGCCTTCGAAAGCTTGCCATCACGAACATCTCTGGAAAAAGTTAACACTGAGCCGTGTTAACTTCTGTACTTTGTTATTTAGTTATTGTTATTTGTTTTGCATCTGTATGTTGCAATTAGATGATTGGAACACTTTGCTCTGACTTTCTACTTCATCCAATGTGATGTTAAAATAAAATGTGTATATATATATATATATATATATATATATATATATATATATATATATATATATATATATATATACATATATATTAAATTGGGGCCACACATGTAATAATTAAATGTGTTCAGCCATTATTTAAATATAAATTTCTAAAATTTCCAGAAATGCAAAAATGACCATTTTACCCCTATTTGTGAAAAGTGGGAGTGACATTGTGCCTCAGTACATTGTACACCTATTGACGATCACGTACCTACTACAGTTTTAAACATTACATATACATTTATCTCTATGACATATGTGTCCTTGCCATAATAGACTATGATGTGCCATGATTCCAGTTTATTACATTCATGTTCATTTCATGTTTCGTAAATTTAGTTTGCTAGAATCAGTACTTGCTCCCGTCCTGACAGGATAACGTTGTAGGTATACTTACTGAGAATGAGTTGCTCTGTGACTCATATTATGGAATTACTGTCGAGGACCAGACTTTGTCTTACGAGGATGTACCTGCGGAAAAACTCGTCTAGTTGTCTATTTACTTTGGACTGTTGAGAGTAGTCATGTATTAGACTATGTATTTTGTGACTGGACCTGTATCCAGCTTTATATTTTGGACTTGTACTTGGACTTATTATTATATGAGATGACTTTTGTGTTTGGAGCATTTATGACTCTTCTTTACCTATAGAACTGTTAGCACATTTTAGTCTTTCCTTGTTATCTTTAGAACAGCTTACTACGCTCTATCTCTATCGTAGGCTGGACATGACTCGGCCCGGCCCAACAATCTGGGTAGCGGGTCGTGACAGTTTTTGTGCACAGTTCGTGGTGCGATATGTGTTACAGGTTGACAGCTTCTAGATCAGCATCCCTTCATCCTCTACTTGTGGCTATGGTTTGTGCAAGGATTCAGGCAAGTACAGTATTACATTTATGTTTTAGTTCATTATAATGTTTACTCTATAGTTTTCTTGTTTGATATCCTTTGAGCCATTGCTTGATATTCCATTGAGACACGATTGTGACAATGTAGTTATCGTATCCTTCTTAGAGTATCATTGACCGTTATTGATTGTTAGAGAGTCGGGAGGGGAAATACTCGGTAAATACGTGAACAAACCCAATTACCGTTACCGAATGATAGCTAAGTCATACACACCCACGTATGAGTTAGCCGTACCAATTACTGAATGATAGCCATCGTATGATGTGCCGTATTAGCCCAGCCGTTCACGTATTAGAAGGTATTTCATACACACATAGTGGTTCCTATCTTTTCCTTTATCTAGTTTATTATCTTGTTAAGTTCACATCTTGCCAGTTCATATCTTGCTAGTGCTAGTTCATATCCTGATAGTTCTTGTCTTGCTAGTTCTTTATATATTCTTTATCTTTATGGCTTCTCGCTTGTTCTAACTTATTTTGGACTAACAACATTAATTGCAATATGGTTGTACTCTGCTCCTTTCCTGACTGGATCGTTGTTATAGGTGAGGTTGACGTGCCTACTCTTGCGCTATGGACCATACGAGGGGAAGATAGAGACTCAAAGGCTAAACCATAGAAGACTAGTTAGTTGTGTGGTAGTTTTCTATAAATGTAAAAGGTTACATTCTTCTTCCAATATAAAACTTCTATATTTTGTAAAGTTGATTTAGTTGTTGTGAATGAGCAGTTAGTATTTATGAGCACTTTATTTATTGCGGGCTAGACAACGTACTACTGTCGATACCGCGGCGTAGGCTGGGCTTGGACACGCACTCGTATCCCGAAAAGCGGGTGCGGGTCGTGACACTCTGTCGTAGGCTCCTTACTCATGCCTCTCATGTTGGTCTTGTCATTAACCCGTCTCCAAGGCCTCAAGGAGCTCTGCATGATCGACAAGGCTACCCTCTGTCGTAGGCTCCTTACTTATGCCTCTCATGTTGGTCTTATCGTTCCTCTCCTTAGGCGGTTTAGGATGTCAACATGGCACCAACCAACCTTCGCTCTGATACCACTTATCACAGACTTAGTATTTTGTCAATTCTTCGACCCGTATGACGCACAAGCTTCATGCTTGAAGACCTGTGTCAATCATCCCAAACGCTTGGCTAGATCACTAAAGCAATAATGAGAACAATGTGGAGCAAAAGTGAGAGATTGGAAGATTGAAACTTTACTATATTAGAGAGAGTTTACAACTTCTTGAATGATGAGAAACAAATGAATCTCTTATTTATTTATAAGATTTCAAAGGACTAACATGAAGCTTCTGGAAGCAGAATATTCCAAAATTATTCTAGGAAATATTCTCCGACCTAAATTATCACTTTTCGTTTCCGGTATACGTATATTCCTGCATTGTTCATGCACATGGTGTATCTGTAACATGTGTACATTTATCCTGTATTTGCACATAATCATGGCATGGATCGAGCGGGCCGTATGGAGCCCCCGTGCGCCGGGGACGGGACTTCCGTGGGGCTCCGGGGACCCCTGCGTATTTCGGATGCTTGAAGGCGGAGCTGACCCGAAGTGATTTAGAGAAATTCTTCTTTCTTGATGGTGATCGGTCATGGTATCCATAGCGTTGCATCTTTTTCGGCCAAATCCAGATTTCGTTTTGCTTCTCCCGGTCGTCGAGCCTTATCAACTCGACTCTTTTCCCTGCCCCCCGGCCTCTCACTTCGTTTTGTTCATCTGCGAACGAGTTATTCTAATGCTTCTTCATTCACAGTGGAAAGATACCACTCGAGCTGTTTATCCATTCTTCGTATTGCGAGGTTCCCCTCCTCTTTAGATTCATCCAAGTCTACCGTATCGGCTTCTAGTCGGTTCAGTAGCAGTCGCAGGAGAAGTGGAGTCGGTTGATGCAGTTGCAGTATATCCTGCAAAAGTTTTGGATTCTGTTGACCAAGATACAAGAGCGGGTACAGATAAAGCAGTTGAAATTGTCCCTACTCCTGCTTATGCTTATGGGTAACCCCGATCCTCTCTCTCTCTCTCTCTCTCTCTCTCTCTCTCTCTCTCTCTCTCTCTCCCTATATATATATATATATATATATATATATATATATATATATATATATATATAATTATATGTCTTTCCAAGGCAAGATAGGACCCTCGTGAAGTCATGGTCATCTCTGGTTATAATTGTTAACATCTCATCTCATGTTTGTATCTCTGTGTGTGGAGAGAGAGAGAGAGAGAGAGATGGACGGACGGAAAGATGGCCGGTCTGTTGTTATGTTTGCTTTGGAGAAGGTTGGGAACATCCTAATCCAAGAAGGTTTACTGTTGTATGGAGTGCGCGATGACATTGATTGGCTCCGGACTGAGTTGAGGTGGATGGAGTGCTTCTCATCTCGAAATTAAAGGAATTAAAGAGAATTAAAAGAATTAAAGGAATTTTTCTTAATTCTCTGGACTCAATTGCTAACATCTCATCTTAAAATCTGCCGACTCGAGGATTCCGCCAGTTGAGCTGCCATACTTAAGCTACGAGCAGAGTAGGGAGCTCTTCTTAAGGAGGGCATTCCCCACACATCCGGACGCAGAGCCAAGTTGTCCAGATGAGCTCAAGGAAGCGGCAGATGAGCTAGTAAGGAAATGTGGCGGATTACCTCTGGCGCTGGTGGTATTAGGAGGTCTACTTTCAGTGAAGAATGTAAGAGCAGGAAGATGGATGAGGCAGCTCAAAGAGCTGTCAAGCCTTCGAAAGCTTGCCATCACGAACATCTCTGGAAAAAGTTAACACTGAGCCGTGTTAGCTTCTGTACTTTGTTATTTAGTTAGGCTTTTTCTATGGGCACCACAAGATTTACTGGGGGCGTCATTTTACTAGGGGGCGTCCCAGGTTTGAGGAACTTTTACTGGGGACGTCCCGAAAATTAGTTGGGGGCAGGCCAATATTAGGGTTTTTTCTCTCTCCTCTCTCCTCCTCCTCCTCCTCCTCCCTCCTCCTCCTCCTCCTTGCTCCAGCGGAGTGGTAGCGGTTAGCGGATCTGGATCGGAACCCGTCGGATCTGCGTCCGCTTTCGATGGCCGCGGCCGTCTCCCTCTGGTGGTGGCGCTCAACTGCCTGGAAGACCCCTCCGCCGAGCAGGAGTTCCTCTCCGGCCTGGCCGCCGTCGAGCACGTGCCCATCTCCCTCCGCCGAGCAGGAGGTCCTCTCCTAGGACTGCCACTAAGTTGGCAGTCCTAGCATATGTTAGGACTGTCAACCCGCTGGCAGTCCTAACATATGTTAGGACTGCCAGCAGGGTGGCAGTCCTAACATATGTTAGGACTGCCAACCTGCTAGCAGTCCTAGGACTGATTGGTGTGGTGCCCCAAGTAAAAATTTTTGATGGCAAACTTGTAATTTTTTCAAAAAATTTTGGGATAGCCCCAAGTAAATGTTGTGGTGCCCTTAGAAAAAGCCTTTAGTTATTGTTATTTGTTTTGCATCTGTATGTTGCAATTAGATGATGGGAACACTTTGCTCTGACTTTCTACTTCATCCAATGTGATGTTAAAATAAAATGTGTATAGATATACATATATATTAAATTGGGGCCACACATGTAATAATTAAATGTGTTCAGCCATTATTTAATTAGCCAAAATCAAAGTATTCTATTTGGATTAAAGTGTTATGGTTAAATGTATAATTGTCATGAAAAATATTGTGTAGATACCAAAAGTCTAATTTCTATTTTTATGATGGGCCTAAATAGAAATAAGACAAGTACAAGAGTCATGACTTATCATGAAAGAGTTGACCCAAAAAGACATTACTCTTCATGAAAGGGCATGCACTTCTTATAAAAGGGGTTATGGTCCCCAATTGTAGAACAAGACATTCTTTCTCTTCATCCCATCAGAGGAGGAATTAAGGCCCTAAAGAATTCTACAATTGGAAGATCACTACTCTACAAGAAGATTATTCCTTCCCTCAAGTTCTCATGGATTCTTTAGGTACGCTTCCGCATTTGTTAATCATCTTGAATTGACATGGGATTATATGTAGAATTCGGTTTTGGATTTGTGCTTATTGTTTGAGAATTAGAAACATGATATATTAAGCACGATTGATTAAATTTTAACAAGTGGTATCAGAGCCACCCATGATCAATTCATGTATGATTTAAAGAATTTTAAGATTTAGAATTTCAGAAATGAAAAACTTTTAATTTTTCTTTTCTGAAATTTTCGTTCTTGATTTTCCATTTTTTTTTAAATTGGACTAGAATTCATTTAGAAACGTCCTTTTAAAATATAAATTGTTATAATTAGTTAGTTATAGCAAGTAGTTATGTTCTGGTCTGGTGGTTTGAGGGGATGTCTTATTTCCGAATGGTTGTAGGTTCAATTCTCAGAGATGTAATATTTTGAATTTTTTTTTTAACAATTAAAAAAAATGTGGCATGTGCTTCCAATAGGGATCGAACTAGTGACCTAGAGTTTTGAAACAAGAATGCCAACCACCAGGCTACCATATCACTATGTTGATTAATGTTCAATTTTTTATTTAAGTCAACAGAATAAATTCAAATAATTGGCAATATTTTTAGACTATACAATTGTTTAACATTTTTTTTTGAACCAATTAAAACAAGAAATCACCAAAGTGACCTCTCTTGTGTAGATTGCTCATGAGAAATGTTAAATGTTAGTGTATATATGTATATATGTATATATGTGGGTATTAATCTGCCCAAAGGAAGGTTAATATTTGCTGGATTACATACATACATGTGATGGTAAACATGTGATAATTATAAGGTTGTACATGTGAATGGTAAATCAATCCAAAGATGGGTTTATTATTTGACATGCATTATTATCAATGTTTGATCATTACAACAAGAATACCACTAGCAATTAATATTATTGTCCAAAAACTTGATGTTAATGTTGCACTAGGTATCTTGAGATGGGTTATGCCATTATTTGAATTTGTTGATAATTGAATTTTGATATTTATTTTGTTCTCTTTTCAACTACTATTGCTACTGTATCTACTAACCTAAATTCGGTTCCGGTCCTTAATGGTACCAACTTTAAGGACTGGAAAGAGAACATGTTGATTGTTCTTGGCTGCATAGAGCTTGACCTTGCACTAAAGATGGAGCAACCCCTTCTCCTACGCACTCCAGTACATCTGAAGAGAGTAAAAATTATGAGAAGTGGGACCGCTCCAATCGCATGAGTCTCATGAATGATCAAACGCGGCATTCTAGAGACATTTAGGGGTACCATATCCGAAGGGATAACAAGTGCCAAAGAATTACTTACCGAAATTGAGAAGCGCTTTGCTAAAAGCGATAAGGCAGAAACAAGCACACTCCTTCAAAGCTTGATTTCTATGAAGTATAAAGGCAAAGGAAACGTAAGGGAGTACATTATGGAAATGTCTAATATTGCTTCCAAACTTAAGGCTTTAAAGCTCGAGTTGTCAGATGACTTACTCGTACATTTGGTGTTAATATCTCTTCCTACACAATTCAGTCAATTTAAGATCAGTTATAACTGTCAAAAGGAGAAATGGTCTCTTAACGAGCTCACTTCATATTGTGTGCAAGAAGAAGAAAGGATGAAGCAAGAAAGGATAGAAAGTGCTCATTTGGTAAGTGCCACTAAGGATAAGGGCAAAAAGAGGAAAAATAAGACAATTAAGAATGAAGCTGCTGAGGGTCCAGCACAAAAGAAGCAAAATAAGGATACCAACAGTTGTTTCTTTTGTGGCAAGACTGGACATGTCAAGAAGGAATATACCAAATATCGTGCTTGGCGTGCAAAGAAAGGTATATTTCTTACTTTGGTCTATTCTGAGGTAAATTTAGCTTCAGTACATAAAAACACTTGGTGGTTAGATTCTGGTGCTACTACTAACATCAGTGTTTCAATGCAGGGTTGCCTGAGTTACCGAAGGTCAAATGATGCTGAAAGACGCATTTATGTAGGAGATGGCAAGTCGGTAGAAGTAGAGGCAATAGGGCAATTTAGGTTGTTGTTAAATACTGGTTATTATTTGGATTTAATGGATACTTTTGTTGCACCGTCATTTAGGCAAAATTTGGTTTCAGTTTCTTGGTTGGACAAATTTGGTTATTGTTGTTCATTTGGAAACAATAAATTCAATTTATCTATTAATAAAAATATTGTTAGAACTGGTACTCTTATGGTGTATGACATCTATATTTTCTTGATACTGTTGCTTCTTATAATGAAACCTTAAATGTTGAATCGCGTGGTGCTAAGCGTAAAGTTGAAAATGCGAATTCGGGAGTATTATGGCACAGACGCCTAGGTTACATCTCTAGAAATAGAGTTGAACGACTTGTGTCAGATGGGGTCCTAAATTCTATAGACTTTACATACTTTAATGTCTGTGTTAACTGCATTAAAGGCAAACAGACCAAACAAAAGAAATTGGGAGCATATAAAACTACAGATGTCTTAGAATTGATACATACAGACATTTGTGGGCCATTTCGAACACCATCTTGGAATGATCAACAATATTTTATATCATTCATAGATGATTATTCTAGATATGCATACTTATTTCTTATACATGAGAAGTCCCAATCTTTGGATGTGTTCAAATCTTTTAAGGCTGAAGTTGAGAACCAACTCAATAAAAGAATTAAGAAAGTCAAATCTGACCGTGGCGGTGAATATTACGGTAGATATGACGGTTCAGGTGAACAACGTCCGGGACCATTTGCCAAATACCTAGAGGAATGTGGGATCATCCCACAGTACACTATGCCAGGGTCACCTAGCATGAATGGTGCAGCTGAAAGACGAAATAGAACTCTTAAGGATATGGTAAGAAGTATGATATGTCATTCTAACTTACCAGAGTCACTCTGGGGAGAGGCAATAAAGACTGCAGCTTATATTCTAAACAGAGTACCAACTAAAGCAGTTTCCAAAACACCTTATGAGCTTTGGACGGGTAGAAAGCCTAGTCTAAATCACTTTCATGTATGGGGATGTCCAGCTGAGGCAAGGCCTTATAAGCCAAATGAAAGAAAATTGGACCCCCGAACAGTGAGCAGCTACTTTATTGGCTATTCTGAGCGATCTAGGGGCTATAAATTTGTAAAACCCTTAAATTTCTACTATATTTTTAGTACTTTTTTTGTATTTATACGTCGCATAGTCGTATTGTACATCGCACGGGAATTTACATTTTTCGTATTTACTCGTCGAGTGCGAATATGCGTGAGGTACATATTTTTAGAAAAATGAATTTTGATTTTATTATCGATGATGGTTTCAAAATAATATATATAATAATTATTTTTATTAAAAGTATGAAAAGTATCTATCTAGGTTGCCAAAACTTATTATTTTAGTTATTTATAAAATGCTAAATTATTTTAATAGTGGTAATCTAGAAACTAGATTTATGGGAATATTCTACTCGTGTAAAGCACATGCAAATTATTTTATGTATATTTTTAAAATTAATTGTTATCATTTATAATAAATTATTCAGCAAGAAGGTATTTTAAAGATTTGAATATTTATGTTTACTTTCGAAATTGTTTTATCTAAATTATTAAAAATGTATTTTAAAATTATTTCCTAATAATACTTAAATATTTATTATAATTTTTGAAATTAATTAATTATTATTATAAAAAGATAATTTGAGTTTAATTGTGATAATTTAAATGATGATTTTATTTATTTATTTTAAATAGTTTAATTTAAATGTGTAAATTATCTATATTGGATTGGATTTGATCGAATAGATTTTATTTAAATAAATATACGATCTATCAAAAAGGGTTTAAATCTTTTCCTAGTCCATATCCAACTAGGAGACTTCACCTCCTATATAAGGAGAGCCCATATTCTCTTGTCTCCATAATTTACCATCAAATTTTCCACAACCAACTGTGCATCGTATCCGTGTCCGTGCATTTCCTATCCACTATGTTATTTTATTTTACATATACATTGTTCGCGTGTCCGACAAGCCCGGACATCCAACTCGTGTCGGGACACACCTCCGACAAAATTAATCCCTAAACCTAACCTAACTCGGCCATCTCCTTCCTGGCCTAAACCACCACTCAGAGACTCCCCACCGCACCACGATCATCCCCAGCACCACCCCCGTCGTCATCATCGCCACCCGAACACCCTTCCACCGACTAACCAATAATCCAGTAGCCGTTCCGACATAACCCCGGCCACCTAGTCCGCGCCTGCCCCTAACCCCACGTTACCGGACCTTCACCAGCGAAACACCCGCTGCCCTATCACCACCGACCCCCATAACCCACGACCACCATCACCACCAAATCAGAACCACCACCATCGCCGCCATCTCACGCCAGCCACCGCCACCAACGGCGCCATCCCAAATCAAACACACCCAAAAATTCGTCACCACCGCCATCCCAAAAAGAAAATAGCAAACAAAACCTTAAAAACCCACCACCACCGCCATGCTTACACCAGCGTCGGCCACCCCGTTGAGATCCCGACCTTGCCGACGATTCCTAGTGCTGCGGACGGCGTCACAGCTCCGTCTCCGCTCGAGCCGCTGCGTCTACCGTCGGCCTCGTCGTTGTGAGCTTCGCCCGCGCATGCTCTCTCCACCGGCGAGCCGCCTCCGTCTCGACCGTCACTGGATCAGTGAAACCCCGCCCGACCGATCGACCCGAGCCTCCACCGCTGCTGTTGCCCGACCCCGGCGCCGTCGCCCCACCGGAGAACGCTCGGGCAAGTCGTCCCCCTCAAAACCCCCTTTTCTCCGACCTTGTCGAGCCGTCCCCGCCAGCTGCGACCGCGGCCAACCCGCCTGCTCGCCTCCTGCACCGCCCACCACCGAAAACCCCGATTCCTTCCGCTTACCCTTTTTCCTCCGCGACCGCACCTCAGACGACGCCACGAGAGCTCTAGCGCCCTTGATCCGGCCCTGACAGCCGCCGAGGCCTCGTGGCCGGATCTCGTAGAACAGCACCGCCCCTCCGACCTTCTCCCTCTCACGCCCGCGCCGCCACTCCGCCTCGTCGCGCGCGCGACGATCGGCTTCCTCCGCCGCTTCCCGATCTTCTCCTCCGCTCCCTCTCTCCCTTTCCCCTTTTTCCTTCTCCCTCTCTCTCTCCTATTTCCTAAAGAAGGGAGCAGCAGCCCCTTCTAATGGTGTTTTTTAGGTTATTTAGTTTATTAATTGTTATTATTATTATTTTTGAGACAATTGTTATTATTATTATTATTATTTTTGTTGACATTATTATTATTATTATTTTGTTGTTTTGTGTAATTAATTATTTTTTTTATTTTTTTATTTGTTGTTTATTATTATTATTATTATTATTATTATTATTATTATTATTATTATTATTATTATTATTATTATTATTATTACCATTGTTTGTTCTTTTTTTTTCTCTCTTAAAAATTTATACCAATATTAGTATTATTACTATTTTATTCTTATTCTTATTAATATTATTATTAGTAAGATATTTGCTACTTTTAGATTTTTTTTATTCCATAATTACATATAAAAATTTTACTTTTATTTTTACCAACGATTTTTGTATTACTAGCAAATACAAATATTATATAGGGTTGACCCTATACTTATTTTCCAAAATAGGATTTCGAAACCCCTAGAGATATTATTTAATTACATTTCCCTAGATAAAGTATATAGAAATATTTGATCAATAAAAATGTTTTTTTACAAATTATAAAATAATTTTGTTGGTATTTCTCAAATACTATCTAAAATATATTTACTAAATAAATATAGTTTCTCGATCTCAACTTCATTTTTATATAAATCTAGAGTTTTTGCCTAAACTATTTTTATACGTTTCAGTATTTATCTATAAATTATTTCACTCATAAAATATATTTTTCAAAGATTATAAAATATTTTCTAAAATTGTATATTTATCAAATTTCCTCCGATTATCCCCAGTCCGTGACAAAGCCCATTACTCCTTTCCCTCAACCAATTTTGGTCTACCTTTTGTCCGTCCTGACCAATTGGACTGTTCTGGACCCGATGGAACCGTCTGTGTCGTCAACAGAGGCTCCCTTGTATAGTTGTAACACCGAAGTCAATCTTGTGCCACCTTTATTGTACCACACCAGGCAGCTCACCAGGTGTCGCAACAGGCAAGTATACCTTGCTAATTTACTGTCATATTATCTATTTTCTGTATTATTTATTTTATTTTATATTGTTAGTTTTCTTTGTTATAAACTGCGCGTCCAGGCCATACTTGGGTGCAAGCGACTCTATTAGTCGTTTTACTTTACTATATGCATGTTAACTTAGTTTTAGCGGACTACCTTCTTGTTGGGGGATATCCTTATATCTCTCTTGGCTATGACACACACACTACACGGTTGGAGACATGTTGCTAGGGGCATGACTTATGGACTGGCCATCTCTAAAATCGTGTGACGGATAGATGATCGTAACTGCTATGACTAGGATTTTAGAGGCTCAAGCAGTTACAAAACTGGACGAACCATGGGCATGACTTGGACAGTAGGGAACATTGGGAGAGGACAGTCGCTAATACGTACGGGAATCCAAACAGGTAAACCACAGTCTCCGGATGGAACTGTGGAAATTTATATTTGCAGATGCCCTCTAACGTTTTGGACGTTACGGACGGATACAGATGACTGGATGCCAGTTACGTATACATAGCCTAAAATCCCACCCATGCGCATGAAAGTTGTCCTCTAAATTGCACATTAGGCGGTTAGAATCTCCTTTGCATATTTGTATCTAGGATAGTCTTTTATATATTATTTTATTATTCTGACAGTTCATATTAGCTTGTTCTTCCTGTATCTTGCTATGTCCGTCTGAGGACCTGGTTATTCCCCAGGTGTGTGCTCATGTCTGCCGCAGGTATCCTAGTCGGGATCGTGGTCCTCTCCATTTATTCGAAGATGACGTGACTTGGTTCCTCCTTGCTACTTCTACTTAGTCCTTTTATATATCATGTACTTCTTCATTTTTATTTTGGTTGGTAGTGGATGTGTCTCCACCCAACATATTGTATCAGAACAATTCATTATATGATATCTTTTATTCGCTTATTTTGTGGATGAGATTAGTTAGTTGCGATTTACTACATTTTACAGCTTATGTATACATACAAGGCCCCTGTACTTCATATGTATACAGCTGGCATGTCTACGTACTTGGTCCTACGTATTTTGGGACTGGAGCGTTACATGTTTTTGTGGATGCCCATGCAGGTCGAGATAAATTGTTTGATTACTTTACCGTACCAAGCAAGCCTGCGTATAGGATTAGAGTATAGGATCTCATCCACATACTTGACCTCTTTCCTAGATTTTAACTATCGTTTGGCTCCTCGAGTTGCATCTTGCTTGATCCCTTCTATCGTGATTCGTGCCCTTCTTTCGTGCTTGATAGAGATTAATAAGGTAACCCATACTAGGTGGACAAGATCTTGTAAGTTGGATAGAATGCCTTATGACCTAACCTTCCTTATAACCTTAACTAAGTCTTAGACAAGTAGACGGTAGGACGACTGTATAGGTATCAACATAGAACATGACCTAAATTTTTAAGGACTTTGACCAAACTCTACTTCCTTTCAATCTTAATCTCACGTGCCTATGTTTTACCATCTTGACTAAATGTTGCTACTATAGCCTAGTTTTGCAAGCTTAATCTCTTATCGAGCTTGATCTTGGACATATCTTATTGGAGGCCTCCACTAACATATTGTTTACTCAGAACCGGTGCATGATGGTCTGATCAACCTAGTGCACTTTGGTTCGCCTTTCACACGATTATTCTACGTGGTTGAGATATAGTTAAACTTACCCCTTAGAATCTCACCCACTATTGCCTTGGCAATTCTTTTTAAATTATTCGGTCTCCTTTGAACCACGTATTCGTATTTATATTTGATAATCCCTTCTTCGAACCCTTTGTTACTTTCGCCTTCATCTATTTTAGAAGGACGAAAGCGCTGTACTTGAAATTCCTCTAGATGTCCTTTTACTCATGACCATTACCACTCAATGTTACTATATCTTCGTCTTAAACTACTCGGCCCTATATTTACTATCATGCACCTAATCGCTTAATTTAGGCATGCACCTAATCGCTCTCTTAATCGTGCCCCAACCTACTATCAAGGAACCATGTCTTTAAATTTATTTCTCTTTATATTGTACTATTCTTATAGCATGTTATCTTGATTAAACTTTAACCCTAATCATTTTTCTTCTGGCGTTAGTAAGCCATATCCATGATTTATTTTCGTCATTGTTTGAAATCGTAATTTTCTAATGCATGTTTGCATTGAACGTCGTTTCTTTGCCTCGTCCAGTGACTTAATCGTATTTATTACCGATATACCCATGTGACCTTCTCACCTTCCCCTATTATTCTTAATTTCGAGGACGAAATTCTTGTAAGTTGGGTAGGATGTAAAACTCCTAAATTTCTACTATATTTTTAGTACTGATTTTTTTTTTGTATTTATACGTCGCATAGTCATATTGTACGTCGCGCGAGAATTTACGTTTTTCGTATTTACTCGTCGAGTGCGAATATGTGCGAGGTACATATTTTTAGAAAAATAATTTTTGATTTTATTATCGGTGATGGTTTCAAAATAATATATATAATAATTATTTTTATTAAAAGTATGAAAAGTATCTATCTAGGTTGCCAAAACTTATTATTTTAGTTATTTATAAAATGCTAAATTATTTTAATAGTGGTAATCTAGAAACTAGATTTATGTGAATATTCTACTCGTGTAAAGCACAGAAAATTATTTCATGTATATTTTCAAAATTAATTTTTATCATTTATAATAAATTATTCAGCAAGAAGGTATTTTAAAGATTTGAATATTTATGTTTACTTTCGAAATTGTTTTATCTAAATTATTAAAAATGTATTTTAAAATTATTTCCTATTAGTACTTAAATATTTATTATAATTTTTGAAATTAATTAATTATTATTATAAAAAGATAATTTGAGTTTAATTGTGATAATTTAAATGATGATTTTATTTATTTATTTTAAATAGTTTAATTTAAATGTGTAAATTATCTATATTGGATTGGATTTGATCGAATAAATTTGAATTTATTTAAATAAATATACGATCTATCAAAAAGGGTTTAAATCTTTTCCTAGTCCATATCCAACTAGGATACTTCATCTCCTATATAAGGAGAGCCCATATTCTCTTGTCTTCATAATTTACCATTAAATTCTCCACAACCAACTGTGCATCGTGTCCGTGTCCGTGCATTTTCCATCCACTATGTTATTTTATTTTACATATACATTGTTCGCGTGTCCGACAAGTCCGGACATCCAACTCATGTCGGGACACACCCCCGACACAATTAATCCCTAAACCTAACCTAACCCGGCCATCTCCTTCCTGGCCTAAACCACTACCCAGAGATTCCCTACCGCACCACGCTCATTCCCAGCACCACCCCCGTCGTCATCATCGCCACCCGAACACCCTTCCCCCGACTAGCCAACAACCCAGTAGCCGTCCCGACATAACCTCGGCCACCTAGTCCGCGCCTGCCCCTAACCCCACGTTACCGGACCTTCACCAGCGACACACCCGCTGCCCCGTCACCACCGACCTCCATAACCCACGACCACCATCACCACCAAATCAGAACCACCACCATCGCCGCCATCTCACGCCAGCCACCGCCACCAACGACGACATCCCAAATCAAACACACCCAAAATTCGTCACCACCGCCATCCCAAAAAGAAAATAGCAAACAAAATCTTAAAAACCCACCACCACCGCCATGCTTACCCCAGCGTCGGCCACCCCGTTGAGATCCCGACCTTGCCGGCGATTCCTAGTGCTGTGGACGGCATCACAGCTCCGTCTCCGCCCGAGCCGCTGCGTCTACCGTCGGCCTCATCGTTGTGAGCTCCGCCCGCGCATGCTCTCTCCACCGACATGCCGCCTCCGCCTCGACCGCCGCTGGATCAGTGAAACCCCCGCCCGATCGATCGACCCGAGCCTCCACCGTTGCCGTTGCCCGACCCCGGCGCCGCCGCCCTACCGGAGAACGCCCGGGCGAGCCGTCCCCCTCAAAACCCCCTTTTCTCCGACCATGCCGAGCCGTCCCCGCGAGCTGCAACCGCGGCCAACCCCGCCTGCGTGCCACCGGCGCCGCCCATCACCGGAAACCCTGATTCCTCCCGCTCACCCTTTCCCCTCTGCGACCGCACCTCAGACGACGCCACGAGAGCTCCAGCGCCCTTGCTCCGGCCCTGACAGCCGCTGAGGCCTCATGGCCGGATCTCGCGGAATAGCACTGCCCCTCCGACCTTCTCCCTCTCACGCCCGCGTCGCCACTCCGCCTCACTGCGCGCGCGTCGATCGGCTTCCTCCGCTGCTTCCCGATCTTCTCCTTCGCTCCCTCTCTCCCTTTCCCCTTTTTCCTTCTCCCTCTCTCTCTCATATTTCCTAAAGAAGGGAGCAGCAGCCCCTTCTAATGGTGTTTTTTAGGTTATTTAGTTTATTAATTGTTATTATTATTATTATTGTTGACATTATTATTATTATTATTATTATTAAAAGTATTATTATTTTGTTATTTTGTGTAATTAATTGTTTTTTATTTTTTTATTTGTTGTTGTTGTTTTATTATTATTATTATTATTATTATTATTATTATTATTATTATTACCATTGTTTTTTTCTTTTTTTCTCTCTTAAAAATTTATACCAATATTAGTATTATTACTATTTTATTCTTATTCTTATTAATATTATTATTATTAAGATATTTGCTACTTTTAGATTTATTTATTCCATAATTACATATAAAAAATTTACTTTTATTTTTACCAACGATTTTTGTATTACTAGCAAATACAAATATTATATAGGGTTGACCCTATACTTATTTTTCAAAATAGGATTTGAAAACCCCTAGAGATATTATTTAATTACATTTCCCTAGATAAAGTATATGGAAATATTTGATCAATAAAAATGTATTTTTACAAATTATAAAATAATTTTGTTGGTATTTCTCTAATACTATCTAAAATATATTTACTAAATAAATATAGTTTCTCTATCTCAACTTCATTTTTATATAAATCTAGAGTTTTTGCGTAAAACTATTTCTATACTTTTCAGTATTTATCTATAAATTATTTTACTCATAAAATATATTTTTCAAAGATTATAAAATATTTTCTAAAATCGTATATTTATCAAATTTTCTCCGGTTATCTCCAGTCCGTGACAAAGCCCATTACTCCTTTCCCTCAACCAATTTTGGTCTACCTTATGTCCGCCCTGACCAATTGGACTGTTCTGGACCCGATGGAACCGTCTGTGTCGTCAACAGAGGCTTCCTTGCGTAGTTGTAACACCGAAGTCAATCCTGTGTCACCTTTATTGTACCACACCAGGCAGCTCACCAGGCGTCGCAACAGACTAGTATACCTTGCTAATTTACTATCATATTATCTATTTTTTGTATTATTTACTTTGTTTCATATTGTTAGTTTTCTTTGTTATAAACTGTGCGTCCAGGCCATACTTAGGTGCAAGCGACTCTATTAGTCGTTTTACTTTACTATATGCATGTTAACTTAGTTTTAGCGGACTACCTTCTTATTGGGGGATATCCTTATATCTTCCTTCGCCATGACACACACACTACACGGTTGGAGACATGTTGCTAGGGGCATGACTTATGGACTGGCCATATCTAAAGTCATGTGACAGATAGATGATCGTAACTGCTATGACTAGGATTTTAGAGACTCAAGCAGTTACAAAACTGGACGAGCCATGGGCATGACTTGGATAGTGGGGAACATTGGGGGAGGACAGTCGCTAGTGCGTATGGGAATCCAAACAGGTAAACCACAGTCTCCGGATGGAACTGTGGTGATTTATATTTGTAGATGCCCTCTGACGTTTTTACGGACGGATACAGATGACTGGATGTCAGTTACGTATACATAGCCTAAAATCCCACCTATGCACATGAAAGTTGTCCTCTAAATTGCACATTAGGCGGTTAGAATCTCCTTTGCATATTTGTATCTAGGATAGTCTTTTATATATTATTTTATTATTCTGACAGTTCATATTAGCTTGTTCTTTCTGTATCTTGCTACGTCCGTCTGAGGACCTGGTTATTCCCCAGGTGTGTGTTCATGTCTGCCGCAGGTATCCTAGCCGGGATCGTGGTCTTCTCCATTTATTCGAAGATGACGTGACTTGGTTCCTCCTTGCTACTTCCACTTAGACCTTTTATATATCATGTACTTCTTCCTTTTTATTTTGGTTGGTAGTGGATGTGTCTCCACCCAACATATTGTTGGAAAAGAAGCGCGGAAACCTTTCCCCAAACCGGAGAGTACCTGCGAGAGGACCGAGCAAACAACGTACGAACCCAAAAACAAGCACACAAAAACAACCACGCAGACACAGAGAATTTTTGACGTGGAAACCCTTGCGGGAAAAACCACGGGACGATCGGAGTCCAACCCTGAGAAGCCTCTACTAATGGAATAGAAGAATTACACCCTCTACAAACTCCTCCCGATCCAAATCGGATCCCCACAACACTCAGAGACAAGAACAATGATCACAAGGCTACGAAGAACGAGAACGACGAGTAGAGATTACCCGAAACACGATCTCCTTCGAAAACGACCTTCGATCCTCCGTCTTCTTCTCCGAAGTTGCAATGGCACTCTTGCCTCCTTCTCTCTCAAACTTGTGTTGTCCAATGCGATAATGCGATAATGAATTAGGGTTGAGAAAACTCAATATATCTTTCTAATCCCGCAACCAACCTGGACCGTTGGATTAAATCCAATGATGAAAACTCATCCTGAAATCCGCTTCAGCCCCCCGACACACAGAGTTCGGCCAGAACTCTGTGTGGGGCAACCAGCACCTACTGGCCAAACCCTGGAACGGCCAGACCGAGTTCGGCCCGAACTCGCCATGGGACCGAGTTCGGCCCGAACTCGGATCCCCTGCTTCCAGCAGCTCCAGCAGCAACAGCAGCAGCTCCACGTCTACTTCCCGAGCTTCTTCGACACACGAACGGCGCTCGTCGCACTCCGGGGTCTTCTCCACATAGGTTGGGAACCCCACCCACTCCAACAAATCTCCCCCTTCACAACTATGGGGAGGACGTCGTCATCCCGACGATCTGCCTGCAGTACTCAAACTTCTCCCTTGGTAGAATCTTCGTGAACATATCAGCTCCGTTGTCATCTGTATGCACCTTCTCAAGCTCCGCGTCCTTCTTCTCAACCACATCCCGTATCCAATGATACCGAGTCTCGATGTGCTTGGACCGGCTATGAAACGTCTGATTCTTCACAAGATGGATAGCACTCTGACTGTCGCAAAGCAAAGTATACTGCTCTTGCTTCAGTCCCATTTCCTGCAACAGCTTCTTCATCCACAACAGCTCCTTGCAAGCCTCCGTCGCCGCAATGTATTCCGTCTCCGTCGTCGACAAGACAACACACTTCTGCAACCGCGACTGCCACGATACTGCTCCTCCCGCAAACATCATCACGTAGCCTGAAGTCGATCGCCTCGTGTCTACATCTCCAGCCATATCAGCGTCAGTATACCCAACCAGCTTCGGCTCGTCACCACCAAAGAAAAGTCTCCAACCAGCAGTGCCCTGAAGATATCGTAGAATCCACTTGACCGCATTCCAGTGTACCCTTCCAGGATTCGAAAGATACCTGCTAACCGTACCAACTGCATGAGCAATATCTGGCCTCGTACACACCATGGCATACATAAGGCTTCCCACAGCTGAAGCATATGGAACCCGCTCCATATCTTCCTTTTCATCCTCGGTAGATGGACACTGCTCCTCAGTGAACTTAAAGTGAGCCGCGAGGGGGGAACTTACTTTCTTCGACCCGTCCATCCCGAAACGCTGAAGTACCCGGTGAATGTACTTCTTTTGGGACAAGTGTAGCAGCTTGGACTCTCTCTCGGCTGATCTCCATCCCAAGAATGGTCTTCGCTGCGCCCAAATCCTTCATAGAGAAGGCCGCGCCCAGTTGGCACTTCAACTCCGCTATCCTAGTGGCATTCCGACCTACTAATAGCATATCATCAATATAGAGCAATAAGATGATAAAATCATCATCGGCAAAATACCTCACAAATGCATAATGGTCCGACGTCGTCCGTGCATAACCATGCTCCCCCATAAACGACTCGAACTTTCTGTACCACTGCCTCGGAGCCTGCTTCAGACCATACAAGCTCTTCTTCAACCGGCAGACCAAATGTGACTTGCCCTTCTCACAGAATCCCTCCGGCTGCTCCATGTATAACTCCTCCTCAAGATCACCGTGGAGGAACGCCGTCTTCACGTCCATCTGCTCGACCTCCAAGTCGAAACTGGCTGCTAATGCTAGCACCACCCGAATAGACGAATGCTTGACGACAGGCGAAAAGATTTCATCATAATCCACGCCTTTTCGCTGACCGTAGCCCTTGACTACCAGCCTCGCTTTGTATCGAGGGCGAGTAGCATCATCCGTCTGCTTCACTCTGAACACCCATCGATTCTTCAAAGCCTTCTTGCCCTTTGGCAACCGTACCAGATCATAAGTGGAATTGGTGTGCAAGGAACTCATCTCCTCCTGCATAGCCACCATCCACTCCTGCCTGTGTTCATCTTCCATAGCCTCTGCGAAACTTTCGGGCTCTCCCCCGTCAGTCAGTAGCACATACTCATCCGGCGAGTATCTCGTAGATGGTCGACGATCCCTGTTGCTCCTTCTCAGTGGAGCCACTGGTGCTGGCTGTATACCGACAGCCTCCTCCCCTTCAGGAACTACCTCTCCGGCATGCTCATCCTCCTGAGGGACACCCTGACCACCATCAGCAGGCTGATGATCAAGGTTGGGAGCAACTCCATGTACCGGCTCCCCCATAACTGGATCCTCTGCGATGTCCTCTGGAAACTGCTCGAAGCAAAATGACTCTAACTCAGGCAATTCCTCAGCCTCAGAAGGCGTCTCGGAATCCTGAGTGTTGGTCATGGTCTGATCCTCGACGAACACCACGTCCCTGCTTCTGTAGAGCTTTCCTTCCACTGGGTCGTAGAGTCTATAGCCAAACTCATCCCGACCGTAGCCGACAAAGACGCATCGCCTCGTCTTCGGCTCAAGTTTGGTCCTCTCGTCCTTCGGTACATGCACGAAGGCTTTACAACCAAACGCCCGCAGGTGATTGTATGACGGCTCTTTGCCGTACCATACTTTGTCAGGCACATCACCCTGCAAAGGAGCACTAGGAGACAAATTAATAATATAAGCAGCTGTGAGAAGAGCCTCACCCCAATAACTGCCCGGCAAGTTTGCTTCTGACAGCAAACACCGCACCCTCTCCATCAGTGTCCTGTTCATGCGCTCCGCTACACCATTGAGCTGAGGTATCTTTGGCGAAGTCTTCTGGTGTCGTATCCCTTGCTCTCTGCAATACGCATCAAAGGGACCGATGTATTCGCCGCCATTGTCGGACCGAACACACAACAACTTCTTGCCCGTCTCCCTTTCAACGGAGGTCTGAAACTCCTTGAAAGTAGGCAGCACCTGATCCTTGGTCTTTAAGGCATAGACCCAAACCTTCCTGGAACAGTCATCAATAAAAGTCACAAAGTAAGAAGCACCACCAAGAGATTTTACCTTCATAGGACCGCAGACATCCGAGTGAATCAACTCGAGCAACGCCGGCTTCCTCGAACTTGGGTGACTCTGGAAAGACACCCTACTTTGCTTCCCAGCCAAACAGTGCGTGCATTTCTCCAACTTTGTAGACTTGAGCCCCGGAATCACTTTCCTGTTCACCAAGTAGCTCATTCCCTTCTCGCTGATATGGCCGAGCCGCCTGTGCCACAACTCGGTAGACGCGTCACTGACTGCGTTCACCTCCTGTGCCCCCTCTGCGCTCTCCTTCATATAGTAGAGACCGGACTTCTTGCTTCCTCTGGCAATCACCATCGAACCTCTGGAAAGCTTCCACTGACTATTCTCGAAGAGACTGAAGAATCCCTCGTCATCCAACCTTCCAACCGACACCAGGTTGAAACGGATATCAGGGACATGACGAACATCCTTGAGAACAAGAACCGCACCCGTCTTCGTTCTCAAATGCACATCTCCAATGGCAACCGCCTTCGACACATCTCCGTTGCCCATCTTCAACACGCCACAGTCGCCTGTCGTGTAAGTGGCAAACAGTGCCCTATTGTGAGATACATGTGCTGAAGCCCCTGAGTCCACCAGCCAAGAATTGTCATCGCAGGCGAGGTTAGTAATGACCTCATCACCTACGACGATCACATCGCCTCCATGTACCGAGGCCGCCGCTGTAGTGTTCTCTTCTTGCTTCCCCTTGTCGCCCTTCTTCTCCTTCTTCCAAGCGAAACAATTCCGCTTATGGCCCTTCTTACCGCAATGATAACACTCTGAGTCCTCGTACCGACCCTTGGACTTCCCCCTGCTCTTGTCTCTGCCACCACCTGGACCCCTGCTTTTGCCCCTTCCGCGGCTCTCTGAAACAAGTACCTCTGAGTGGTGGGATGTGGATGAAGTGCCCTGAGAACGTCTCCGCATCTCTTCATTCAACATCCCGCTCTTGGCAAACTCCAGACTGACCATGCCCTCTGGAGCAGAAGCGATCATAGATACTCGTACGGTCTCCCACGAGTCTGGCAAGGTACACAGCAGCCACAGTCCCTGAACTTCGTCGTCGAACTTGACTTCCATAGAAGATAGCTGGTCAACCACGCCCTGGAAATCACTCAGGTGATCCGTAATAGACGCCCCATCCTTGTACCGCAGACCCATCATCGTTCGGATCAGGAACAACTTGTTTACCCCGGTCTTCTTCGCATACAAGGATTCCAGCTTATCCCACAACGTCTTCGCGTGCTCAATATTGGCAACGTGGTTGTACACGTTCTCATCAACAAACTGCCGTATGTACCCACACACCTGTATGTGCTCGAACTTCCAGTCCTCCTCGGATTTATCACTGGGCCTCTCGGATGCAAACACAGGTAGATGCAGCTTCTTGACAAATAGCAAATCCTTCATCTTGCTCCGCCAATAATGATAGTTTGTGCCATTAAGGTTCACCATGCGCACCGGCTTCGCGTCCATCTCTCCTCTCTGGTTCCTCTGTCAACTCCTGACACCCTTTGAACCCAAAGCTCTGATACCACTCTGTTGGGAAAGAAGCGCGGAAACCTTTCCCCAAACCGGAGAGTACCTGCGAGAGGACCGAGCAAACAATGCACGAACCCAAAAACAAGCACACAAAAACAACCACGCAGACACAGAGAATTTTTGACGTGGAAACCCTTGCGGGAAAAACCACGGGACGATCGGAGTCCAACCCTGAGAAGCCTCCACTAATGGAATAGAAGAATTATACCCTCTACAAACTCCTCACGATCCAAATCGGATCCCCACAACACTCAGAGACAAGAACAATGATCACAAGGCTACGAAGAACGAGAACGACGAGTAGAGATTACCCGAAACACGATCTCCTTCGAAAACGACCTTCGATCCTCCGTCTTCTTCTCCGAAGTTGCAATGGCACTCTTGCCTCTTTCTCTCTCAAACTTGTGTTGTCCAATGCGATAATGCGATAATGAATTAGGGTTGAGAAAACTCAATATATCTCCCTAATCCCGCAACCAACCTGGACCGTTGGATTAAATCCAATGATGAAAACTCATCCTGAAATCCGCTTCAGCCCCCCGACACACAGAGTTCGGCCAGAACTCTGTGTGGGGCAACCAGCACCTACTGGCCAAACCCTGGAACGGCCAGACCGAGTTCGGCCCGAACTCGCCATGGGACCGAGTTCGGCCCGAACTCGGATCCCCTGCTTCCAGCAGCTCCAGCAGCAACAGCAGCAGCTCCACGTCTACTTCCCGAGCTTCTTCGACACACGAACGGCGCTCGTCGCACTCCGGGGTCTTCTCCACATAGGTTGGGAACCCCACCCACTCCAACACATATTGTATCAGAACAATTCATTATATGATATCTTTTATTCGCTTATTTTGTGGATGAGATTAGTTAGTTGTGGTTTACTACATTTTACAGCTTATGTATATATACAAGGCCCCTGTACTTCGTATGTATACAGCTGGCATGTCTACGTACTTGATCCTACGTATTTTGGGACTGGAGCGTTACAAAATTTTATGATCCCAAACAATTTTTGAGACGGGAACTGCCACGTTCTTTGAGGATATTGAGTTTTGGGGAAGAAATAAGGTTAGAGACTTTGTCTTTAAGGAAGAATCAGTTTTAATTCCAGAACCGATTCATATAGTTGCTTCTGATGAAGCAAGTTCGGAACCTTTACAAGACATTGTTGTTCAAACTCCCATTCAAGATGAATTAGTTATTCCTGAAGAGCAAACTCAATATCCTCAAGAACCAATGCTTCAAGAGCCAATACCTTTGCGACGATCCACTAGAGAAAGGAGAAGTGCTATTCCGGATGATTATATAGTGTTTCTCCACGAGCATGAAGAAAATAATGGTATGATGGAAAATGATTCAATTAACTTCCGTCAAGCCATGCAAGATTCTAACTCAAAAAGTGGATTGAAGCAATGAATGAGGAGTACAAGTCCATGCAAGACAATAAGGTTTGGGAACTTGTCCCATTACCAGAAGGTGCGAAACCTATTGGTTGCAAATGGATATTTAAGACCAAACGGGATTCCAAAGGTAATGTGGAAAGGTATAAGGCTCGTCTTGTAGCTATGGGCTATACTCAAAAGGAAGGGATTGACTTTAAAGAAAAAATTTCTCCGGTTTCATCGAAGGACTATTTTAGGACAATCAAGGCTCTTGTTGCACATTATGATTTGGAGCTTCATCAGATGGATGTCAAAACGGCATTTCTCAATGGCGATATTGAAGAAACGATCTATATGGTGCAACCAAAAAATTTTGTGTCAGGAGACCCAAAGAAGATGGTTTGCAAACAAATAAAATCCATCTATGGGCTAAAACAAGCGTCTCGTCAGTGGTACCACAAATTTCATCAAGTAATTCTCTCATTTGGTTTTGAGATGAATGTTGTTGACGATTGTGTGTATTACAAATTCAGTGGGAGCAAGTACATTTTCTTAGTATTGTATGTTGATGACATATTGCTTGCCACTAATGATATAGGCATATTGTACGAAACTAAGAGATTTCTATCAAAAAAATTTGAGATGAAAGATCTTGGTGACGCCTCCTTTATGTTAGGTATCCAAATCCATCGAAACCGATCTCGGGGTACTCTAGGATTATCACAGAAGAGCTATATCGATAAGGTGCTCAAAAGGATTGGCATGCAGGATTGCAAACCAGGAGATACCCCAGTCGCTAAAGGAGACAAATTTAGTCTCGGTCAGTGCCCAAAAGGAAATCTTGAGATTCAGGAGATGCAGAAGATTCCCTATGCATTAGTGGTAGGGAGTCTAATGTATGCCTAAGTTTGTACGCGTCCAGATATAGCGTACATTGTTGGAGTGTTAGGCAGATACTTAAGCAATCCAGGAATGGATCACTGGAAAGCAACCAAAAGAGTTTTGAGGTATTTGAAGAGAACAAGGGATTATATACTCACATATAGGAGGTCAGACCATTTGGAGATCAATGGGTATTCTGACTCTGATTTTGCCGGATGCCAAGATAGTAGAAGATCCACTTCGGGTTATATTTATCTGTTAGCTGGTGGTGCAGTTTCTTGGCGCAGTGCCAAGCAAACTCTTATTACTTCGTCCACCATGGCTGCAGAATTTGTAGCATGTTATGAGGCATCAAATCATGGTATTTGGCTGAAGAACTTTGTCACCGGGCTGCGAATTGTGGAAGGAATTGAAAGACCGCTTAAATTATTTTATGACAATAAATCAGCCGTCTTATACTCCAATAACAATAGGAGCTCGACCAAGTCAAAACACATCGACATCAAGTTCCTAGTTGTCAAGGAGAGGGTAAAAAGTAGATAGATTTCCATAGAACACTTAGGGACAAATTCCATGATAGCAGACCCTCTTACAAAGGGTTTTCCACCCAAGGTCTTTCATGAGCACACTGCTCACATGGGTGTCTTACAGTTTGAGGATTCTTTGATTTAGTGGGAGATAGTCATTGATGTAATTTGTGTTCTATTTTCGGTGTTATATTTGTATATATTTGTATTTGGATATTTTTCTGATCAAAAATATATTGTTATTCAGTTTATTACATTTTGGACGATAATGTGTTTAAAAGATCTCACTAAAGTGAAGTAGGACCAGTTGAAAATCGACATGTACAGATCACCTTCATGTGATTTTCGTGCTACAAATTTCATGATTGATCTATGTCATTTGGTTATGTTGATATTAGTGATCATTGATGGGTTTAGTTATGATTGATATAACAAAAGCCGCTTTGGTCCTATATTGATATAACTAATGGACGAGATTGTTCAGATATGTCTTATGTTTATGATAGCAAAGTTTTGAGCTCATAAAGTATAACACATTTATAAAGATACATATGTGGCCCAGTGGGAGAATGTTAAAATAAAATGTATATATATATATATATATATATATATATGAGGAAGGATAGGCATCCCCACACTTTTTGCATCCCCATGCATCCCCATGTTCACATCCGTTGGATGTTCTTTAAGTCATCTAATCTTAACCATTGGTAAATCAACGGTTAAGATTAGATGACTTAAAGCACCATCCAACGGTGTAAATAGGGGGGATACTTGAGAATGCAAAAAGTGTGGGGATCTTGATCCTTCCTATATATATATATATATATATATATATATATATATATATATATATTAAATTGGGGCCACACATGTAATAATTAAATGTGTTCAGCCATTATTTAATTAGCCAAAATCAAAATATTCTATTTGGATTAAAGTGTTATGGCTAAATGTATAATTGTCATGAAAAATATTATGTAGATACCAAAAGTCTAATTTCTATTTTTATGATGGGCCTAAATAGAAATAAGACAAGTACAAGAGTCATGACTTATCATGAAAGAGTTGATCCAAAAAGACATTACTCTTCATGAAAGGGCATGCACTTCTTATAAAAGGGGTTATGGTCCCCAATTGTAGAACAAGACATTCTTTCTCTTCATCCCATCAGAGGAGGAACTAAGGCACTAAAGAATTCTACAATTGGAAGATCACTACTCTACAAGAAGATTATTCCTTTCCGTTCTCATGGATTCTTCAGGTACGCTTCTGTATTTGTTAATCATCTTGAATTGACATGAAATTATATGTAGAATTTGATTTTGAATTTGTGTTTATTGTTTGAGAATTAGAAACATGATATATTAAGCACGATTGATTAAATTTTACAGAAATTTTCATATAGAGTGAAGAATTTTAACGATATTGTAAAAAAAGTAATAAGTTTGGGGAAATTGCAATTGGGGTAACGAAACGATATCAATGGTGGCGTGTGTTGCGTGAGCAGCCTATTCCCCCATCACACGCCATCACTCATGGAGTGTGGTGTACGCTTTCTCCATCACACGCCATCACTCATGGAGTGTGGTATGAGTGGTTCCCCATCACATGCCATCACTCATGGAGTGTGGTGTGCCCCACTCAACCTATTCCCCATAAGCCATCACTCATGGAGTGTGGTGTGCCACACGCCATCACTCATGGAGTGTGGTATGGCCCACTCAAGCCATTTTCCATTACAAGCCATGTTTCCATCACACGCCACTCCCATCACACGCCACCACTCATGGAGTGTGGGGTGGGTCACGCATACGTACGCCATCACTCATGGAGTGTGAGTGGGACTATTGCAGTGTTGCACTAGTGGAGTGTCGTGTAGCCAACGGCTACGAACGGCTAGTGTCAGGATGTGCGCGCCACCATTGGTGGCGTGCTGACACACGAACGGCTACCCACAAACGGCTACATTTCAAATTCTCTTTCCTCCTCCTATTTATTGCAATGCTTAACACTCTCTCTCTACACAAACATATTACTCTTTCTCCTATCTCTCTTTCACAGAAGCACTTCTCTGAAGCTTGGAAGCTCCAACTCCTCACAGAAGCTAGTATCTCCCTCTTACAAGCTTCCAACTACTCACGGAAGCTAGTCTCTCCCTCTTACAAGCTTCCAACTCCTCACGGAAGCTAGTCTTTCCCTCTTACAAGCTCTCGCTCTCTATTAGATAAAAATTATCAAAGTTCTTTTTTTTTCTCATGGGTGATAATATTAAAATAGTATGCTCACATGGTGGTAGATTAAATGGGTTAACTTACGAAGGAGGTGACACCCAATTTTTTACAACTTATCGTCATATTACTTTAGAAAATTTACGCAATTTAATTTCAGCACATTTTTCTATTAATTATGAATTTATTTTAAAGTTTGTTTTTGGTTCCACATGTTTATTAATAGATGGTGAAGAAGCATGAAATTTTATTCTTGAGATTAATTCGCAATCATCTTATATTAGTTTATATGTTACTCAAGTTTCATCATTTGTTAATAGAACTAATGATGAATTTGTTTCTAATTACCCACATGTTAACACGGGTGCTAGTTCTTCTTCTCAAACAATTTTTCCCTTACTAGATGAACATAATGATGATGATGATGATTATGATGATGATAATGATGATGACGACAATGATAATGATGAGGACAATAAAAATAGTGATGATTTAATTGAAAATACTGGTTATGAGATAGATGATGATAGTACTGATAATTCTAGCACTCCTGAATTATTTGTAGGGCAAACATTCGACAGTCATTCAAAATTTAGAAGTTTTATAAGTAGTTTAGCAATTTAGCATAATTTTAGTTGTTCAGCCAGTGCTATGAATAATTCCCATGGAATTATATATAATTGTGATAAACAGAATTGTCATTGGAAAGTATATGCCAAATCCATAGGAAAAGGACAAATAGTTAAAGTTAGTACACTAGAAAGTCATTATTCTTGTTTAAGCAGACTTACGACAGGACGTCATCGACTAGCTACCGCTGCATGGGTTAAGACTAAAATAGTTGACTTAATCAGAGATAATCTGTCATATAGTGCATCACAAATTGTGAAGGATATATTTATGAAACATCGTATACATATTACATACTCTAAAGCATGGAGAGCCCGAGAAATGGCATTACGTGAAATAAATGGTAGTTATGTTGAGGCATATGCTGGCCTTGAGGAGTATGGTTTTAGAATTATGGAGTCGAATCCAGGTAGTAGATATTTTCTTAAGACTTCCGAAAGCAAAAAATTTGAGAGAATGTTTATTTGCTTCAAGGCGTGCATTGATGAATTTTTAAGGGGTTGTTTACCTGTTATTAGCACTGATGCCACTTTTCATTCATCCAAATATCAAGGTATTTTATTTATTGCTTGTGCTCATGATCCAAATTATCAATTGTATCCTATTGCTTATGCTGTTGTCGAAGGTGAAAATACTGATTCTTGGTCTTGGTTTTTAAATGCTCTTAGACTATCATTTGAAAGTTATTTTAATGATTGGAGTAGAATTTCATTTATATCTGACAAGCAAAAAGGATTAATACATGCTATGCGAAATATATTTCCAGAATCTCCTCATTTTTTTTGCATTCAACATTTTAAGCAGAATATGAAGTCTATTGTGAGAGAGAAAAAATTCCATCGGTTGTTAGACTCGCTTGCTAGATCGTATAATGAAACAGATGCACAGTACTTGTTCGAAATAATTAAAGCTGAGAACATGACGATGTACAATTGGCTTATTGGTACAAATGATGAAAATCGTCATTTTGCACATTGGATTACAGCATATGCTCCTTGTCCTAGATTAGATATTAACACTTCTAACCTTGCTGAATATTTTAATAATTGGATTAAGAGTTTGCGTGATAAACCAATAACGACACTTCTCGATGGTATTAGAGCAAAGATTATAACACTTCATGACAAAAATAGGAATCATGCTCAAAATTTAGACACAAGTTATTGTCCTAAGATGTTAAAGACAATGTCATCTATTACCAACGAGAGACATCAACTTCAAATATTACGAATTGATAGTTATTTGTTTGAAATATTAGACCGTGCATCGAGTAGAACATATGTTGTACGGTTAGATGAAAGATCTTGTACATGTTTAAGGTGGTATCATACTTACATGCCATGTATACATGCATGTTTTGCTTGCCAATATTGCAGTGATGAGGTTGAACATTACTATCCGATAATATTTTCTACTGACAGGTTGAGAAGTGTGTACGAGCCACAGATGGAACCAATTCCAGTTCCTTACAACATTCAAGTGGTTTTGGTTAGAGGAAAAATTGGAGTTCCAGATGTCAGACGCAAAGCAGGAAGGCCGAAGAAAAACTGCATTAAACCACGTGAATCATCGACAAGAGAACTTCGCTGCGGCAATTGTGGTTTGATGGGACACAACAGAAGAAAATGCACAAGTCAACCAAGAGAATGACGACAATAGAACTTCTATTTTTCATTGTAGTACCAACATTCATGTCAACTTTTAAACATTACATAATAAAATTTTATTTCAATCATATCTGCGGGCCATTCATTTGTAACGCCTTCGTTCTACCTGTCTAAGGCCAAGTCGGGCTCTTCTTTCATATGTGGTCTCCTCCGCTCTTCTTTCATCCTCTTCCTCGACCTCCTGAGTAGGCACCGGGGCTGACGGAGACGTAAACAATTACGAATAATACGACATGCCTTCAAACGAATACGCTGCGGTAGTGTTGATTTGCTCAGTCGTGATGCGTTGATTATAGGGCTGAAAGGCTGAGGAAGAGCCCATGCCCACATACTGTTGACTGAGCCCTTCTCCAGCGTAGTGTGGGGTAGTGTACTCTGCAGCGTAAGGCTGGCTAGGGTACTCTGCAGCGTAAGGCTGGCTAGGGTACTCTGGAGCGTACTGCTGGCTAGGGTACTCTGGAGCGTACTGCTAGCTAGGGTACTCTGGAGCGTACTGCTGGCTTGGGTACTCTGCAGCGTACTGCTGGCTGGTGCCCTCTCCATGGTACTCCTGGCTGGTTCCCTCTCCATGGTACTCCTGGCTGGTGCCCTCTCCATGGTACTGCTGGCTGGTGCCCTCTCCATGATACTGCTGGCTGGTGCCCTCTCCCGCAGCGCCCTCCTCGTCCTCTGGATCGTCCACCCTACGGCGTCGTGAATGTCTCAGGGGAACAGTGGCAGCCGGATAATCGGCTGGGATACGTGTATGCAATGGAGGCATATCAGGATCCCGTCCAAGACTCAGTGAATCTACACGAGTTAAAATATCTTGCATCCACTCCCGACCATACGGCCACAAATAGCTCTGTGGTTCTTGGATATATTGTTGCCCCATAATAGCCTGAAATATAAAATATGCAAATTATAATTGTCATTATATATCTCTTGAGTTTAAATAGTGGTATAGTAGTAAAGTCCTACCGCTTCATATATGTTATCAGCAAAAGCTCGCAGGAAAGATTCATCTACGGCTCTAGACTTGAACCGTGGCTCCTCGAATTTGTATGCTCTGTTGGTCATACGAGGCGCTCCCCACCATTGTCTATAAGCCAAATCACCTTCATCTGCATTTCGTAAAAATAATCATATGACAAATGCTACCGGTCCAAATATACAAGTAAGTTAGAACTTACATTCATCAGTATGCATTATTCGGGGCAGTCCTGCCACACTACTATCCTGGAATCGTCTATACCAAGCGGCTCTAGCAGTATCGATTTTGTTTCTTGCATTGGCTATATCATAACTCATGGCAGGCGGATCATCCAGAATAATCTGCCTGCAACCGAATTGCCGGTGAACGCGATCTGCCGGATGATACATAGTGTAACGATCGTATATAATATATGATTTGTGTAGGCTCAAATCATACGACGTCCTTTTAATTTCTGGAGCATTTTCATCATCTGAGTATGGTATCCATACAACCTATTGGATGACAAGTTATACGAAAAATTTGTGATACTCTATTACATGAATTGACAATTGTAGTTTAAAACGCTCTAAAATTTCAAGCGGAAATGAATTGACAATTGCGTACTTACCTCCTTCCACGGTACTATATCAAATTCTCCCCTGTAGATTGAAACATCCTTATGTAAATTATAATGAGGGTCCACTATATTTGCGGCCCATCGCGTAGCAAGCGAAAAAATTCCAACATCACTGAAAATGCTGGTTACAGGTCGACCAATATAGAAATGCTCGTAGCACCATACCTAAGACATGAAAACATATGATATTTACAAAATGTATATCATCAAAACGAATTTAGCAAATTTAGGGATTACATTTTTATTACCTGAACCAGGGTCATGCACCCACACAAATTTTTGGTACCCTTTGATCTGACAAATTTCGTCAAGCTAGCATATAAATATGCTAAGGTAGCAGCTCCCCAGGCATGACGTGTATGTTCTTTTAAATTGTCTAAAAAGGGTAACAGTCGCACGTTTACTTTATTTCCCTGTCCGTCGGAAAATAGCATTGTCCAACACAAACAGAGCAGATATGCTCTAGTACAATAAAGTATCTACAAATATTGAAACTAACATATTAAAACTAACACACTTTTGAAATTAACTAATAAATAAATCTTAACAATAATTACGTACCCTTAAATCATCGACCACGACTGGACCGTCGATAGTTTCATCTAGATCCATGAAATTACCCCGAAGCCAAGTTATACTGACAAAACTCTTTCCTCCTAAGTCCGATGGTGCATTAATGCCTAGATATCTCCGGATGATTTGAGATGTATTTAAAGTTGTATCAAAATATATAGGTTCACCTGTAATAGGTAATCCTAAAATATTTACAACATCCCAAAGTGTGATTGTCATTTCACCAACGGACAACTGAAAGGTGTTGCGTTGAGGCCACCATCGCTCAGCGAGACTAAAAATGATATGTACATCGTGGACTAAAATTTGAATTTCATCCAGATATTGAAATCCAAATGAACGTACCAGCTCCTTTTGGGCAGCATTTAACTCCCATTTACGATATCCTCTCTGTATCCTCCAACTTCCATGTTCCCGTGTCCGAACCTCGGGAGGATAATCATATAGCTACAAGCGAATTATATTCTTATATTTATGTAAAATAAATAAATAATAATGCTAGTTATCATTTTTAAATTTACCTTCCCGTTAAAAACTAACGTAGATATATGAGTTTCTCGTTCTTGTTTTATGGCTTCTGTAACCGGTCCCCCGGAAATACGGCCGTCATTCGGTTCAGCCATCTGTTACATTTTAGACAAAAACTATTAGTATAGTTATTCATACATAGAAAATATAATTTTAATATAAAATACAAAAACTTACTCTGTAAAGAGGAGATCAAGATAGAGGAAGGAGCGAGTAATCTTCTGTGAAGTTGCAGGAGGAAGGACTTGTGAAGAGGAGGGAAGGAGCTGTAAAGAGGAGGGAAGGAGCTTCAGAATTTATGAAGAAGAGGGATGGAGAGTGGAGTGGTCTCCGAGAAGGGGAGGGGAGTCTCCAACGTAGTGCCATACATCATGGCGCGTGGGAGAGAGTCCTCGGGAAGGGCTGCGGGATGCTGGCGTGTAGAGGGGATGGGACAAGGGGGGATGGGACAAGGCATGGGGGAGGCCATGGGGCATGGCGTGTGCGGAGGGCGGGCCTTGGGAGATGGCGTGTGATGGGACACTAGCTGGCGTGGGACGGGGCGTGTGATGGGACACTAGCTGACAGTGCAATAAAGTGCAATAGGCCATACAAGATAAAGTGCAATAGGCCATACAAGATGGCGTGTGATGGGACACTAGCAGAGACTAGGAGCATGGCGTGTGAGGGTGGGCCATGGATCATGGCGTGTGAGTGTCGGCCATGGATCATGGGGGCAATAGGCCATGGATCATGGCATGTGAGGGGGCAATAGGCCATGGATCATGGCGTGTGAGGGGGACTGGCGTGTGCGGGGTGGGGGCCTGGCCAGGGAATGCCATGAGTGATGGCGTGTGGCACCTACCTACCAGCGCACGCCACTAGTGATGTAGTTTCGTTATCCCAATTGCAATTTTATCAAACTTGTTACTTTTTTCACAATTACGTTAAAATTTTTCACTCTATATGAAAATTTCTGTAAATTTTAACATGTGAAACTGTCGGCAATGTATTTCTATACAAGATACAATCAGTATTCCAAAATGCTATGGTTCACCGTTCACATAGATATTTCCTTGCAACTTCCTTCCAAGACAGCACCACCAATCCTTCGTCCTTAAGTCAAGGTCATCCCTGGTTATAATAATTGCTAACATCTCATCTCATGTTTCTATGTGGTCATCCCTGGTTATAATAATTGCTAACATCTCATCTCATGTTTCGGTCATCCCTGGTTATAATAATTGCTAACATCTCATCTCATGTTTCTATGTGTGTGTGAAGAGAGAGAGACAGAGAAGATGGCAAATGCTGTTGTTAAGTTTGCTTTGGAGAAGGTTGGGAACATCCTGATCCAAGAAGGTTTATTGTTGTATGGAGTGCGCAACGACATTGAATGGCTCCGGACTGAATTGAGGTGGATGGAGTGCTTCCTCGTTGATGCTGAAAGAAAGGAAAATAAAGGAGACGAACGGGTCAAGAATTGGGTGATGGATGTGAGGGATGTTGTCTTCCAAGCTGAAGACGTTATGGACACCATCATCGAGCAGATTGAGAAGCGAAGGAAACTACTGCTAGGAAGGAGGAGCACAAGAATTATCCGGTTATTGAAGAGGTACGCTCTTTATCCATTTGAACTAAAAGCTCTTCACAATATTGGCACAAAGATTGCACGGATAAGGACCAAAGTCCGTGGGATCAAAGAGAGTCGAGACACATACGGTATTGTTGATCTAGGTCATGAAACCAGAGCAGAATCAAGCAGAGCCCAACCACCACCTCTTAGACAATTGCATCCTCATCTGGACGACGACACAGTTGTCGTTGGCTTTGCTGATAATAAGAAAGTGATTGTGGATCACTTACTAGATACCAGTGTGGCAAGGCGTTGCGTAATTTCTATTGTGGGTATGGGTGGTCTTGGCAAGACCACTCTTGCCTTGAAAGTTTACAACGAGATTAAATCAAACTTTGATACGTGTGCTTGGATCACCGTTTCTCAAGAGTACAATGCCACGGAGCTTCTGAAGTGCATTAATAGGAAGGTCAATGCTGCTCAAAATGTTGATTTGGTTGATGACTTGGTATTGAATCTGTACAACTTCTTGAAAGGGAAGAAATACTTGATAGTCATGGATGACATCTGGGACACGGATGCATGGTTACAAGTAAAACCTGCTTTCCCAAATGCAAGGAACGGCAGCCGAGTGATGTTTACGACACGCTTTTTGGATGTTGCAAGATCCGCCGACCCCATGATTCCGCCAGTTGAGCTGCCATTTTTAAGCTACGAGCAGAGTAGGGAGCTCTTATTAAGGAAGGCATTTCCCACACATCAGGACGCAGAGCCAAGTTGTCCAGATGAGCTTGAGGAAGAGGCAGATGAGCTAGTAAGGAAATGTGGTGGATTACCTCTCGAGCTGGTTGTATTAGGAGGTCTACTTTCAGTGAAGGAGCCAACCTTCAATGTTTGGAAAGATATGGCTGATAGCTTAAACTGGGATTCGAGCAGAGATGGAAAGGGATGTTTGGAGATACTAGCCTTGAGCTACGACGACTTACCGGACCACCGATACAAGTCATGTTTCCTTTATTTAGGCTCTTGGCCTGAGGATTCAGTGATCAAAGCATCGGAGTTGGTCTGGCTATGGATAGGAGAGGGTTTCGTACCAACGGAAGAGACTGCAATGGGGTACTTGGATGAGCTTGCTCAGAGGTGCATGATTCAAGTAGTCAAGAGAAGTTTGACCAACGGAAGGATCCGTAAATTCCGAATCCATGATCTTTTAAGGGACTTGTGTATTTCAGTTGCTAAGAGGAATAGATTTTTCACGACTTACAGCATATACAACTACAATAACGATGCTGTGGAGGATGATGTTGTCACTTCGCGCCGCTTGGTTGTTTGTAAAGCACACAGTGATGGCAGGGTGCAGTATGCCGGCGGTATGATGCGCCATTCTAAATTCAAAGCACGTAGTCTACTGTTTTTGGACCGATTTTCACGGAAAGAGTATGAAGCTTTCACTGAGTATTATTCCAATTTATTTGGGATAGGTAATTCATCCACGCCACTTTTATCTCGACACCTCTTTTCTAGTTTCAGTCTGCTGAGGGTAATTCATCTCAACGTGGGCAGTGTAACCATCGGGGAAGAGAGGTATATGTTTAGTATATTTGTACATTTCTTAATGGTTAGCTAGTCCTATCGTTTGTCTTTACACCCATTTCTGAACACTTGATTGACTCTGTAATTCTCCCATTTAGGGTTACGCTTACTATACCAGAGGAGATTGGGGGCTTGATCCATTTAAGATATTTCAAGGTTATATGTTACTCATGTAGCCTTCCACCGTCCATCGGAAATCTATCTAATCTACAAACATTAGACGTAAGAGGCGTCACTCTCTGTACCTTACCCGAGTTGTTATGGAAGATCCAAACACTTGCGCGAATCCACTGTCACGGGATTATGCCGTCTTCAGGCATTGGTGGTCTAAAAATGCTACGGATCTTGAAGAGTGCAAGAGCAGGAAGATGGATGAGGCAACTCAAAGAGCTGTCAAACCTTCGGAAGCTTGCCATCACGAATATCTCAGAAAAAGAGCAAGCGGATATGTTATTTGATTCCCTTCACGAACTGGATCACCTTACCTCGATGTACCTTGAATTTGATTTTTCCCTGGAAATGTCTATGCTGCCTTCAATCTTCATCTCCCTACCAAGCCATCGCAACTTCCGTAAGTTGACTATCTCATCATGTTATGGTGAGCGACCATTCATTGAGTTGAGAGGGCTCCCCCAAAACCTCACCAACCTATCATTACAAAGAATTCTGCTGCTAAAACGTGATGTAACTGCACTTGAAGGGTTGCAAGGCCTTGTGATTCTCCAAATACTAGGTTGCAGGATTCTTCATAGGGATGATGAGATCTATTTTAGTAGTGGATTTCCTCGGCTGCGGCATTTGCGACTTGCAGACGTGGAAGGGCTAAGGTACTTGAGAATAGAAAGTGGGGCAATGAAGGATCTAGCCCAACTAACAATCGATCACTGCAGGTACTTAGCCATGATTCCTGAAGGTTTGGAGCACTTGGCGTCTCTCAAGAAGTTGGAGGTGTCTGGGATGCCACCTGGTTTTGTAAAAAGGATCCGAGAGGGAGGGGAGGACTTCCATAAGATACAACACATACCCTCCATTCACGTCAACACCTTGTAAAAAAAAAAGCATAATAGCACTTATCACTTGTATTTCAATTTGAAAAATATTTATGTTACATCTTTTATATGTTCCAACTGTTGGAAGTGGTTCAAACAAGGTTGAATTGTTTAAATTTTTGCGTCATTGGAAGGAAAGTAAGACACTGTCAATATCCGCATCAATTTTTTCTTTCTTTTTTGGGGGTCGTGTTCTTATAGCATCATTATTAGATGCTCAAAAATGTATCGTGAGACCCAAATTTATATAGATAATTTAGTGTTTGGGTCTCAAAAGTGTCACCAAAAATAATTAGTAACACTTTTGGTACACTTTTGATGACACTTTTGAGATAGTGACACTTTTGAGACCCAAACACTAATTATATATAATATGAAAACCCAAACACTAATTTTGAAACTTATTTGAGATCCAAAGTCAAAATATTTCTATTATTATTGATGCTCTTACAATAATAAATGTATGTGTACTATTATTGATTCGTCATGGATTACTAGCATAATTTGACCTGTTAGAAATACACTGGTCATACTAGGATCAGGTAGCCGGTCTACTGTCACATATCTTTATACTGGTGGATAACCCGTGCCATAATGGCACGGACACGAACCCGGCCTTCTCGACGTAGGCGTGCAGGCACCGAGCCAACGCCAGGGACCCGAGCCCGGCGGAGGCGGACACGGCAAAGACCACGGTGGCGGCGTTCGGGGCGGCGTGGGGCCTCATGGAGGCGAAGACGTGCAGGGCTGTCGCGGGGCGTCTGAGGGCGGCGAGGTCCGAGACGGCGGCGGTTCAGGAGACGTCCCTGTGCAACATTTCGTCGAACATCCGCAGGACGTGGTCGACGGAGCCGCGTCGGGAGTATGCGGTGAGCAGGACGGTCTGCACGAAGGGGTTGGACCGGAATCCGAGGAGGAGGGCGTGTGCGTGGAGCGACCTGATGGCGGCGGCGGCGGCGGCGGCGGTGGTGTTGATCAAGGAAGAGAAGGTATGGGAGTCGGGAGGGACGTGGCGGCGGAGCATTTGGGAGTAGATGGAGAGTGGGTCGGCGGAGATGGCGATGGCGGTGTTGAAGGAGAAGGGGTTGGGGTTGGTCATGGCGGAGAAGAGGGAGGCGGCAAAAGAAGGGTCGACGTCTGCGGCGCGATGGAGGAGGCTGCTTGCGACGAAGGGATTGCGGAAGAGGCCGACGACGACGGTGTCACGACCCGATACCCAAATTGTTGGGCCGGGCCGAGCCATGTCCAGCCTACGCTTGGTTAAAGCGTAGTAAGCTGTTCTAAGACTAGACAATGAAGGATCTAAGCTGCTAACAGTTCTAATATCACATTTAAAATGTTCATCACAACACAACATCTATAAGCGAAAGTAAAATAAGTACAGACTTAATAATACACTCCAAAGTATTAGAATGGAGGCAAAGTCCAGTGACTTACAAGATATAGTCTAAACAGTTCAATAAATAAGACAAAAATAATCTAAGCGAGACTACCAAGCGAGGTTCCCTGCGGGGACTTCCTCGGGAGCAATGGATCGGTCCTCTGTAGTGGGTCCATAGAAAAGATCACAGAGCAAATCTTCCTCCGAAAGTATGCCTACAACGTTATCCTAACAGGACGAAAACAAGTACTGGTTCTACAAACTAAACATACTGAGCATGGAATGAAAAGAGATGCAGTAAAAATAATCATAGTATATCACAGTCTATCATGTAAAGGATACATTTGTCATGGCGACACATGTATATCTAGAGTTTAAAACTGGAGCATGTACGTGATCGGCAATAGGTGTAAAATGTAATATGGCACAAGTATATAAAATGTACTTTCGTACAAGTAAGCAAGCGATAGGTGTACACACGCACAAATACAGCTGGTGCGCCTACGACATGGTATATATATAAAATGTCAACCTTGCTCGGTACATACGTACGGAAGAAGGGGGCATGATCACGTACTCAACTATCAGTTTCTTCATAACCCAAGCTATAACATGTTAGAGATACGAGAGCAGTTTAAAACATGTGAAAGATACTGGGAGCAGTATAAAGCATGGTAGGTACTGGGAGCAGTATAAAATATGGTAGGTACTTAGAGCAGTATAAAGCATGTGAAGATATGACTTGCAGTTCTGGAAACGGTATTTTAACATGGTTCATACGCAATTCATTATCATATGCAGTAAAATAGAGTTTGTAGGGGTACTCGCCTCGAGCAAGAAAATGATACGAGTATGAAGATATAGATGTCCGATGTTGTGTCAAAATGATACACAATCTCAGTCTCTAAACTATGTTTAAGATTTTACAATAGTGGTGTGACACGACTCCTAACTGGACACTAGCTAAGTGGTGACCTAGCATAAAAGTCCAATGTGGGGTGATACTATATCTAAACCAACACTTAGGGTCCTTAGAAACACAAGGATCACTTTAGAATTTTACAAAAACTAAGCATATAAATGTATATACTAATAATAATAATTAATAGTAATTAAGGGAGATACATAAGCAAAAATCTACAGATGTCGTCAGATGATAAAACAAATATCACCAACATGTCTAAAATGGTCAAATTAGCTAGAATAGCCTACCCATAATTCCAATTTGGACACATGGGCAAAATGGTAATTTCGGGTCAAAATAATGTCCGCCGTTGGACCTATTTTACACCAAAAAATGTGCTAGGATAAAAGTCTACAAAACCTAGCAAATTATATGTCTACGCGTCCAGAATAACGATACAAGCCCAAGGTATATCCGGAATTGGATTCCGATGACTCGATCTCAAAATGACTCGTTGACCTGGATATTGGTATCTGATTTGCACGAAAATGCATGTCAAAGCCAAAGTATACTAAATCTAACAAAGTACATGTCAACGAGTCCAGAATGACGACACGAACTTAACATATATCCGGAATTAGATTCTGATGAGCAGATCTTAAAGTGACCCGTTGACTCGGATTGTGGGGCCCATTTTGCACCGAAATGCATGTCAGGGCCCACGTCCTCTAAATCTAACAAACTTTATATAAAATCGTGCCAGAACGATGCCACGAGTCTACTGGTGGTGTCAGAATTGAAATCTGGAGTTCCGAGTTCAAAAATGAAAATTTACAAGTTGGAATTACGAATTCGGACGGCCAACTTTGACGTCAAATTCAACCAATCAAACAAGCTCACAATAAAATGAAACTTAAGGGACATGAAGAGGATTATACCAGCTACGCACAAAAACTGGTGGCACTCCAAACGGAGCTGCAATGGCGAAGATACGAGCCGACGAAGTTGGCTCCACAAAACTGTCCAAAAATAGTATAATTTAAAATGTCAACTTGGCGGTCGATTTTGATGTATCAAACGATAAAATTAACAGATAAAACTTGAGAGGAATGAAGAGGGATATACCGAGATAGAGACGGAAGAAACGAATCGACGAACCAACGGTCGGATTTCTCGAAAAATGTGCACAAAGTCGCTGCGACGAAACACGAATTCTGAGTTCAAAACTCGCGCATCATGACGGGATCCCGTGCCAATCGCATGAATCGTCTGTTTCTCGCGTCGGGGACGCTGCTGCCATGCCGAGGTGGCGCAGGGGGTCACCGGAGGCACGGGCCTGGCGGGGAACGACGATGGCGGTGGTGGCCGTGGCGGCACACGGTGGTGGCGGCCAGCCAGGAAGGGGCTGTCGGGGACAGTTTAAGGAGGAGGAGGAGATGAAGATGATGGTTATGGTGATGGTGTTGATGATGATGTTGGTGGTGGTGAAGGAATGGTGATGAGAGGAAGAAAAAAAGGAGAAAGAGGAAGAAGAAGGTGGAGGAGGTGGTGGTGTCGGTGATGTGGAGAAGAGATAGAGAGAGATATTAAAGAGAGAAAGAGAGATATTAGAGAGAGAGAGAGGGAGATATTAAAGAGCGAAAGAGTGCAAGAGGAGAGAGAGAGAAGTCGGTTGAGAGAGGGGGGTGTATGTCGGCTAGGAGAGAGGGGTGTGTGTGCGTGCGGTGTAATAGAGAGGGAGATAAGAGAGATATTTGTATATATTTAAGAAAGAGAGAGATATACTTATTAAAGATATTTAAATAAGTAGAGAGAAAAAAAGAGAGATTTTAAAATAAGAAAAAAGAAAAATTGTATGGGGTATTTGGGTAGTCAAGTGAGGGCCTACGTAAAACATGGTTGGATGTTGGGTCAAGTTCGATGGAGTTTGGGCTAGGGTTTGATCATAATTATAAATTTAAATCAATTATAATCATGGATGAAATAGGAGCACACGGGAGCTAAATTGAATAGGACACAGGTGTCATGTGGGTAGGAGGCTTAATGTGGGCCGTATCCATATTTTAGGTCGACGGGTTTGGGTCGAAAGGGTGTCCCCAATTCGAGTAAAAAATTAAATGTAACTCCGTGGGATGAATTAAAATTGGGTCTCGTGTCAGAAAAGTTGTGCGAAGCAAATGAAGCACAAAATGGTGTGTCTGAGTGGGACACGAGGATCATGGGTATAAGGTGTCTCGAGTAGATCTTGCATGAGAAGTTGGTTTGGAGAAAACGACTAGTCTTGTGCTCCTAAATTGAAAGTCATGACGACGTGCATATAATGATCAAAGGTAAAAGTGGGAAATTCATTAATAATTATTCAACGATCAAATAGCCTAAATCGACCCGAAGTTGTGCGATACAAAAAGAGTACAAGGGAACAAGTTTGAGTGGGACATGATATATCAAGATGAAGATAATCTTATCTACTACAAACTCATGAAGAGAGTTTTCAGAGATTGACATCTCTGACGCTCCAGAAGTCAAAATCACAGAAAATAACATTTAATAATAAAAAATATTTATAATAAAATATTTATTGAAAATAATTCATTTAGAAAATTTAAAATAAGCCCTAAAATTCAGGGGGCTTACAGACGGTGTGGGTGAGGATAGAGCGGAGGCGGCGGAGGGAGGGGCGGTACAAGAGGAGCTGGAGGCGGGGTGCCGTTGGAACAACCGGTTGCTCCGTACCCAACATGGGACCTCCTCCTCTCTTGTAGAGAGAGGGGCAATTTAGTCCTTTCATCATCGTTGTCACGCCCCAGTACTAGAATACTGGGACGGAAGTCGGCCAGCTACACCGTATAAGGTACGAATACGCTATACGGCGATGACACGGCTGTCAAGTCTTGCTGGGTATCCTAGCATGCAATCAATCTATGACCTAAATCTGATCTCATGTCCACAGAAAAATCACAATGAAACAATATCAAGAGAGATAATCATATGGAAAGCAGGGAATACACATATGATAATCAGAAAATCCACAGTACAGAACAATAATGTAGATGAGTATACCTTTCCACAGTTCCTAGCATGGTTAGGAACTGAAGCACATCCTCCAAGTCGAGTCTGGAAGATCCACAGGGTCGGTCACAGGCAATCTGGGAACAATCCCGGGTTGGTCAGGCCAACCGTAGCAAGTACCAGAAAGGAAGGCTCAAGGACGGGCGAAGAAAAGCCAACAGGATAAAGTATAAAGCAGAACATATATGAACAGTAAATGAGGGTAGGGGTCGTGCGGTACCAACGCACGATAACAATCCACAACTAATGTAGCTAAATAACCAACAATCATCACAATCTCCCTAACATCCAATAATACCTGCATCGCCAACTGGAACTCGATATCAGTCGACTGGGCAAGCAACAAGCCAAATAATTTAGAAGAATAAGCGGCCACTCAAAATGCCTACGGCTCTCTATGTGGAGGTTGGGTTATCCCAACAATGCAATATAGGAATTCTCAGATCGTGCCGTCCCAGCAGGGCTAGCGGGGCCAAGTATAGCTAGACAAGATAAGCACTGATCCCTCGTAAGGCCACCGTACGAGCAAGAGAAGTACATAGTACATAAGTAGTAGCCGGATCTAGCCATCCGCTAGTACGAACGGGACAACATCCGTGGCGGCCAGCCTGCAAATCATGACTAATGTCTATATTAAGGCTAGTATTGTACGATCTCGGAATTCCGTTCCCTCCCAATGCTTCTATCATTTTAAGTTGCCTAGATTATCCATACATTTATCCGGGATCACATGTCGTGGTCACATGATCACCCTCCTAGATATCGTACCTCAGTACGGGAACGCTAAGTAAGAATCAACCTCGACACCTATAGTCCCAGTTGTGATTCATCTGTAGCGTAATGCACAAACAATCAATCAATCCCGACCACGCTAAGACTATAGTCCAACTACCAGGGTACCCATACAGGTAATCATATCATATAGCTAGAATATCAGGATGGCATCGCAATGCCATATAATCTTGGAAGTGGCACCTCAAAGTGCCAGTAGACAAGAAGCACCGCAGTGCAAGATCAGGGCCAGTACCTCAAAGGGTAAGCTGGACTTAAAGCACGGATACAAATAGTCATGTCAAGAACAAGGAAAAATCTTCCAGTCACATGAAATCATCTGCCCACATCGTGGCATGGATATCAGGTCAAGTACAAGATCAGAATCTCTACCACAATATCATCTCAAACATATATGGGAGCCTACAGCTCCGATCATCAAGTCGGTCCATCTACCAGATCAATCTAGCAAGAGTCTCCCATCCATGATGGAGTGAATATTACGTCAAGAAAGACAATTACCAAATACCTAGCTCATCACCATAACAATGCTAGGTCCTCTGGCTCACAAGACTCCTCTTAATCGATGATCACAAGCTATCAGCAAATAAGTCTCACCACCACCACCAAGATATAGCAAACAAACCAAGTTTTGGGCGCTTGGAAAGTCGAGTAAAAATTATATAATAATACCCTCGATATTCTCCTCGTTCCGCGAAATATTCGCGATCATCAAAATCCAAGAATCCGCGGTCATGTCCGATCGAATTAGAACAACCTTAAAAGGAATAGCAATACTATCCAAGAGTCCACGTGAGTCTATCAATCAATATTCTCGAGATCATACTCTCCATAATACTCAACCCTCAAATATATCCAAAAATCACAAATTCCGATACTTATGACAACTATCAGTCCTAGCTGGCTAGACTAGGATTACTCCTATGAATGAATGGTCAGGGGACAAGAATATATTAATTAAATGCTGCTGGGAAAATGGCAAGGATTGCGTGAACCGCTCTGGAGCAGATCCATAACCCTTAAACCAAACAAGGACCAGGGTTGCAGACCGTCTCCCGGGTGGAACCGTGCTCCTTACGCTATCTGACGGACAAGACAGGTCAAGAACTAGGAGACTAATCTAGTCAAGAGTATACCTAGCAAGTACTGGAATCAGACTACTATATCCAAAACAAGTAAGCACGAGTCTAGATTAGCAAACCAAAGGAATGGTTCTGCCTAATTCTTTGAACCAAATTCCCGACCAGAAATTCTGGAAAAATTCGGCAGAGTCTCCTTTGTATTCTGGACGGGAGCTCCTAGCGAATTGGGGCTAAATCCACTCGGCGCAAGCCACCGCAGAATCGCAGGCTGAGAAAACTAAGTCTCAGCTTCCAGCAGCGCTACCATGCGTACTGAAAACTTAACCATAGCCGAGAACACTAAGTCTCGGCCTCTAGCAGCACTACGATGCGTACAGGACGCCAAGCCAACACATGCAACAAGAATAGCCACACAGGGCGTACCAAGACCCACAGTCATATCCAAGCCACAAGCAAGGTCATAGAAACAGTTAACCAAGCGGTTACCCGACCGCGAGTCGAACATGGGGCATATGGGGACAATCCATACATGTGAGTCGTGCTCGTGTCCTCGGAGGTATGGATGACCCGTCCGAGTTGTCTGATACGGTCGAAAATCGGTATCGAACCAAGCTATCCCAAGTTATCATCATGGCAGTTCTACTAACAAGCTACACTACTCATGGTTATACATTTACAATTACAATTAATTAGATACAATAAATCCAGGAGAGAGGGCAAGAGCCATCGATGAGCAAGGGGTACTTGCCTAGAGGGCTCGGCTAGGTAAGCAAGTCTTCGGCGATCTGGATCCAAGCTAGCACGTCCATCGAGGTCCTCAAAACACATAATAAACAATCATTAGAATTAAATAATAAAATAATAACAGGAAGCACGGAGGATGGCAGGAGGCTATACCGTGCGGGTCCCGCAAGTAGTACATAGATCTGGCACGGAAATCGAGGCACACAGATCGATATAAACACGCAAACCGAGATGTATACGTATATCGAGATGCGTACGAGAATCAAGAAGACTCGAAGATCGAGATGAACAGGAGACAATATGTACGTAAATCGAGACGTATACGTAGATCGAAGAAATCACGAATATCAAGATAGCGCACGAATCATGCGACATGCAAATCAAGACGTGCATGCGAATTGAGGCAACACAAGATACAATGTGACACGCAAATTGATACGGCACGCAAATTGGTGCGTACACGTAAATCAATGTGGTGTGGAGTCCAAGAGGGGCACGCAAGTCGAGGCGATGCGTAAATCAGCGCGTGCACACAAATTAAAGCGATACAAAAACCGAGATTGCACAAAGGCCGAGATACGGGAATCGAGACGGTGCACAAATCGAGATGGCACGGTGCCCGAGGCAGCACGGGGCTCGAGGCATCCCGCTGCCCAAGGCATCACGTGGATCGAGGTACACAAAAATTGGGATAGCACGCACACTAAGGTACGTGCAACCCGAGACGACACAAAATCAAGGGGCACGGAGAACGAGGCGACACGTACATCGAGGTGCACACAGAACGAGGCACACATAGATCGTGCAGTGCACTGCTCGAGACAGCACGTGTACCGAGGCACGTGGCCCGAAAAGCACGCAGCCCAAGGCTGGCTCGCTGCTCGAGCAGCACGGGGCCCAAGGACGTCCCGTCGCTCGAGGTGGTGCTGGCCCGGGCACGGCAACGACACGACGGTAGTGCTGGTCGTCGGAGAGAAGAGGAAATGAGGGGGCGGAGGGGCTCACCGGGGTCGATCGGGCTCCGGCGAAGGGGGCAGCAGCAGCGAAGGGGATGCGGAAGAGAAGAAGATGACGACGATGGTGGTGCTGGTCGTGGCGGTGGCGCCAGCCGAGAGGGAGGTGGCCGGAGGAGGAAGAGAGCAGTAATGGTGGCGGCCATGGTGAAGGGGGCGGCTGCGGTGGAGATGGCGGCGGCCGCGACGAGGGTGGCAGAAGGAGGCAGCAGTTGTCAGGCCTCGCTCCCGTAGGAGCGATCGTCCTCACTAAGGCGTGATGCCGCACGGGCCTAGGTTGCGCCCGTGCAAGGCTAAGTCTAGAAACGGCCGATTTGAGCTAGGCCACAGAGTCGCACAGAGTGTCCCCGTTTGCAGCGGAAAGTAAATAAACACAAGTTGAAGCGAATTCAAACCCTTTATTGATTTTCAAGAAGTTTATAAGCGGCGCTAGGCCGATATTACAAATCTCTCAAGCTCTCTCTCTCTGAAACATAAAAAGGGCATGCCAAGTGGCTTACAAGATGGAATTATTCATGGTGATGTTCCGATACATTATGTCCTATATATGGTGCTTCAGCTTCTTGTAACGTTCCAAGGCCCCAGAGTTGTCTCCGCGCCTTAACACGTTCGATAGAAGCTCCGCACCCGCCGGCATCTCCTGCATCCTGCAAGCAGACTGTGGGGTTATCAGTACATTGTTATGCACTGGTGGGGAGGCTAGCTCGCCCACAATGCTATCATTACCAAACACGTTCTATTTACTTTTGTGCACCGTCTATCATTCATTGTCTTTCTAATCTTGCCTTAGGATCATTTACATGGCATATTTCATAGCCTATCTCGTGTTGCCGAATACAAGTGTCGCATGAAATTACATGCACGACTTACCCATACTTACCGTCCAGCCTTCCCTATCCAAAGTAAACCAAGTTCGTCAATAATTCATATGTAATAACTCGTCGTGATTTATGTAAGCGTTCAGTGTCAAGGCGTGTCCCTGCCTCAGGCCTAGCACGTCGTAGGCGTGTTTTCTAACTCCTTTGCACGAAGTACTCTTTATCACTTAGTGTGTTACATTTTCAAGACTGTTCAGAGGACGCTTTGTTTAGTTAACTTAGACTACTTTGATTTCAATGCAAGGACTTGTACGTGGATTGCCACCAGCAAAGCCCACTTAATCTATATGCACCGGTCGCTGGCACCACAAGCCATTTCGGACCCTTTTTCCCTTGGTATTTCTCAACTATTCAGAGCGTGCGGCTGGTACTCGTTGATAGCATCTTGAAATACTTCTGCACTTACGTCCCCCGGGTGGCCAAGCCCCACCCAGGCAACCCGTAAGCCCCTTTTGATTTTCGTCCGGACCGGCCACGTCCCCCCTTTGACCGTACCGCTGGAAATCCCTTATATCTCCCACCTCCTGTATACGAGAAGATTGTCTACGACCATTTCGTATTATTTATCATTTTAACTTAACGGTTGTCTCCGAGCCGTAGGCTAACCCTTAGCCATAATGCGTTATCGACCAGGTTGGCGTCCGTGGAGCGCGGGTAGCGAGCCCCGTTGCACGTGCCCGTCATACCTGTCGCTAACCATTCCTTTCTTCCTTATATTTTATTCATTCTTTCTTTTCTTTCTTTTCACTTGTCCGTTCGTTCGTTGATTCATTCACGTATTCATTCTTTCATTCGTTGGTTTATTCATTCACTTATCCATTCATTCTTTTATTCACACGTTATGCAACTCTCCGTGCGGGAGTCGCCTTGGCGACCCATCGGTCCCATAATCTTTCAATGTTGCTATACTCTACTCGAAACGACTATGTTGATAGTCTTCCCGTTTCATTGTTGTAATCTATTCTATGTTTCATTGTTGAACGCATAAGGAACTTCAAAATGTAAGCCCGTGCCTTAGCACGAGCATGGAGCGCGGTACGAGAGTTCTCACATTTTCCATATTCTTTTCCATATTCTATACAAGCATACAAGATGGGATTATTCCCTTAGCTAGGTACGTTGAGTCATTATTAGCATGCGCGGTGTTATCGCCTAGCGATTCTAGCATTAGTGTCCGAATTGTTATGTGTCTAGGCTAAGCAAAGACGGGTTCTTCAGAGCCACCCACCTTAGCGATGTTCGCATCGGTCGAGCGATACTCCGAGCGCGCCTTTGAAAGTCTAAGTCTGGATTCCTCTTGACGGGCCAATGTAAGCCTTGCATCGATTTTTATTAGGTCGATGCCAACTCTTCGGGTCGACGGCTCGTTCGAGTCGTTGCACTTGCCGTTTGAATCGACGTTCCGCTAGGGCGGAGCGGGTCGTTACATAATACACCACTCAAAACAAGTCTCGTCCTCGAGACTTTCTGAGTGCAAGTCATCCTACCATTCCTCTAACTCGTATCATCGTGTTTCTTAGACAATTCTATCGAACGGCTCTATCGTTCGATGGCATCAAATTATGCTCAGTTTTCCTTATAAGTTTTATGTTGCATATGTTTGGTGAATTTTTATGGAATGACTGTCCATTCATTTTAGACTTGATGTTACTTATTCAATTGTCGTTCATGCGCATCTCAACACCCACTTGCAGTTGCATTCGAGTTCATTTTATCGCTGCGTGGGGACTGTGCACATATTCAAGGCGTCCCCCAAATACGTACATTTCAACCAGGCTAAGCGATTAACGAAGTCGGACAAGCTACTCGTGATAGTTTTGATTTGTCGATCGTTTCACTAACTTCGGTTTAAAACCGAACTTGCGCGCATCTTACTATCGTTTATCTTGATCCTCGAGATGATCCGATTCGTTTCTCAAGCGTTCATGTCTACGAAATCAATACGATTTCTTCTTAGCGGAGTCGACCAAGTCTTAAGCACCTTCCGTCCGATTCAAGACTAAGTATTGCACTATCATCGAGTACATCTTTCTATCAATGATTCAATTTGTTATCCTAACTTACTTGCGCATCATCCATTCCTATCATTCGTTTTGTTTGGGGCCAATCTCATCGTCGTTCACGCACATTTCCTGTTCCCCGTCCTACTCTAAGTCTTGCTACCCAAGTCTATCGTCCGTCCAGACGATACTGTAAGGTCAATCGCACAAGTTCAATCACTCGGCATAGGGTCGTCTGTCTATCCGTTAGGTCATCTCACAGGGTCATAGTTACAAGTTAAGTCCGTGGCTTATCGTGCAAAGCCGCTGCACGAAGCTCGCCCCAAATCCTATGGTCAAACCATTTGTTCGTTTGTACGGGAGTTTCTGTCCAAGTTCGTTTCGATCAAACTTCTAAATATCAAGCAGCGTTCACCCTATTCGCATCAACACATTCTCCGCTCTAAGTTTGAGCTCGTTAGGAATGTCATCCTACGATAGGTTGTCCTCAATCAAATCCTTGACATATTGATGTCGTGCGTCCGTACTAGCCATTATCGTAGTCTATCTTCTTCAAGTGTTACCATTCACCTATCCATCCTATCCAATCCACGTAGTCGATCACAAGGTCGTCTAGCCTTGCAATATGTCGTGCCCTGATCTCACACAAGTCTGATTATCCACGACGGACATGAATCACCATGTCAACGTTTCTGCAGAATAATCGTCCTCATCGGGACGTAACTCTTGTGTTGAGTCTAGACTTACTCATTTTCGATACGCGGATTGGGTCTACTCAATCCTCAAGTTTTCTCATTCTTCAATCGCAAGTCCTAACAATCCTCGAATTTACCTTCGCTTCAAACCACAAGTCGAAGCAATCAAAATTACCATGTCATGATATTTTGAGTTCGACCATTCCTGCTGGACATGAATCACCATGCCAACGCTTACGCAGAATGATCGTTCCAAATTCGACGTGACGTATGTGCGAGGCTGGAGTTGCGCTCGCGCAAGACAAGATCGTTGTCGTTGTGGTTATCACCGAACAATCAAGCCACTTTCCTTCCTCATTCCAAACATTCATTTCCAACATAGCATCCTTCAAAACAATAACTTCTAACACGATCGTCGTTCATCGAATCAGAGTACCTTCGAGTTATTGTACATCAATCTTTGATACGCCTCAATACCATCGATGATGTACATAACCCGACGATCTTTCTTTTGCAACAAATTCAAAGTCGTGCAACTTAATTTCCTCAATTCATATTGTCTCGTGCTAACTCTTCATTGAGTAACATCCATTCCAAATTCTTAGTCATTCTCGTATCTCCAAACCAACATTTTCCATTCACGCTATCTTTCGATCGTGCTATCTTCGATCTCGTCTATGGGTTTTTCACCTCAACTCAAGTTTCTATCCCTTCGACTAAATTTTTAATCGCATGCACGATCTTCCATGTTTCCTCGACCAAGACCTCCATTCGTTTTATTGTTCCGACTCTCTATTCAATCGTTTCATAATTCGTACTACGCATTCTCAATTCGTTCGAACGATATCTCGTTTGAGACTATCGAAGTCAAAACCAATTAAGCGTTATTCGTTCTAAGGCTTTGCGCGATATCATCGCTCACCGACATACTCGTTCTATCCGTAAATTCTTTAGTCTCGCTCGAACAATTTCTATAACGTCCAGACACCAGTCAGGGTTCGAGCCACACAACTAGTCAAGGACACTCGCTCTTATTCTTCTTCGAACCTATCACATACACCACTCGGAGTCAAGTCATTCTACAAATCCTCAAAAGATTATTCGATTCCCAATCGATGTGTTCAATCGCGCGTTCGCCCATTCCTCAAAGTCTAAGAACCATCTCTCGTGCTCGCTTTAGCGTTTGGTCAAGTAACGTCTCCATCAACGTACGTTCTAAGTCTCACTTGCTCTCGTCCGAGCTATAGTTGATCTCGCTTGCGAACTCGTTCACACCAGAAGGTCTAGGTGCGCGATACTCGGCACAACTTAGCCAAAAGGCTGCGTACATAACCATCCCGTTTGAACTATACTTCGGTCTCGCGTACACGTTCGCTATTGTCAGCGTAAGGTTATTCAAGCGCGCCTTGTGTTTGCTAACTTTTAGCATTTTGGTTTTCTTCCGACTTAAGTCCATCGTGGTTTGGTACAAGGGCCTTTGCCTATCGATCCCGTTTAACCGAGTACTTGTACGAGCTTTTGAAAATATTAGACTTATTTTATGGAACATCGTAAGGCACAACGAGAGAGAGCGTACACTTCTTTTGTTTCCAACGAGCTTTCAAAACGGAGAAAATCGAAATGAAGTCCAAGGACGTAAAGCCGTGCTCTGATACCAATCTGTCACGCCCCGCTCCCGTAGGAGCGATCGTCCTCGCTAAGGCGTGATGCCGCACGGGCCTAGGTTGCGCCCGTGCAAGGCTAAGTCTAGAAACGACCGATTTGAGCTAGGCCACAGAGTCGCACAGAGTGTCCCCATTTGCAGCGAAAAGTAAATGAACACAAGTTGAAGCAAATTCAAACACTTTATTGATTTTCAAGAAGTTTACAAGCGGCGCTAGGCCGATATTACAAATCGCTCAAGCTCTCTCTCTCTCTGAAACATAAAAAGGGCGTGCCAAGTGGCTTACAAGATGGAATTATTCATAGAGATGTTCCGATACATTATGTCCTGTATAGGGTGCTTCAGCTTCTTGCAATGCTCCAAGGCCCCAGAGTTGGCTCCGCGCCTTAACACGTTCGATAGAAGCTCCATACCCGCCGGCGTCTCCTGCATGCTGCAAGCAGACTGTGGGGTTATCAGTATATTATTATGCACTGGTAGGGAGGCTAGCTCGCCCACAATGCTATCATTACCAAACACGTTTTATTTACTTTTGTGCACCGTCTATCATTCATTGTCTTTCTAATCTTGCCTTAGTATCATTTATATGGCATATTTCATAGCCTATCTCGTGTTGCCGAATACAAGTGTCGCATGAAATTATATGCACGACTTACCCATACTTACCGTCCGGCCTTCTCTGTCCAAAGTAAACCAAGTTAGTCAATAATTCATATGTAATAACTCGTCGTAATTTATGTAAGCATTAAATGTCAAGGCGTGTCCCTACCTCAGGCCTAGCGCATCATAGGCGTGTTTTCTAACTCCTTTGCACGAAGTACTCTTTATCACTTGGTGTGTTACATTTTCAAGCCTGTTCAGAGGGCGCTTTGTTTAGTTAACTTAGACTACTTTGATTTCAATGCAAGGACTTGCACATGGATTGCCACCAGCAAAGCCCACTTAATCTATATGCACCGGTCGCTGGCACCACAAGCCATTTCGGACCCTTTTTCCCTTGGTATTTCTCAACTATTCAGAGCGTGCGACTGGTACACGTTGATAGCGTCTTGAAATACTCCTGCACTTACGTCCCCCGGGTGGCCAAGCCCCACCCAGGCAACCCGTAAGCCCCTTTGATTTTTGTCCGGACCGGCCACGTCCCTCCTTTGACCGTGCTGCTGGAAATCCCTTATATCTCCCACCTCCCGTATATGAGGGGATTGTCCACGACCATTTCGTATTATTTATCATTTTAACTTACAGGCTGTCTCCGAGCCGTATGCTAACCCTTAGCCATTGCGTTATCGACCAGGTTGGCGTCCGTGGAGCGCGGGTAGCTAGCCCCGTTGCGTGTGCCCGTCATACCTGTCGCTAACCATTCCTTTCTTCCTTATATTTTATTTATTCTTTCTTTTCACTTGTCCGTTCGTTCGTTGATTCATTCACGTATTCATTCTTTCATTCGTTGGTTCATTCATTCACTAATCCATTCATTCTTTCATTCACACGTTATGCAACTCTCCGTGCGAGAGTCGCCTTGGCGACCCATCGGTCCCATAATCTTTCAATGTTGCTATACTCTACTCGGAACGACTATGTTGATAGTCTTCCCATGTCATTGTTGTAATCCATTCTATGTTTCATTGTTGAACGCATAAGAAACTTCGAAATGTAATATCACCCCCAGTTTTCAGAAACAGGGGTATTTTTGTCATTTTATATTTTTGAATATTTTTAAAATTTATTTTATTATTTATGATATTATTTTGGGGTTGAAATTTATTTTATTATTTATGATATTGTTTTGGGGTTATTTGAGTCGGGTTCGAATTTCAACTCAATCCGACTTGAAACGGGGACTCGGGGGGTAGTTTGACTCTAGTGGGACCCACACACTAGTTAGGCATGGCCCACATGATATTAATTTTAGTCCACATGATATTAATTTTAGTTAGTAGTTAGACTAATTATTTATGGATAGATTTAGTTTAATTAGAGACTTAAAACTAGACTAAATTGACCTCAACCTTTAACCCATTCCTAATTTAAATCAAATAGATTAGTGGAGGACATTTTGGACATTCAAATAGGGGGCACCTAACCATTTTTGGGCAGCCACCTATGGGGGGGGATAAGGAGTGAGTCACTCCTTCATTCATTTGTTTTCATCCACTTTCTTTCTCTTGTTCTTCCCCAAATTAATTTAGAGATGAACCTCCATTGATTTCATCTCCAAATCAACCCCTTCTTCCACCAAATCTTCTTTATTTCTTCTCTAATCCATGGTTAGAGGGTGCTAGCCAAGTTTGAGAGGATTCGAAGCTCGTTCGTGTCCTTTTAGAATCTCTACGTGTCGGTGTCGTGTCGGAAGAATTTTCCTTTGAATCTCTCTCCCGGAAGGTCTCTCCTCTAATCCATCCCTACATGCATATAGGAATATTTTGAACCCATAGGAATGACCCCCATGGTTGTATCTCCATTTGTGTCCATTTCGTGTCCATTTGGAGGTCATAGGAGTGTCCTTTGTGTTGTGGTTGTTTCCATGTGGGAAAACTCCAAATTTGGACACACTATGTGTTGTTGTTATGTATGAATGAATTATTACATGTTTAATCTCATATTTTTGTATTAGAGATGTGTTCTATAGTGTCTCATATATATATATTAGTGTAGAGAGTGAGTTCTTGATATATTATGTTATATACTTGTGTTTCTTTTGTCTCAAACTACCTAAATTCGTCATAATATTTATCCACGTTTTTAGTAGCAATAGCAACTTAGAAATGTTATAACTTTTAGCTTAAAACTCCGATTTATCTCCCGTTTTTTTTAAAAGGACCGTATCGAAGTTAGCTTTCCAAATATATATATTTTAATAAGCCAAATTCATTTTGAAACTTTCTGTAAAACTATTTGAGTGTCAGCTGTACGAAAGACGAACGCGTTTCGGTGTTTTTGCGATTTCGGGAGCTTCCGGACACGAAAATGCGATCCGTTTAAAGTTTCTGAAAGCTAACACAAAGATCTATAATATACTTTAATCCTAGAATTTAATGAATGCCTAATTTGTACAGTATTGATTTTAAGTAGAAGATTACTATACGACATATATATTTTATGTATCCTTGTATGTACAAATATGTATGTATGCATGTGTATATATATATATATATATATGTGTGTGTTAAGAGAATGTATGTGTTAAGAGAATGTAATATAATATAGAGTATGCATAAATGATATAATGTATGAAAGTATATAATGTATTCAAATATATATGTATATGTGCATGAATGAAGGAATGAATGAATACAATGCAATGCATGAATGAATGGATGAAATGCAAGCAGGTGGGTAATACAAGGTATTGAAACATGTATTCAAGTATCCATATGTAAGTAAGTAACGTAATCAAGTATGAATGTATGCTATATATGAATGCCAACATGATAGGAATGTATGATGCCATATTAGCACTTAGCACCATGTTCATATGTTAAAATCTCCTTCTACATGATGACAGTAACCCCAAGCATGAATACACATAAAACCTACTTACTGTTATGAGTAAACCCTTTGATGTATAAATTAACACTTTTGTTATGATTAACACCCACATACACATGCTAAACCTATGCTTTACATGTTATTTCTTCTATGTGACACAATGAACCCTTGCTAAATGTTATCCTTCTAACATAATATTCTCACACTTGAACACATTGTACTGCTATGTACACATTGCCATATCCACATTCATGTATCACTCACTCCTTGTCTTTATGCACCTTGCTTGTAATAAAAATATATATGAATATATATGTAATGTGTGTTTGATAACTTGTGTAGCTTTGTGATTTTGTGTGAGTGTTAGTCTAGGCTTGGTTAGGCCCAATGAGACTTGTTAGTCTAGGTTTAGACATAGTACTGCCTAACTTAACCTAGTTTGACTAGTACGGTTGACCAGAGTTGACCAAGAGTTGACTTTGACCTAGAATGATCTAGAATCATGTAGAATGCATAGTAGAGCTTTATTTTACCATTTTGGACTTGTTGTGACTTGTGCTGTTCTAAATAGGAGCCATACACCTCTCCTCGGACAGTACATTTCCTTTGGACATTCAGATAGCAGGCGAGTACATTCTCTGATCATTTCATATCATGTTTAGGATTATATTTCCTGCTTTAAACTATCTTACTTGATGCTGACACGTTGGTAACACGAATTGGTACTATATGGATCCCTTCATGAGATGTTATCCCTCTCGGGAGCATCAGATGATTTTGTCCTGTGTGTTTCACTTACATCACGTATCTCATGCTTCTATTATCATGAATCTTCGGGAATCAGCTAGTGACTCATGTACCCTCATGATCACCGAGCCTTCACGAATCAATTCATGAATCACCCTTTATGGGCAACGTAGTATAATCATGAATCTTAACGTAACTTGAATGGATCTTTGTGTATTGATTGGGGATGGGGAGTATAAATGAACATGTGAATAAATCCAAGTAGTGTAATCATGAATCAATTCTCAGTAGTGTAATCATGAATCAGTCCTTAGCCATTCACATGTTTATCCAGTACTCTGAATCACTAGCACTGTCTCTCTTTATATATATCATAGATATTTACTTACAGTCTCTCTCTTACATTATGCTATTCTTCAGATCCTGTATTTTATTCTCTAGCATGATTACATTTCTTTTCTTGCTATGACTTGTTGAGATGTATTGTGCTCGCTCCTGTCCTGACTGGACCTGTTGATAAATTTTACAGATAGCTTGGAGGTTGCCTGCTGGCCTAGAGGAGACACATTAGAGGTTGTTTAGATAGTTATTTCAGTTGTCTGGAGTTGTATTTATTTTATGGATTACTGTATTTGAGCTTTGAGATGTATTTCTGGGTTTGTGTATCTTAGACACTTAGGCTTCTATCTGCTGTATTCCTTTTGGATTTCATGTTTTATCTATCTTCCATTATGCTCTACCTTAGATGTGATTGAGACTGTATCTGCTATGTCACCCCCATTCGGGGAGTATAAACTGCTTAGCATATTATTGTTAGATGTTGTGACCTAGGACAGCGTTCTACCGCCGACACTGCGGTGTAGGCTGGACATACCCACGTCTCGTGCCCTAACTCTAGGGTGCGGTTCGTGACACGTTTTTAGTGGTGGCCCATGCAGGTCGAGTTTGTGTAGTGGTATTCGAACTAGAGTACCACTACAGCCTGCAGTAGGATTAGGATATATTTTTGAAGGTACTCAATCACAGTTAGGATTTCTTGAGAGATTCCTGGGACGACCCTTGAGAATCTTATTTTAACTTCGTTTTGAAAACTCTCTTCCCTTGATTTGATTTATCTTTACTTTCTGTTGTTGAATTTGATTTTGATGGATTATTGTTGAATTTGAGTTTGTATTTATTGATTTTGATAGAAGATTGTTGAATTTTGAATCTTGATGTTAGCTGTAGCATCCGAGTTTGTATTTATATGATTTGAAGGATTTTTGTTTATTTTTGAATCTTGATGTTCGTTGATAAATTTGATTTTTGGGTATTCATTGTTGATTTAATTTAAATTTTGTCAAGATGAAATTATATGGGCTAGGTCATCTAAGTTATGGAATCTAGTCTTCTATTGTCACATTAGCCAGCATGGTGAGGACATATAGTATAATTTTGGATATATTTCTCGGGTGTGGAAATTTAAGGTTTTCGCAGCCAAGCTAGCGGCATTGCAAAAATGTTAAATACCATGATTCTAGAGGTATGTGCCTAAGTCGAGGACTCTGTGATTATCGTAGCCTTGCTTACTAGTATGACGAGGATTTAGAGTACCATGATTGTGGATAGACGCATATGATTATCAGATTGTACCTTAAATATTTTCGAACATGTTTTCTCTACTTTTGTTTCAGTCCTTCAAAAAAAAAGTTATTATTTGTTTTGTTTTGCTTCTCATTATTTAACTTAGGAGTAGCTTTAGCTATTTTTATGAACCTTGTGCAACTTCTTACTATGAATTTCTTCTTAATACAATGAATCGACGATTTTGCTAGACCTAATCTTGGATTTGATATTATAGCTATGGTTTTAAAATGGTTCTTCCTTTAAACAGATAAGCAGAATAGATTTCATTGTTATTTCTTCTTGCTATTATTATTGTATTAAATAATGATAATAATAATAAAACTGTCTTGATTTAACCAATCACCTACTTTGCAATCTTGGTAGGAATCTAAACGTTGGTCTTGATATAGAATTTGATTTTTATATTGGGATATGAGAATATATATAGTGGACACAGACTCTTTGCCTGACACGTATGCATGCTACACTTTGATTTCCAACCTATCTAAATACATATTAATATGTTGTTGATGTTTAAATTTTCAAAACCCCAATATTTCTGATAATGTATCAGTAATAGAGACTGGTTCTCTGCATTTCCAGTTAAAATTTGTAATTCAAATATAAATTTCATATTATTAGTTATGTTTACATCACTGTACATGTATGTTATACATAGGGTTTCAATTCAAAAAAAATTGGTTGAGTTTTGTGTTTGAATTTGTCAAATCTAAGACTGTGTGCATATTAACCCTTAATACTGGATTCCAAATGTTTAGTTCAATTTGCTATTTTTTTTTAAAAAAAAGTAATATTTTGGAGCTATGTACATTGTTGTATGTAGGGATATGATGTTAGGTTTATACTCTTACTGAAGAACAGATGGCAACTCTAGAGGGGGGTGAATAGAGTATATAGAGATAATATCCAATTAAAAATTCAACTCTATCACAAATAAAACCAATCAGAGTAAGTACGGAAAATAAAGAGAGAATCAAGAGAGCATACGCAGACACAGCCGATTTTAACCTGGTTTCCCTCGTGGAGGACTAGTCCAGGCCTGAGAACTCTAGCTCAGGATTAAATCCACTATTCGTGAAATAGTAGTTTACAACCCGTGCCTTTTCTTCAGAAGAGCACGTCAACTTCTTACAGAGGATCGCAGTGGCGATTTGCTTGGAATTGTCCAAGCGACTTCTTCAACTCTTGCACAAGAATCCTAACTGAGAGATGCTGAGCACTCGAGACTTAGGAGGCTTGTGGCTAGTAGATGGGAAGGGTATGGCTTTTCTGAGCTTTAAGAAAGAAGAGAAGAGAAGATTGGATGATTTGAAATGAGAGAATTCTAGGCCTATTTATAGGATTTTTGTAGGCAGAATTCGGCCAGAATTCGGGTAGAAAATTTCAAATATTTGGCCGTTGGACAACTAGCAACCAGCTAACCCTAAAATTAAGGCTGCTGGTTTTTAGGGGACAGAGTTCGGCCCGAACTCTGTGTGGAGGCAGAGTTCGGCCCGAACTCTGTCTCCAGAGCACAGAACTGGTTCTTGGGAGTTAAGGGTCATTTCTGGATGGTGGAGTTTAGGATTTTGGGTAGGCTGTATGTCAAGTCTCAAGAGCTCAGCATGACACAGTTTACAATCAGTCTAGACTCAATGAAAGTGTAAAATACAGACTCATATATAACTGAACTGTAAAGACTGATCTGTCTTCTGACTTGAGCTTGATGTAGACGTCGTGTGTCATATTGAATTATTACAAGTATTATTTAGTCAATGTTATCAATATTTGGTTGACTGTGACTTTGTGTCAACAATCTCCCCCATATTGATAATTGACAAAATAATAAATGTATATTCAATATTCATACCTGGACACAAAAATGACAAAAGCAAAGCTCCCCCATAATTGGTGCCGAGCTAAACAAGATAGCTCCCCCGTAAACAATACGTTGAACCTGTTGGCCTGATAGAGAAATTCTTCCAAAAGCACCAAAAGCACAATACACAGAATATACATATCTCTCCCCCTTTTGGCATTTAGCAATAAATAAGAAGCAGATAATAATGGGCAAACACACCAAAAAGAGAAGAAATAGCATATGAACGAGCAAAAGCATATAAAAATAGAACTACCAGAATCATAAGAGTCACAACTCATAACTAGAGTCACCAAACCATAAAAAGTGTACCAAGTACATAAATCCAACTAAACAACTGAAAAGTACTAGAAAGCATAAAAATAAACTACGATCAGCAGCAGCATCATCAAGTAGAAGCCATCTCCATCATGGAGCACGAGAAGGCCCAGCAGAGTCGGAGCGCCTGGGGTCCATAAAAGCAGCACCTGGATCCAGGTAACGCATGACCCAAGGATCGTCAATGCGATATCCCTCACGACCGGGATCCCGCTCCATGGGAATGGGCATAGAGGGATGACGAGACATGGAATACCGAATATCATGCATCGAGTTGCTGAGTGCACTTATCTGCAAGGTAGTACGGTAGTCCATCTGAGCCCAGCGATCGTCCTCTAAGTCGAAACGATCTCGGAGCATGGTCTGGATGGAGTCAAGGGTAGCAGGAGGAGGTGGCACATCCTGTCCAAGTAGAGGGGCATCGGGCTCCTCATCATCAGACTGCTCAGAAGTGTCAGGAGAGGCGACGACTGCTTGAAGACGTCGTGCCTTGGAAAGGAATGCAGGAGCAGGCAAGAAAGGACAGGTGTCAAGTGGTATACGGAACGCACGAAAGACCATAGGAAGATATAATGCAAAAACCAAGGCTCGTGGTTTCTTCCTACAGTTAATCATCCAGTCCATCATGGTACGTGAAAGATTGAACGAGATATCGAAGTGAAGATGATACAGAGCAGATATTTCGTAATAAGTAACTTCATCGGTGGAACCCGCTTTGGGTAGAATAGTGTTAAAAATAATCCGATGAAGTTCAGAAAAGTATGGATTTAGAAATTTAGCCATAAGCTTGCGAGGACGTGTGTTCGGAGTGCACAAGTCGTCCTTGAAGCTCTCAAGGAAAGTTTCGTCGGGAAAGCGGAACGACCGGGCTTCAACAAGCTTTTCCCAAGAGTTGGGCTCTTGTAGGTCAAGATATTCGGCTAAGTCAAAGTCATCAAAGGATATATCAATACCCGCAACTCGTGAATAGATGTGAGTGTCATCATGAGTCAAGTTGCAGTAGAACATTTGGATGGCACTGCGATAGATGGCAGAAGTCGCAGTGACTAACTCATCAAGGCAAAGATCGTGAAACAATGAGTCATATTGAGAGAAAATAGTAAAATTAATTGGATGTCCCGCGAATACCGGACGGGTCCGAAAATCACTAGACCACTCGTAGGATGCTTCTAGTGATATAAATAATTGGTCGTCATAAGTTTTAGGATTGCGGGGACGAGATGGATTGAACAACGGATGAGGTGGTTGTTGTTGTTCAATGGGTTGCTCAGCGGGAGGAGGAGCACTCGACGAGGATGCACCCTCGGTCCGAGATCTCTTTCCACGGTTGAACAAGCGAGGAGCCATTGCACAAAATAGAGAAATTGAAAGAGAGAAGAAGAAGGAGTTATACCTCAAATCAACAATGAACAGTGAAAGAGAATGAGAAAATAGCCCTTCTCCTTGATTTTGGTGAGCAATGGAGCACTATGGAGAGAAATCTATGGTTAGGGTTTGAGAAAAATAGTGGAGGAGAAGAAGAAAAGGTGGTAAGAAAGAGAGAGAGGGAGGAAAACCCGAATATAAGGGGAGAGTTTTCTTTGGTCGGAGTGAATCTGGACCGTAGGATCTCATTTGATCAAATGGCTGAAACCTGTCCCAATTCTGGAACAGGGGGGACCGAATTCGGCCCGAACTCTGGTAATGGCAGAGTTCGGCCCGAATTCTGGGTCTTTGTCCCAGAACAAAAATTAGGCTGGAAGAAAAAAATTGGTTAAGTATGGGAAATCAGGATAAGTTATAAAGATAACGAATTCAATAAACCAGATAGTACAAGTAGGAGAAAAGCAGTATGAAATTGAAAAGTAGCATGTCAGCAAATTATAAATCAAAATGTACTGTATAATAAACAAGGAAATATATCTTGATTCAATAATTTGAATCTGCCATGGGTTAGCTGCAGGGGCCGGATCCCAGCTAGCGGTAGTCCTGAGGACTAGTGCACCGTGTCGCTTAGGCTTTTACGCCTTGGTGTCAGAAGGACCCTTTCGGCTTGTACCCATAGCAAGTTCATTTTAAGAGAATCTCAATATATTCGATATTTACGCAGGTGTATTTTAATTTATGACAGCTTCATCTAAAATTCCAAGTTCACGACAAAGGAAACTGAAGCGCTCTTCGGATAATGGCTTTGTGAAGAAGTCTGCTAACTGATGATCAGTGTCAACAAATTCTAAATTAATCGTGCCATTTTGCTGATGATCACGCAAAAAGTGGTGTCTAATCTCAATGTGTTTTGTGCGTGAGTGACATATGGGATTCTTAGTAAGATTTATTGCACTAGTATTGTCACAAAAGATAGGAATATGCATGAAAGATAAATTATAGTCTTCAAGGGTTTGCTTCATCCACAGAATCTGTGCACAACAACGCCCAGCTGCTATGTATTCAGCTTCTGTTGTGGATAGTGCGACAGAATTCTGTTTCTTGCTAAACCAAGAGACTAAAGCCTTTCCTAATAAATGGCACGTACCGCTCTTACTTTTACGGTCGACCTTGCATCCAGCAAAATCAGCATCAGAGTAACCAATAAGTCAAATGATGTTGACTTGGGATACCATAGGCCCACTGTAACCGTACCCTTAAGGTATCTAAAGATACGCTTAACTGCGGTCATGTGCGATTCCTTAGGATTTGCTTGATATCTAGCACATAGGCAAACGCTAAACATTATATCAGGGCGACTAGCAGTAAGATAAAGTAGACTGTCTATCATACCTCGATACTTACGTTGATCTACGGGTTTGCCGCTCTCATCTGGTTCCAGTTTGGTTGAAGTAGCCATAGGAGTGTTGATTGGTTTGACATTATCAAATTCGAATTTCTTCAGCATGTCCTTTGTATACTTCGACTGACAGATGAAGGTTCCATTTATCATTTGTTTGACTTGCAGCCCAAGAAAGTAGTTGAGCTCCCCCATCATGCTCATCTCAAACTCGGTCTGCATACACTTGGCAAAATCTTGACAAAGGGTTTCATCAGTAGAACCAAAAATAATATCATCTACATATATCTGAACTAAGAGAATAGTGTCCTTCAAAGACTTTTTGAAAAGTGTAGTGTCAATTTTCCCTTTTGAAAAACCTTTCTCAAGCAAGAAGTTGCTTAGCCGTTCATACCAAGCTCTAGGGGCTTGTTTGAGGCCGTACAGCGCTTTCTTTAGCTTGAACACGTGGTCGGAAAATTTATGATTTTCAAAGCCAGGGGGTTGTTTTACATAAACTTCCTCCTTAATAAAACTATTCAAGAAAGCACTTTTAACATCCATTTGAAATAATTTGAAATTTTGAAAATTTGTAAATGTACAAAGCATCCGAATGGATTCTAGTCTAGCAACAGGAGCATACGTCTCATCGTAGTCGATACCTTCCTCTTGGTTGTATCCTTGAGCTACTAGACGAGCTTTGTTGCGTGTGACTGAACCATCTTCATTTACTTTGTTTCTAAAAACCCATTTAGTACCAATGATCGAGTGATCAGCCGGTCTAGGAACTAGTTCCCATACTTAGCTCCTCTCGAATTGGTTGAGTTCTTCTTGCATAGCAGAAATCCAAAATTCATCATTGAAAGCTTCAGAAATATTTTTAGGCTCAATTTGTGAAATAAAGGCAGTGCTAGCAATAGAGTCTCTTAATGATGATCTAGTGGTTACTCCACGTGACACCTCACCTATTACCAAATTTTCTGGATGTGAAGGCTTGAAAGAGAATTTCTTAGGCAAGCTTTTCAGAGAATTTGTTTCGGTTGTGGTGTTCATTGGAGTAGATGTTGATGGCTCAACATCATCATCAAGAGTAGCTGATGCACTGTTATCTTCGTCAAAAGTCACATTTGTAGACTCTTCCACAATTAAAGAGCGTTTGTTAAAAACTCTATATCCCTTACTCTTGGCAGCATAGCCAAGGAAAATGCCATCGTCAGCTTTGGCATCAAATTTGCCTAAGTTGTCTTTGGTGTTAAGGATAAAGCATCTACATCCAAAAACTCTAAAATAAGAAACATTTGGGGTTCTCCCAAACCAAAGCTCATAGGGTGTTTTCTTCGTAATAGGACGAATAAGCACCATATTTAAAATATGGCATGCTGTACTGACAGCTTCAGCCCAAAAATATTTCGAAAGTAAAAACTTGTTCAACATAACTCTGGCCATATCGCCAAGAGTCCTATTCTTCCGCTCCACAACACCATTTTGTTGAGGAGTTCTTGGACAAGAAAACTCATGATCAAAATCATTAGAATCACAAAATCTTTCAAAATCAGAATTTTTGAATTCGCCTCCATGATCACTTCGGATTCGAGTAATCATGTAGCCTTTTTCGTTTTGAACTTTCTTAACAAAAATCTTGAAAACTGAAATAGCATCACTTTTATTTGCAAGAAAGAAAACCCAAGTAAATCTTGAAAAATTATCAACAATAACAAAGGCATAGAGTTTTCCGCCAAGACTGGCTACTCTACTAGGCCCAAATAAATCCATATGGAGTAGTTGCAAAGGTCTAGAAGTGCTTACAGAGTTTATAGAATGAAAAGATGACTTGGTTGCCTTGTTCAACTCACATTCGGCACATACGGTGTCCTTTTTGAATGTGATGTCGGGCAAGCCTCTAACTAGCTTCTTGGTTGATAGCCTAGATATATTATCCATATTGGCATGACCAAGACGCTGGTGCCATAGTAGCCGTTCATCTTTGTGGGCATATAAACATCTACCTGCATTGTTAGTATTTCCAGACAAATAGAAAGTATAAATATTATCCTCTCTTACCCCTTCAAAAGCGATGTCTCCCGTTGACCTATCACAGATAAGGCATTTGTTATGTCCAAAGTTAATGTCATATCCATGGTCAGCAAGATGACTAATGTTGAGCAGGTTATGCTTTAACTCGGTCACTAGGCAGACATCCTTTATTACGGGAGAGGAAGGATAACTAATATTACCATTACCTATAATATAACCTTTGAGGTTGTTGCCGAAGGATACATATCCTTCTTTCTTCATCGATAGTGATACGAAAAGATTTGCGTCTCCTGTCATATGCCGCGAGCATCCACTATCGAGAATCCACTTACTTTTAGTTGAGGAGGGAAGGTCCACCTACATCAAAAGTAGATGTGACCTTTGGTACCCAATTTCTTGAGGGTCCTGAAAAGTTAGTTTTTGGAAACCATGCATATATTTTCTTATCAACTAATCTTCTAATTCTATATTGTGGTGATATGTGTCCATGCAAACCACAATAAGTACATGTAGCATTCATATTTACATTAGGAGCATGCTGATGATGTCTATAAGCAGTGTAATGAGCAGCAGTATGATGATTAGCATGGTGATGATGATTATGCATAGAGTGCTGTGGAGAGGCATGGTGATATTGTCTATATGGAGCATGGTGATGTTGTCTATATGAAGCATGGTGATGTTGTCTATATGGAGCATGGTGATGTTGTCTATATGGCATGACATTGTGATGTTGTCTATATGGCATGACATTGTGATGTTGATTGTGTCTTTGTGCAGCATGATGATTGTATCTATGATAATTATTTCTACGTGTATGTGGTTTGTGTCCTTTGTGAAATTGTGTGTATATGAAAGCATGATTATGTGTTGTAGATGGACGATATGAATGACTAGCATGAGAAGTGTTATGCTTTGTGGGTGTCTCATGAGATTGGGTTTGAGGTTGAGCAACCTGTTTACCTAATTTAGTCTCTAATCTCTTGGAGACAGCCTGCAGATCAGTAACCTTAGCATTTAAACCATAAATCTTAGTCATAGAAATCTTGTGCCTACTCTTTTCTTCAGCAAGCAACGTGTTGAGTGTTGTGATTTCTTGTGTCTGTTGCTCAATACGTGTTTCAGCATCATGAAGGCTTAGTTTAAGCTTCGATACTTCATCAGTGACTTCCGTGGGTGAAGTGTCTCTAATGTTATCAAGCAATAGAGAAAGTCTTTGAATCTCGTCTTCATGACTTTAGATTTTGTCCTTGGCGTGTTTGTATTTACCAATGATCTTTTTGTGATCATCGAGTAAATCAGTGAAAGCATCGCCAAGTTCATCAAAAGAGAAGTCGTCAAGAGTTTCGTTTGATACCTTATCGGATGTTGCCATTAGGCACACATTAGCCGTATCTTGAGGAGAGTCCTTTTCTTCCTCGGAGTCACTAGCTTCGCTTTTATGCCAAATGCTTGTGTTTGCATATTTCTTTGATGAAGTCTTCTTGTATGGCTTTTCATAGCGGTTGCTCTTCTTCAAGAATGGACAGTCTTTTCGGACGTGTCCAGTCTTTTTACAACCATAGCAAGTTGGCTCTTTTTCACCATCTTCTTGTGGTTCCTTCTTCCTTCGATTGAAGCGAAGGAATTTCTTGAAGTTGTGGACCATAAGGGCTTGATCATCTTCTGAGTCATCATCATCTGTCTCTTCGGGTTCAGCCCTTCGCCGGTGAGCTTTGAGTGCGATCTCCTTAGCCTTAGGAGCAGGCTCTTCGAAGTCCTTGAGGTCAAGCTCATGAGTCATTAGCTTTCCCATCAAGGTCTCCATGGACATGGTTGTGAGATCATTTTCTTCTATGATGGTCGTCACCTTAGGGTTCCAAATCTTTGCTAGCCCCCTAAGTAGCTTGCGAATCTTCTCGTGATTTGAGTATTGCTTGCCGAGCGAAGACAGGGGGTTGATGATGTCGAGGAATCTTGTAAACATTTGCGTGATCGTCTCATTTGGTTTCATCTTAAAAGCCTCGTATTCTTGCGTGAGACGGCTTATCTTTGATTCCTTGACTTGGGTAGTTCCTCCATGCGTCACTTCTAGAAGTTTCCATACTTCATGAGATGTGGTGCATGTAGATACCCTGTTGAACTCATTCCTGTCTATAGCACAGAATAAAGCATTAATAGCTCTCGCATCTAGATTTGCCTGTTTTTTCTCCTCGTCAGAATATTTGTCATGTGATTTCTCAACAAGATCACCGTTGACAACTATCCTGGCGGGCTTTTTGTAACCGTCAGTGACGACAGTCCACAGGTCAAAGTCTAGAGACTTGAGATAAAAACTCATCCTTATTTTCCAATATGTGTAGTTGGTTCCATCAAATAGGGGAGGCCTATGAGTGGACTGCCCTTCACCATGATTGGAAATCAAGGATTGTGTGGTTGCCATGGATCAGCTCTAGGATGTAAATCCTTGTAAAGAGAACAGAGCTCTGATACCAATTGAAGAACAGATGGCAACTCTAGAGGGGGGTGAATAGAGTATATAGAGATAATATCCAATTAAAAATTCAACTCTATCATAAATAAAACCAATCAGAGTAAGTGCGGAAAATAAAGAGAGAATCAAGAGAGCATAAGCAGACACAGCCGATTTTAACCTGGTTTCCCTCGAGGAGGACTAGTCCAGGCCTGAGAACTCTAGCTCAGGATTAAATCCACTATTTGTGAAATAGTAGTTTACAACCCGTACCTTTTCTTCAGAAGAGCACGTCAACTTCTTACAGAGGATCGCAGTGGCAACTTGCTTGGAATTATCGAAGCGACTTCTTCAACTCTTGCACAAGAATCCTAACTGAGAGATGCTGAGAACTCGAGACTTAGGAGGCTTGTGGCTAGTAGATGGGAAGGGTATGGCTTTTCTGAGCTTTAAGAAAGAAGAGAAGAGAAGATTGGATGATTTGAAATGAGAGAATTCTAGGCCTATTTATAGGATTTTTGTAGGCAGAATTCGGTCAGAATTCGGGTAAAAAATTTCAAATATTTGGCCGTTGGACAACTAGCAACCAGCTAACCCTAAAATTAAGGCTGCTGATTTTTAGGGGACAGAGTTCGGCCCGAACTCTGTGTGGAGGCAGAGTTCGGCCCGAACTCTGTCTCCAGAGCACAGAACTGGTTCTTGGGAGTTAAGGGTCATTTCTGGATGGTGGAGTTTAGGATTTTGGGTAGGCTGTATGTCAAGTCTCAAGAGCTCAGCATGACACAGTTTACAATCAGTCTAGACTCAATGAAAGTGTAAAATATAGACTCATATATAACTGAACTGTAAAGACTGAGCTGTCTTCTGACTTGAGCTTGATGTAGACGTCGTGTGTCGTATTGAATTATTACAAGTATTATTTAGTCAATGTTATCAATATTTGGTTGACTGTGATTTTGTGTCAACACTTACATGTTAGGTTGTGATAAACATTGGGTTGGTTAATATTATACTGGTTTAAATGTTAGCTTATTTCAGATTCTTGTATGTAAATGCTGAACTAAAATTGGGCCTAACCTTTCATTTCTGAAGCTATAACCCTGTATAGTGACACCCACACTCTAACATAGTATACACTGCCATGTAACCTAACCCTTCCTCTCTATGTTATGTTCATATATCTATATAGATATATATAGAGTTTATGCATACATGTTATAATGTATATAGATACATAACTAAATCTCTACCTCTTTATATATACATATATACATGGTTAGCCATGCATGTTATGAGCAAATGAGTTGTGTATTGTAGATTGTTTAACTAATATGCCATGATTAGTGTAACTTGATAGTTATTGTTTGAAACCCAAATCCTCCTATGCACTTTTATGTATATTTTACATACACACACGCTTATTATCTAACCATATGAACATGTCCACATACACCCATACACACACGAACCACATAACATTTACATAATGCTAGCTTTTCTCTCTCTAACACACTCTCTATATATACATATTGTGATTGGATTCCATGCAATTGACTTTCATTCTTTAACTTTGATTTTAATTTTCTTGAATAGTATCCCTTAATAGATAATTGGTGGTTATCTTTATTTTATTTTTTTGATGAGTACCATTTTTTATGTAGAATGGTAGACTGCCTTACAGTTTTGATGATTTGTTATTTCTGTAACTTTTCTAGTTTAGCACCCTAGATTGCTTGTGTATTTTGATACCCTATGACCGTTTCGGTTAGCATGACTGGTATACCTAGATGAGACTTTTCCTACCACCGTATGCCATGACCATATAAGTCGTCCTTTCTGATGGTATGAATTGTTTAAGTTCTGGGACTTGATTGTGGGGTTTTGACCTAGAGGGAGTATGAACATTTTAATTTCGAGGACAAAATTTTTCTAAGGTGGGTAGACTTGTAACACCCAGTTTTCTAAAATGAGAGTAATTTTGAAATTTTGTAATTTTAATCATTTATTGATTTGACATTTAAATCATGATATGATTTTTGGTAATTTTTAAATCATTTTAAAACTATTTAAAATCATGACTTGTGATTTTGATGTTTTGCTAGTGAAACCCTATAGACTGTTTGACCTAGAGCCTAACCATGTGATTAGGATGTTTAATGTCATTTTTGGCCTAAGGATATTTTGCATTTGACCTCTTTGAATTATTTTGATATTTATTGCGTTGGTGATTGTTGATTTTGACCTTTGATAGGTGTGATTTTGTGATGGTTTTGTGTCCGTATCGGACACGTATCAGTTTTTATTTACAAATGTTTGATGTGTCTCGAAGAGATTTTTTTTATTGCTATTTTTTTTTGAAAAGTATTTGAATGAGATTGTTTTCTGTATGTGTTTTCTGTGATTGCTTTGTTTTAATTTCGAGGACGAAATTTTTTTAAGGTGGATAGATTTGTCACCCCCAGTTTTCAGAAACAGGAGTATTTTTGTCATTTTATATTTTTGAATATTTTTAAAATTTATTTTATTATTTATGATATTATTTTGGGGTTGAAATTTATTTTATTATTTATGATATTGTTTTGGGGTTATTTGAGTCGGGTTCGAATTTCAACTCAATCCGACTTGAAACGGGAACTCGGGGGGTAGTTTGACTCTAGTGGGACCCACACACTAGTTAGGCATGGCCCACATTATATTAGTTTTAGTCCACATAATATTAATTTTAGTTAGTAGTTAGACTAATTATTTATGGATAGGTTTAGTATAATTAGAGACTTAAAACTAGACTAAATTGACCTCAACCTTTAACACATTCCTAATTTAAATCAAATAGATTAGTGGAGGGCATTTTGGACATTCAAATAGGGGGCGCCTAACCATTTTTGGGTAGCCACATATAGGGGGGGATAAGGAGTGAGTCACTCCTTCATTTATTTGTTTTCATCCACTTTCTCTCTCTTGTTCTTTCCCAAATTAATTTAGAAATGAACCTCCATTGATTTCATCTCCAAATCAACCCCTTCTTCCACCAAATTTTCTTCATTTCTTCTCTACTCCATGGTTAGAGGGTGCTAGCCAAGTTTGGGAGGATTCGGAGCTCGTTCGTGTCCTTTTAGAATCTCTACGTGTCGGTGTCGTGTCGGAGGGATTTTCCTTTGAATCTCTCTCCCGGAATGTATAATCTCTCCTCTAATCCATCCCTACATACATATAGGAATATTTTGAACCCATAGGAATGACCCCCATGGTTGTATCTCCATTTGTGTCCATTTCGTGTCCATTTGGAGGTTATAGGAGTGTTCTTTGTGTTGTGGTTGTGTCCATGTGGGAAAACCCTAAATTTGGACACACTATGTGTTGTTGTTATGTATGAATGAATTATTACATATTTAATCTCATATTTTTGTATTGGAGATGTGTTCTATAGTGTCTCATATATATATATATATATTAGTGTAGAGAGTGAGTTCTTGATATATTATGTTATATACTTGTGTTTCTTTTGTCTCAAACTACCTAAATTCGTCATAATATTTATCCACGTTTTTAGTAGCAATAGCAACTTAGAAATGTCATAACTTTTAGCTTAAAATTCTGATTTATCTTCCATTTTTTTAAAGAACCGTATCGAAGTTAGCTTTCCAAATATATATTTTAATAAGCCAAATTCGTTCTGAAACTTTCTGTAAAATTATTTGAGTGTCAGCTGTACGAAAGACGAACGCGTTTCGGTATTTTTGCGATTCCGGGAGCTTCCGGAAATGAAAATACGATCCGTTTAAAGTTTCGGAAAGCTAACACAAAGATCTATAACATACTTTAATCCTAGAATTTAATGAATGCCTAATTTTTATAGTATTGATTTTAAGTAGAAGATTACTATACGACATATGTATTTTGTGTATCCTTGTATGTACAAATATGTATGTATGCATGTGTATATATATATATATATGTGTGTGTGTGTTAAGAGAATGTAATATAATATAGAGTATGCATAAATGATATAATGTATGAAAGCATATAATGTATTCAAATATGTATGTATAGGTGCATGAATGATGAATGAATGAATGCAATGCAATGCATGAATGAATGGATGAAATGCAAGCATGTGGGTAATGCATGGTATTGAAACATGTATGCAAGTATCCATATGTAAGTAAGTAACGTAATCAAGTATGAATGTATGCTATATATGAATGCCAACATGATAGGAATGTATGATGCCATATTAGCACTTAGCACCATGTTCATACGTTAAAACCCCCTTCTACATGATGACAGTAACCCCAAGCATGAATACACATAAAACCTACTTACTGTTATGAGTAAACCCTTTGATATATAAATAAACCCTTTTGTTATGATTAACACCCACACACACACATGCTAAACCTATGCTTTACATGTTATTTCTTCTATGTGACACAATGAACCTTTGCTAAATGTTATCCTTCTAACATAATACTCTCACACTTGAACACATTGTACTGCTATGTACACATTGCCATATCCACATTCATGTATCACTCACTCCTTGTCTTTATGCACCTTGCTTGTAATAAAAATATATATGAATATATATGTAATGTGTGTTTGATAACTTGTGTAGCTTTGTGATTTTGTGTGAGTGTTAGTCTAGGCTTGGTTTGGCCTAATGAGACTTGTTAGTCTAGGTTTAGACCTAGTACTGCCTAAGTTAACCTAGTTTGACTAGTACGGTTGACCAGAGTTGACCAAGAGTTGACTTTGACCTAGAATGACCTAGAATCATGTAGAATGCATAGTAGAGCTTTATTTTACCATTTTGGACTTGTTGTGACTTGTGCTGTTCTAAATAGGAGCCAGACACCTCTCCTCGGACAGTACATTTCCTTTGGACATTCAGATAGCAGGCGAGTACATTCTCTGATCATTTCATATCATGTTTAGGATTATATTTCCTGCTTTAGACTATCTTACTTGATGCTGACACGTTGGTAACACGGATTGGTACTATATGGATCCCTTCATGAGATATTATCTCTCTCGGGAGCATCAGATACTTTTGTCATGTGTGTTTCACTTACATCACGTATCTCATGCTTCTATTATCATGAATCTTCGGGAATCAGCTAGTGACTCATGTACCCTCATGATCACCGAGCCTTCACGAATCAATTCATGAATCACCCTTTATGGGCAACGTAGTATAATCATGAATCTTAACGTAACTTGAATGGATCTTTGTGTATTGATTGGGGATGGAGGAGTATAAATGAACATGTGAATAAATCCAAGTAGTGTAATCATGAATCAATTCCAAGTAGTGTAATCATGAATCAGTCCTTAGACATTCACATGTTTATCCAGTACTCTGAATCACTAGCACTGTCTCTCTTTATATATATCATAGATATTTACTTACAGTCTCTCTCTTACATTATGCTATTCTTCAGATCCTGTATTTTATTCTCTAGCATGATTACATTTTCTTTCTTGCTATGAGTTGTTGAGATGTATTGTGCTCGCTCCTGTCCTGACTGGACCTGTTGATAAATTTTACAGATAGCTTGGAGGTTGCCTGCTGGCCTAGAGGAGACACATTAGAGGTTGTTTAGATAGTTATTTCAGTTGTTTGGAGTTGTATTTATTTTATGGATTACTGTATTTGAGCTTTGAGATGTATTTCTGGGTTTGTGTATCTTAGACACTTAGGCTTCTATCTGCTGTATCCCTTTTGGATTTCATGTTTTATCTATCTTCCATTATGATCTTCCTTAGATGTGATTGAGACTGTATCTGCTATGTCACCCCCATTCGGGGAGTATAAACTGCTTAGCATATTATTGTTAGATGTTGTGACACTACTAGAAAAATAGTTAACAATGACACTATATAGATGACACTCATAAAAAAATGTTATTAATGATATTTTTGATGTTAGCTCATTAGATAATTGTCATTAATACCTTAATCAATGATATTAAAAAATATAAAATCATGATAAGGACACTAAGATGACGATTAAAAAGACAAGTGTCCTGAATTTTTTTTAGGACGTCATCTTTTGTGTACCAAAGAAAGGCGGGATACTGCCGGCTCAAATTTTTTTAACTTTACTAAAACCTCCTCTGTTTCCAATTCTTTCCCATCCCGAGCCTTCTCTCTCCTCATCTTAGATTTAGGTTACTCTCTCCTTCCCTCTTCACTCCGCATCCACCGTCCATCACCAGCACCATCAATACCGCCACCATTCCCCCCTCTATTTTCTCTGCTCCAACGCCACCAAGACCATCACCATCATCCTTCGTCGCTGCGGGCTCGAGATATGCCTCATTCCTTAACATGCGCCCCTTGCCGCTGTCCTCGGGCCAACGCCACACAACGTGAACCTCGTCTCCTCCTCTCCTCGCCAGGAAGCTCGACAATGATGGATCCGTTGGCAAAGAGCATCCATAGGACGATAACGGACGTGTACCATTGACGAGTCCATCCCCCTTATTGGACAGGAGGTAGGTAGGGTGGAATCATCTTCGACGAGATTTTTCTTTCTTGAATTTTGATGAATCTAGGGTTTTTGATTTCTTTGATCGATTCTTCGTTTTGATTTTTGCAGAGATAGGAAAAGTTATTTGATGAATCAGTATATTTGAATCTCGAACAATCCCCTGATGATCCAGGGGATGCCTCGTTCCTCCTCCTCAGGTAAGGACTTGAACCCCATCCCTAGATCTCCGTACTGCATGGCTCTCGATTAGGGGCTCCTCGGATCCACGAATGTTTATATTGAGAGAAGGTTTATGAATTACCTATTTTTTGGTTTAAGAGAAGGTTTCTGAATTCATCTATTTTTTCTGATATTGTCTCTCTATTTCTGAATTTGGATACACAAACGTACCAAACACCATATGTTTCACAAGAGAAAACGTGGATGCAGTTTGACATTTTTTATTTTTTAAACACTTTAGTCATCTTGAACCTCTATATGTTGATATATTTATGGAACATTACTTGTTTGATGAAATGCCACTTTGAATTGATTGACCAGCATTTGCAGGTAACTTGAGGTTGTTTTCATTTTGTTGGTTTTGAGGGGAAAATGGGACTCAGAACTGTTCCCTTCTCAAATATGTTGCTTATTTTCTTTTGGGAAGTTAAAGTTCACTTTAGGTTGTGCTACCTTTTCCAAACAAGCATATCTATATTAGAGAATCAGTTTAAAATTTCAAGTTCGAATTTCTTCTGCAAAAATCCTTGATATAAGTCTTGCAGCAGTTGCCAATAGCTTTAGGGCCTTTCCTTCCTATACCAGTGAAAAATATACAGTATCCTATTGAAACTACAACTGAAGGATTTCAAACATAAAGCATGTGGTGAAGGACACAAACTACATCGCCAAAGCAGAGAATATAAAGGAAAGGAACTCACCATCTTTCATAATGGAGAACAATTTTGGTCAGAAGTTTTGTAGATAGGAAGTAGGAACCGATAACAGTTAGATTGGATGCTGGACCATACATATCTTGAATGAGTCGTGGTTGTTAGCATATGCAGGGGATTCCAATGGCCCTTGGGTAGGATAACCCAAAGAAATTTTTAGTATATTGTGTAGGAGTGTCACCTTAAATTTAAAGAGGTGATACCCCAATGTCCTTTGGTTTTTAGTATATTGTGTAGGAGTGTCACCTTAAATTTAAAGAGGTGATTCCAACCTTGTTAAAATAAAGTCTGATCCAGTTTAGGATTGAGGACTTGTATTTGGACCTATAAATAACTATTAGCAAGTGTTCTGTCTTGTGTATACTACTTGTTCTGGATTGAGTAGGATATGAGGTCTGATTTTAGAAAAATAATTGGTACACAATTTCAAGAAAACATCTGATTTAAATATTGTTTCCAATATATACCTTGGTTGATGGAAGCGAACAATCGTCACAGAAAAGGATCTTAATGAAACATCTCGGTGTCAGAGGTACTTGATTCTGCTTTTGACTAACAGAAAAAACATTAATATGTCCATTTTCTTTACTTACCTTATACGTCTTTTTGATATGATTTCATTTTGGTTGATAACATTGCACATTTGCCTTAAAGACCCCACCGTGGTTAAATTACAAGTAAAGACTCCACTGTGGTTAAATTACAATAGCTGGTCAATAGTCGCTGTTTCACAATATAAAGACAGAAAATACCCAAGTTACATGATGGTGTTTTTCTATAACAGACGAGTCCTCCAGATAGAAGCCTAAGAAAAGGCAGGTTATCCGTTTGCGAAGTCGGTCAATAACTTCCGGTTTCCAGGTATTCCAGTAAATCTCCAAAGTCAACCAGCATATAAATTCATCTCAAAATTCGGTAAGTGACCATAATGGTGGAACAATGAGGGTCAGAACTTATAAATACTAGCTAATATGTGATCTATGCCTCTTGGAAGCTTGTTCAGACTCCTCACCACTGCTCTCTACCATTGATTGTCCAATAGCTCGATTACCAGAAGGATCATCGTGATCCTACACGCAGGCTTAGCACTTGAAGTGGTCATAGCGGATCTTCTTGCTCGTTTCCCCAAAATTATCTGCACGGAGATGCTGGCTTCTGACAAATCTAAACCTGAGCTCTCTAGTGACTGTGCTACTGTAGCTAATAACCCTTGAGAGTAAGTATTTGACACACTAACTTTGCCTTCATCAAAGGTAAGCTCTTCCTGTTCATCCAACATATCACTACTGACAATACAATCAACCGGACAGTATTGTCTATGCCATTGAGACTCTGACTGAGAACCCACGTTATCTGAATCAGAAATTAACCTCTGCTGAGGCTGGGTAAAACCAGTTCCCCTTCCAACAGAGGCATACAATTTTGGATCAGACTCTGCAGGATTCTGCAAATTTGATAGCATTTCTGGGGGAATAGGCACTCTATTGTCATTTCCAGATAACATATATCCTGGTGGAGCAAGACCATTTTTCATGGCCAACTGAGGGTCAGTAAAAGCATCTCCACAGCCATGTGTGTTGTTCTGTGCATTTTTCCATAATAGCATTATGAAGCAAAGTAACAGTTGCCATTACATGAATTCTCACTTTTGTTGGAAAAGATGCAAACAAAGAAGAAGATTCATACAGAGTATCTTGTGCATATGTCCTTATAGAGCAAAGTAAGTGGTGGAAAGATCAAATTGATCTCTTTTCTTTGATATAGAAAGATGACAACCATAAATAGCACTACCCTGAAGAATATCCATATAAAGTTGCAAAGTTAGAACATACCATTTCTGCAGCAACTCTATAAATACCTTATCTTCTCATAAGGCCATATGATAACAACTTCTAAGGGTTTGAACAACATGGGATCTGGAACTTTATATGACCTGGTCTTATTTAAAACTTCGAATAATAGAGTAGAGACTATTACAGCCCATTTCTGTGGTCTTGTTTGTGCATTAATTCGAGTTACCAAACCTTAAGCTTTTAAGCAGGCCTCACAGTTTACCTCCATGTTTCTGATTGAATCAATGGTGTGTTTGTTTTCTACAGCTTCCTAGAGTGCTCGAGTATGATGCAATTGCTTGATACTAGGCCTCGAGAAGGGAAAGGTTTTGAAGATCTGTTATGAAGGTGAAATTATCAGCTCTTACACTACTTATCGGTGCATCATGTGATAATACCTCATTTTGCAATGGTACTGTACTATCCTATGAAGCTGCTATCTAATTCCGGGTTAACTTTACCGATAGTCAGGGTCGTTTCTGAGCTACTTACTAATGCATTGTTATTCACTTATCAGTGAATCTAATGGCCTTCCTGAAGCTAGAAGTTAATGGGTTTCTTGTGCCGATGACACTGGTTAATAATTCTGCAGCCAAAGGAGAAGGTAGAATCATGCTATAACGCATATATATATTCTCCATTTAACGGAAGTAATCGAATATGAGATGGTGATTTTTGTGTGAATTTTCAAATTCTATGCAGTTTGTTTGGGAATGCCCCCCAGCATACCATTTTTAGCCAGGTTATGACTCAGGGTTAAGAATTGGTTGGTTCACATGGAGGTTAGTTGTTTCTTTATGTACGAATTATTGGAAATTGGACTAATCACAGGACATTTTTCATGGAAACCTTAAGGTCTCAGTTTCCAAGCTATAAACATAAACGATCACATAGGGTATCCAAGTTGTGTCATTTAGTGTTCGTGCAATGTCCATATCATGGTATCCAAGTTGTGTCATTTAGTGTTCGTGCAACATAGGGTGCCACCTCCAATCGCTCTACGTGATGCCCTCAATGACTTATGAATATATACTTTCTAATGGAAGAAAAGATGTTTTTGGGGCAGATTGCATCACAGACTTGTAAGTTGTAGTTGTAGCTACTCATTGACCATTTCTTACATTGCATAAAACCTAGTAACAATATTTTTTGATTCTTGTTTCAGGTTTTATTGAAGCAAGAGCTGCACTGTCTCTCTTTGCTTCCGACCCTTCGACCCAAAGTTAGAGTGATTGCAGAATGCTGCAACTGGTAATCACTAAGCAATATGCTACTATAAGACTGCTGCTACTTAAAATGAAAATTATTGAATTAGTTATTATCAATATGCAAATTTTGAATAATGGGAGTAAGTCTTGCTCCTAGGTATCCACCACATTGTTAGAGGCTTGTGAGCGTAGAGGAATGATTGAAGTGGGAGAGACTAAGAGCAACACCTGCGGCTACTCCATCACACGATCTCCATGTCTCTAATTGTTTAAGTATCTTTTTAATGTTATATGACAAAATTTACAACTTAGTAGTATTTTTTGTATATATAGTTCTTGAATGTTTGTGATGTAAAATCTCTATATTTTTTTAATAAAATAAGACCACTTTGTAAAGTGTTCATTTCTGTTATGTTAATATTTTGTGTATTTGTTCAGTAACAGGCAAAGAAAAGATTAAATATAATTATAAACAAAATTTAGTACCAAAAAAATTATCAATCGACCACCAATAAGATTAAAGGGTTTTGTTTTTAACTATTGACATGATTGTGTTATAATTTAGATGTCGTTGATTGAAGTTTTATCCTTTGGGGTTTTCTGTACTATTTAGCATGAAGACAATACCTGACTTCTTAGTGATAATCTTTTCACTTTGAAGTTGCTCAACCTCCTCTTTTTCCTATCGCGAGCTATTGTGCCATTGGTGTTTGTGAAGACTGACTTCTTTTATCACTTGATTTATCTTATTGTTCTCCTTTTTGCTCTACAGGTTGCTCTTGCTCAAGCATCTTCTAATGCGTCTCAAGGTCTCCAAGAAAGAGCTGCAGGTGCCTTGTGGGGATTGTTAGTATTTGAAGCAAATAGGTAATATTTGAGTAGTTTTTTCTTGCTTTGTAAATTTTGGACTTGTGGAGCCTGGAACAACTATTATATACGTTCTAAGCTTCAGCTACAATGTGATGATTCTAAGTACAAATATTAGGGGGCCAATTTCAATTTTAAATTAGTATTTTATGTTTTGACTATTAGAGCTTAGAACGTGAAAGCTTGTCTGCAACATCTGCCAACCCCTTCACGTTGTTATACTATAATTGAAAACAACCAATCAGTATTGTCTGACTGACTGATCATATGGGATGTAGGGATTGTAGCAATGCGTTTTCCAAATGAACTAACACTAAATAGGTTAAGTGTATAATGTGATTGTATTGATTGAAGGGTAGACCTAGTATATACTTCATTACTGGAGTAAGTGCTTGTAGTATTTTTTGTTTAGTTGATAAAACCCTAAGTATTTCACGGGAAGTGGCACTTCCAGATAATACCATATTAGAATCCTTATTAATTTGGTACCAGGCTAAAGCACCGATTTAGAGTTCGTAACCACTATTAGAAATTAAAAAACACGAAAAAGGAGGGACTTGTTTGGTACCATTTGGTACCATTTGGTACCAGGCTAAAGCACCGATTTAGAGTTCGTAACCACTATGACTGTCTTAAGGTAGCATTTGGTACCAGGCTAAAGCACCGATTTAGAGTTCGTAACCACTATTAGAAATTAAAAAACACGAAAAAGGAGGGACTTGTTTGGTAGAACCTACAAGTTGGGGATTTTAACCCGACTCTTGAGTTTTACTTTAACACCTTCTTATAGCAGGGATCCTGAAACCCAAGGTAGATACATATGGAATAAGATATGAAACATATTGCACTGGGAATGGTGGGCTAGGGCGACTGGCTTCTTGCTTTTGGAATTCTCTTACGACTTTAAATTATCCTGCACAAGGTTATGGGCTTAGATTCAAATATGGTATGTTCCAGCAAAATATTACAAAAGACGGTCAAGAGGAGGTTTCTGAAAGTTGGCTTGAGGTATCTATTGTCTTGTCTTATCTTTATAATATGTTCCTTTCCCATATATATGTATTGGTATAACATGATATACTAGTTGATTTTATGTTTATTTTTGTAGTTTGCTGAGAGAAAGGATTACTCTATCAGAGAAATTGATGAAATGAGACGAGAGCTGGCCAAATTTATCCTGGATATTGTTAATGAAGACCGTATGTAAAAAAAAATGATGCATTAAATTTTTTTGGAAGTATTGTAAATTTATGTTGTGAACGTTTGAGATTGGAATAATATTGTATAGTTCAATGTTGGCATTTTGAATAAATATAAAATGAAAAAAAAAATTGTTGGTGTTAAGTGTTTATTTTTCTTCTTCTTTTATTTTTCTTATATGGGATATTGTACACAAAATACAAATTGTGGAATATAGATGAAAAAATTGGAGTCATCTTTTGTAAATAAAGATGACGCATAAAAGTCATACTTTACAAATAAAGATGACATGTATTGAGCTGTCATTGATTTCTTATGATAAATGTAATTTTTTTTAAAAACTAAAGATGACGTATAGAAGTCATCTTTTGTATATAAAAATGATGCGTCAAAGTCATCCTTTGTAAATAAAGATGATGCATGGAAGTCATCTTTTGTAAATAAAGAAGACGTATAAAAGTCATCTTTTATAAATAAAAATGATGCGTGTTTAGTTGTCATTGATTTTTCAAGATAAAAGTCATCTAATATAGATAAAGATAACACACAGAAGTCATCTTTTCTAAATAAAGATGACACATAAAAGTCATCTTTTATAAATAAAGATGACATGCGTTGAGTTGTCATTAATTTTTAATGATAAAGATGACCCCTTTATAGATGACAGACGAACAAATGTCATCAATGAACATATTTGGCCGTCATTGTTATCTATTTTTGTAGTAGTGTGACCTAGGACAGCGTTCTACCGCCGACACTGCGGCGTAGGCTGGACGTACCCACGTCTCGTGCCCTAACTCTAGGGTGCAGGTCGTGACATGTAAGCCCGTGCCTTAGCACGAGCGTGGAGCGCGGTGCGAGAGTTCTCACATTTTCCATATTCTTTTCCATATTCTATACAAGCATACAAGATGGAATTATTCCCTTAGCTAGGTGCGTTAAGTCATTATTAGCATGCGCGGTATTATCGCCTAGCGATTCTAGCATTAGTGTCCGAATTGTTATGTGTCTAGGCTAAGCAAAGGCGGGTTCATCGGAGCCACCCACCTTAGCGATGTTCGCATCGACCGAGCGATACTCCGAGCGCGCCTTTGAAAGTATAAGTCTGGATTCCTCTTGACGGGCCAATATAAGTCTTGCATCGATTCTTCATCAGGTCGATGCCAACTCTTCGGGTCGACGGCTCGTTCGAGTCGTTGCACTTGCCGTTTGAATCGGCGTTCCGCTAGGGCGAAGCGGGTCATTACAGTAGTGGTGGGAGATGGTGGCTGGCGGTGACGGTGGGAGCAGTGGAGGCAGTGGTGGCGGTCGGCGGTCGGAGACGAGGGGAGGTGAGCGAGAGGGAGAGTGGGGAAGAGGGGTGAGCTCGGGAGAGAGATAAGTGGGAGAGAGAGAGAGTTGAGGGAGAAGAGCGGGGGCTGGGGTGAGTGTGGTCGGGAGAGAGAGATGGTGAGCTGAGTGAAGAGAGAGAGAGAGAGAGAGAGGAAAAAGAATTTGGGGGGGGGGGGTGCTGGTTCTCGGGAGAGGGAGAGTATGGGTTGGGGTTAGGTTAGGTTAGTTAAGGGGAGGGGTAGTTTAGATTAATAAAATTAATAATAATAATAATAATAATAATAACAATGATATTAATAATAATAGTAGTAGTAGTAGCAATATTAATAATGGGATAACACTCTCCTTCAATAAACAAACAATAAAATTTTTAAGAACCCAAAATTCAAAATCCTCCAAATACAGAAATACAGTCATATACGTATTTTGAAAAAATAGGGAGATGACAATCGTTGAACCAAAGCACATAGGCCGGACCAAAAATCCACTGTACTTTATATTGTAGACTAGACAGACTGTTCAGATAAACTTGAACGGATCTAACTATTTTGGTGTGGACTCTAGGACGATATTCAAAGTGATATCCTTTAACGAAACTTTTTCTAGCAATATAAATTTAATTAAAAAAATAAAATTAAGTTTAAAAGATTATATCAAATAATCCATAAGGATTACAACAAATAATCTAATGAAGATATACACGTCAATATTACATCAAATAAAATAATTATAAGCATGTGAATCTTTTTTGTTGACTGAATTATGTATATATGCCAAAAGATAATTTCTTTAATCATAACCAAAATTAGCCAGAAGATTGTGTTATCAAAATAAATCATAACAAATCATAATGCTTATACAAAATAGTCATTATTGGATAACTCCAACACGGTTAATAAATATTTTGATGCACATATAACATACGTCTCTACCTAGAGTAGAAAAATTTCCACTTCCACTCCCCAGACTCAATGCTGTTGGCGTCGTCTCCGGCAGGGGCGCGACGTCATCCTCCGGGGGCCTCGGTGCTGCTGATGTCGTCCCCGTCATGGGCGTGCCGCTTACTGGGAGGGGGAGCCCCGTGGCAGGCCGACGAGGATAAGGTGGACGGGTTGCCGAAGATGGGGAAGATGGAGGTGGTGGAGCAAAAGAAGTGGGCTTGGGTTGGGGCAACACTAAGAGTAAAAAATGGCTTGTCCTGGGTAATTTTTCCTCAAACCTGGGCTAGTTCTGAATAAATTTTGAAGTGCCTTTATAATTGACCTTTATAATAATAATAATAATAATAATAATAATATTTTGCCAATAATCTGGCAATAGACCAAAATTTCATGGTTATTTTGTTCTACCGAAAAAAATGAATAGTTATAATTAGAAATACTAATTTCTTGAAGCCAATATTTTGTGTTGCTTAAAAGTTCAACAATATACATGAGGTATCTAAATTGGTAGATTATAAAATTTTTGATATAACAATCGGAACCCTAAATTAAATTAGATCGAACGATCTAGGGTTCCTGAACAACAACAAAAATTGAATATGAAACTTCCAACTCTTAAATCAAACTGGACGGCTCCAATACCTCTTGATGGAAATGCGGTGTGATCCGAACCGGAATTTGCCCATGAGGTAAGATCATTCCAATTATTTACATCTTATGATCCCACCTCCTATCCGATCCATTTCCTACCCGATGTGAGACTAAATTACCAACACCATTGTCACCCCATTTTGAGTGTTGAACCGAAAACGAGATACAATCTATGTGCCATATGTCACGACCCACACCCTAGAGTAAGGGCACGAGAAGTGGGTACGTTCAGCCTACGCCGCAGGGTCGGCGGTAGAACGCTGTCCTAGGTCAATCATCTAACAATATAAGGTATCTGTACAGTATATACACTCCGAATGGAGGTGATATAGCAAATACAGTCTCAATCACATCTAAGGTAGAATACGATAAAAGATAGATAGATAAAGCTAAAATCCACAAGAGATGCAGCAGATAGAAGTCCAAGTGTCTAAGATATCACAAATCCAGAAACATCTCAAATCTCAAATACAGTAATCCATAGAGTAAATACAACTCAAGACAACTAAAACAAAAATAAGAAAAACCCTAGCTATCTACTCCAACCTCTACTGTGTCTCCTCTAGGCTAGCAGGTAACCTCCAAGCTATTTGTAAAATTTATCAACAGGTCCAGTCAGGACGGGAGCGAGCACAGTACATCTCACGCAGTTCATAATATGACAGGATATATAAATATGCAATAGAGTAAGATACATGAAACGCTGAGAATATACATGAGTAAAAGAGAAAACTGTAATAAAATATCTACTATAAGTAAAGAGCTATAGTGAACTAGTGATTTATAGTACAAGCTAGACATGTGAACGGCTTGAATTTGCACATGAGTAATCTAAGAGTTTGCACATGAGTATACTACTTTGGAATTGTTCACATGACCATTTATACTCTCCCGTACCCCAATAAATACACAACGATCCATACAGGTTATGTTATTGCACATGATATCACATAAAGGCCCGTAATAGGGTGCACATGATTGTATACATGAGGGCTCCGTGAACATGAGAGTACATGAATCACAAGAGTGCACATGAATGATAAAAGCATCGGAGTACATGATGAAAGTGAAACGCATATGACATACTGTAACCCGATGCTCCCGACGGGGATAACATCTCATGAAGGGATTCATATAGTACCAATCCATGTTAACAACGCGACAGCATCAAGTAAAGTAATCTAGAGCATAAATGTAAATTCTATCAAGTATGAAACGATCAGAGAATGTACTCGTCTGATATCCTGAGTATCTGAAATAAAATACTGCCTGAGGAGTGGTGTCTGGCTCCTAATAGAGCAGTACAAGTCACAACATATCCAAAATGGTAAAATAGACTGCTACAAAGCATTCTACATGATGTTTGGATCAATCTAGGCTAAAGTCAACCTTTGGTCAAACTAGCTAAGGTTGGGTCAACAATGGTCAACTAGTCTAGGTTAGTCAATTCTAGGTCTAAACAAACTAAGTCTATGCAAATCAAGTATCTAAGATAGCTACTAACTCATAGCCTAAGTCACTTGCTAAACCAAGCACAAAACTAAACCATAAGCTAACAAAGCACACAAACTTAGTCATATAATGTATATATATTATTCACATTCACATATTCTTATACATAGATATATATAGGAAAGCTATATATATATATATATATATATATATATATATATATATATATATAAAGAGAGGTAAAAGAGTAAGTGAGTATGTGTGTGTTTGACATATGTGTGAAAGGATATGTGTTAATGCTCTCAGATTTAGTGATAGGTAGGTGTATGTGACATGGGATACATGGTGTCAAAGGGTGTATGAATGTATGTGTGTAAAAGGTTATAGGTTAACTCAGTTTATAGAAATGCATACATACATACTTACATTGCATATATGCATACATACATATCATGTATACATACATACATTGCATACATGCCTACATACATATCATATATGCATACTTGCATTTATTCATGCACCTATACATACATACATACATAGATGCATACATACATATTTAAATACATTATATACTTGAATACATTATATTCATACTAGCATATGTGCACGTGCCTTACACGTATTTTAACATTTCTTAATTAGTTTAGGAAGACTCTTTAGGAAGACCAAAGGGTAGTCTTCCTAATTACTAAGTTGTCCTTATTAAAATTAATGGACTATTTTTAATTAGTATAAATATATAAGAGCATTTTCGGAATTCAAAAGTTTCACCATCTAAAATTTTCTATTATATAGTAGAATAGATATGCATACTCTACATTATATTACATTCATTCCTGCATACATGCATACATATAATATATGCATACAAAATCATATATTTAACTCAAAATATATGTGAATACATACATTATATTACCTTAACACATATATATATCATTCATTCATATCCCATATACATGCATACTTCAGTTCATGCATTATATCCATTCACATATCATTAAGTTGCATGCATATACTTATTTTTATTACATACATGTCATTCATGCATATTACATACTTACATGCATCTATACATTATATAAATTGTATACAACATGTAAAAATATAAGAGAGAAAAAGGGAAAAAACTGAAATGGAAAGGGAAGAGAAGAAAAAATATAAGAAAAAGAAAAAACAGTGGACATATACATGCTTGCATCATATATTTTACATTACCACACATGCTATCATTATATATTGTATTACATTATGCATTCATATCTATCATTACATGTATACCTTGCATTCATATCTAGCATTCATTATATACTTTCATGCATACATTGTATATCATTCTTTCATTCATGCATTTATGCATTGCTTACATACATTACATTGATTGTATTCCTACATGCTTGCATTCAACCATATATATATATATATATATATATATATATATATATATATATATATATATATATATATATATATATATTAATGTAAAGACGATACACATAATATATATATCATTTCATTCATCTAACATATCATTCATTACATACTCTACATTCATTTAATATCCATACTACATAGGCTCATAGGTTACACAAAATGTCTATGTCGTATAGTCACTCTTCTACTTAAAACCAATACTGTACCAATTGGGCCTTCACTAAATTCTAGGATTAAAGTATGTCGTAGCCCTTCGTGTTAGCTTTTCGAAACTTCAAACGGATCGCATTTTCTTGTCCGGAAGCTCCCGGAATCATAAAAATACCGAAACGTGTTCGTCTTTCATACATCTGACACTCAAATAATTCTACAGAAAGTTCCAGAAAGAATTTGGCTTATCAAAATATATATTTGGAAAGCTAACTTCGATATGGTTCTTTTAAAAAAACAGAAGATTAAATCGAGTTCTAAGCTAAAATTTATGATATTTCTAAGTTGCTTTGGTTAATAAAAACGTGTATGAATATTATGACGAATTTGAGTTATTTTGGACAAAAGAAACACATGTAGGCCAAGATACTTGGATACCAACATAGGTATCCAAATGAAACTCATTCTAACCATCCTAACTAAGATCAATCCACTCTCTAACCATTCTAAAATTGAATTTAAATATCTATTTAAACTATTAGCATACAAACATACACATGGGGTGTCCTAATTTGGGATCTATCAAGTAGGACACAAGACACATATCTAAAATCCTCAAAAGAGCTCCAAATGGTCTCAAATTTGAATCTAAAGGGGACACATGCATGAGGATGGATCCTACAGATTCAAAACTAATTTATATGCAAAGGAAATCGATTTAGAGGATGAGTTTTACCTATTGGGAGTGGAATCACAATGAAATCCTTTAGGACACGGCTCCGATACGAAGATCCCTCAAAGTGGACACTCCTCCTTGCACTTCTCTTCCAATCCTTGGTAGCACCCTTCCCTTGGAGAATAGAAATGATTGAGGGGAGATTTGGTGAAGGAATGATTTGATTTAGAGATCAAATCAAAGGGAAGGCTCTCTAAAATTAGAAAAGAACAAAAGGAAAATAAAAGAGGCAAGATTGTAATGAATGAAATGATGAATGAAATGAATCATTCTCCCCTAAAGGTGGCTGCCATAAAGAGTCCATTAGGGCTAATGAAAAATGTCCTAATTGTCCCTCTCTAGTCTCATATGGTTAAGTCTAGACTAGGTTCAAGTTTGGGGTCAAAATGATCTAGTTTTGAGTCTCTAACTTAACCATTCTAACATGATAAAAATTAGTCTAACTAACTAACTTAAATATTAGATTTTGTAGGCCATGCTTAACTTAATATTGGGTCTCATCTAGAGTTTAAGCTACCCGGGTCACAATACAAGTCGGAACGAGACGAAACTCAAATCCGACTAAACAAATCCCGTAAAATCAATATTAAAATATTAAAATTTTCTAAAATATTAAAATATGAAAAATGACCAAAATTACAATACATTAATTTAAATATTATTAAAATAATCTAAAATTTACCAATTAATCAAAATCCTAAATAATTCAAAAGTCACAAAATGACCAAAATATCCTTAGCCTAAAAAGTTGTAAATAGTCATTCTAATCACATGGTTAGGTCTCCATGGTCATGGTTAGTCTCTAGGCTCAACAGTTCTAGGGTTCACTAGCTAACACATCAAAATTATAATTCACCAATTTTAAATAGTATTAAATTAATTAAAAATTCACATAAATTATAAATCCTATTATTAATAATAAACTTTTACAAAAGTTTAAAATTATCCTCATTTTAGAAAAGTGGGTGTTACAAGTCTACCCTCCTTAGAAAATTTTGTCCTCGAAATTAAGATGGTCGTACTTCTTCTAGAGTCTCGTCCCCAACAATCAAAGTCTCAGAACTTACCTAAATCATACAATTTAAAAGAATGGAATGCAGGGTCATGGCATACGGTGGCAGTTGAAAGTTTCATCTAGCTATAATAGTCATGCAAAACCAAAACGGTCATAGGATATCAAAACATACAAGCAATCTGAGGTGCTAAACTAGAAAAGTTACAGAAACAACAAATCATCAAGGCTGTAAGACAGTCTACCATCCTATATGAAAACTGGTAATTATCAAAAATAAAATAAAGATAACTAGTAATTATCTATAAAGGGGTACTATTCAAAGAAAAATCAAAATCAAAAGTTTAAAGAACGAAAGTCAATAGCATTGAAATCCAATCACAATATATATTAAGAAAATTTAGTCTCGATACGATCTAAGTTGATCAATTCTGGATAATCAAGATTTGGGCAATATGGAGGACAAGGTCATCAAAGTCTGAGCACGAGCATACAAAGATGGAGATTCAGGTCACAATTAAATTTAATTCATTTGAGTAGGACCCAAGATATTAATATGATAAAAAAAGATGATCAAAGTCGATTGGTCGTGATTAAGAGAGCTAGGATCAAATGATATTGAAAACTTTTAAAGGGTGATTCAAAGATATGGAATAAGTCAAATTTCTCCTTTTAAAGGGAAAACAAGAGAAAAGATTTCATAGGAAAGTCAAGTTAATCATCTATCTCTGATACTATTAAGTTTATCATTTGCCAATCATGTTTTTATCTCACAAGTTCCAATATAAAAATCAACCTTTATATGACTACCATCAAAATTATATCCTTCCATCATAAAGATTTGACCTTGTCATGATCACCATAGGCTAAATTTCTAAGTTTCGAAACATTATTCATGAAGCATACCCTTCTTACTAGGAATCAAAACTGACCACTTAATCATCATAAATCCAAATTCTTCCACCATAAAGATTTGACCTTGCCATGATCACCATAGGCTAAATTTTGAAGTTCCGAAACATTATTCATGAAGCATACCCTTCTTACTAGGATTCAAAACTGACCACTTAATCATCATAAATCCAAATTCTTCCACCTTGTCCTAAATTGGATCCGAAGCCTCTAAATCAAGTTTTATGTAATCCTTGAACTTATTCAATTTACTTTCCTTGTATTATTTAAATCTAAATCCACTAGGCCTTATAAAACTTATTCTTCATTATAAATTCAACCTTCATATTTCCTTTAACATACACCTTCAATATTATTCTCCTAAAATTTGAAATTTTCACAAAATCTCTATATTTTATATAACTCAAAATCCTTGCGTTCTTCTTGTTTCTAGCCATTTCTTACAATATCTTATTCAATTTTGTATCATCATTGCATATAGTTAAAATCTCTTCTCTATTACTAAATTCCTAAATTTAACATCATAGCCTTAAAGTGTAACGTCTCAAGAATCAATAACCAAAATCTATCCAAGTTCTCAAAACTAAGTTAACCTCGAATATCCTCATCAATTATGAAATACATCTATGAATTATTCATACCCAAAAGATTTCTCTAAGTATGATTTTTCCTAAATTGATAATATAACTCTCTTGATTTCATCCTCAAATTCAGTCGCATCTCTATCCCAAACCTATATCAAGGTCCATCATATTATACCCCTAACAAGATTATCACAAGATAACAAATCAAGTCTTTTTTGAGTTAGATGATTTACGTTACTTTCTCGACCTTTCGAAGGTGAAAAGATATGGAGATTCAAGAGATTCAAAGTATAGCTGACAGAATTAGATACGAGACATGTGATTGATGTAATCAGGACATTTTTTTAAAAATGGTAATACAAGAAATAATGGCAAAAAAGAAATAATAATAAAATCTATTCTTCATCAACTGTTAAAAAGAAATGAACCCATTTAAGATAAAATCTAATACCATACACGTCTTCCTGAAATCATGTTGTCAGAATTTTGCCACGCCAGTAAGCATAGCTGCAATAAACAATAGAGTCCATAACGAAGGTATACACCCTATAGTCATGTTATCTAGAATTCTTACCACGCTACCCGGTATGGCTGTAAGAAAATCTAGATTTCATAACTAGGATAAGTATATCTAAATCAGGCTCTACGTCCTTGTCATGCTAGCAAATATGACTGCGATAAATTCTAAACTCCATAAATAAAGTAGACTTTTATCTTTCTCACAGTCCTTATCAAGTATGTTATCAGGTTATACCTTAATTCTAAAAAGATGTATATATATTTATATAAATAAATATAAACTCAAATTCAACAACTAAAATCAAGATTCAAATTTCAACAATAATCCATCAAAAATCAAATTTAATAACAGGAAGTAAGGATGAATCAAATCAAGGAAAAAAGAGATTTCAAATCGAAGTTAAAATAAGATTCTCAAGGGTCATCCCAGGAATCTCTCAAGAAACTCTAACAGTGATTGAGTATCTTCTCATTCTAATACCTAATCTTATCTCTAATCGTAGGTGTACAGTAGTACAACTAATCGTCGTACTACCACGACTTCGTACAAATGTGAATCTCGACCTGCATGGGCCACAACTAAAAATGTGTCACGACCCACACCCTAGAGTAAGGGCACGAGAAGTGGGTACGTTCAGCCTACGCCGCAGTGTCGACGGTAGAACGCTGTCCTAGGTCAATTATCACGCCCCGATCCCGCTAGGGTCGTCCGTCTTGCCTGGATCCATGAGGGATCGATCGTCCTCGCTAAGGCGTGATGTCGTGCAAGCCTAAGTTGCGCTTGTACAAGGCCATGTACCTGCACAAAAAAACTAGACAAGCAAAAATACACGCACGCACCCATTAGTTAAGAAAATCACACGCAAGCACCCATTTATTTCAGGAAAACCAAATATTGGACACAGAGATTTGAAATAGAAATACTTTTTTTATTCATAAACTTGATAGGAATACAAGTACAAAGCTTTGCAAACTCAGAGTGCCTTATATTGGCTATATGATTCTCTTTGAAAACGCTCTTTTGAAAATAGTCGCAATGCCCATACATCATATCCCTTTATTATATGCTGGAAATGAAAGACACCTAGCTTCAAAGGAAAAAAAACTTACAACTTGGACTGGAAATGAAAATGAGCTTCGAGACGGTCTGCAGCTCTACTGGGCTAGACGAGCTTTAGTGCCTCACTTGAAATCCTCCTGTCTACTTTTGCTTTCTGAAAAGGATGCCCACAACGTGGGTCAGCACACATCATGTATTGGCGAGCGGCTTTTGGCCGAACTCGTAAATCTCTGCACTAAATCAATATGTGAAGCTAACATTTACTAGTGATCTTTCTACTTGTCTAGATTCTTTTTAACAATTCATAAGAACATGATAGTAGAAAATATCATAAGCAACTTACCCTCGCCGGCAGTCATCCCTGCACAAAACATGTTAGCAAAATTTGCATAACGAGTAATTCATATTCATTTCATGCAGATATTGAAGTTGTCATTCGGGTCATGCAGGTAGACTATTCTACATATTGGTCCATGGGTTATCCCCATGATTAGCCGCTGTGACTCCCTTGGGTTCAGCTCGTCGCTAAGGACTCAGATATCGACTCCTATTTTCACATGGAGGCCCTAATCTCTCCTAGGCCGAGCGATTCCAGGTGCCCCCAGATACCACCCGAGAGACAAATATTTTCCTTATATACAAGTTGTCCGAAACCAAATGCATGATCTAGCCGTTCTATCAGATGAGACACATTTGGACTTATGCACAGATATACGACACGTTTATTTCGTGCCTTCAGGTTTATCTCAACACGTACAAGTTCATCTGTACATGTCTATATTTTCAAGCATACTAGTGACAAGCAGATGATCATTCTTATGGAGCAGATCGAGTAGCAATACATATTCTTGCATTTGATTCAATTCAATTATCTTCTCTTATCTTTTGTGGATGTGGTATCGTTGATCATTGGGACAAGGCAACAGAGTGGACTAGAGATCATTTTTATTAGGCATACAGTTCAATGTTTGTTCGGTTGAAGCAACTCACCGAGATGAATCTTAGTTGAGAGAAGGAAGTACTTCACGCATCGTTCACGAACAATTCAGGCACCCTACATTGGCACCAACAGTTGATTAGCATACTTCATCTTTTTCTCTCAAGATTCGGAATGAATGCGAAATACGATGAAAGCGAACAATGAAAACCAATCATCGAAAACCAACACGAAACGCTTTCATCAAAACCAAGCAGTGAAAGAAAACATTCAGCAAAACTCTTGGATTCATTTCAATAGAAGCCAATCCATCAATTGGAAAGGTTCATTACATTTCATCTGTGATCAATCGATACCGGCAAAGGTTTCCCCTCAGTTCAAGACTGAGTCAGCAAGCCGTAGGTATTACATAGTGGACCGCGAGGAGCGGGATACTACATAATAACCCACTAGGAAAAAGTTTTGTCCTCAAAATTTAAGAAACAAAACTCACCTCCACTAGCATTGCACTCGGGATCAAGCAAAGTGGAGAGGTTGTAGACGCGCGCTGTCGCGGTGTTGGCATTCCGCAACTGCTGATTGTGCGGATTATCTCGGAGCGACGGTGGGCCTGGCAGCTGTCCATGCTCTTCAGTGTCATCACGATCCTGAGCCATTTTATTCTTTTTCGGGTAATTTCTGACTAAATGGCCCTGTTGGCCACAACGAAAACAAGCGTGATTTGCGGTACGACAGTCCTCCTTGACGTGTCCACTCTTGCTACAGTAACTGCAATTCTGACCATTCACATAGCGACAGTCTTCCTTAACATGCCCTCGTCGACCGCAGTAGGTGCATACGGGCTTGTTGTTCTGTTCCCCGTCAGTCTTTTTCTCTCCGTCATGATATCTCTTGGCGGGTTGATTCTGACTGTACTGTATTTTGTTAGACGCCTTCTTCAGGTAGAACTGTTCCACCTGTAGCGCTACCTCAAAGGCCTGAGAATATGATCCACATTCTCGATTCAGCACACTTAACTGGATGTCGTCATTCAGACCGTCAACGAATCGATTTATACGAGTCTGCTCTGTGGGAATCATAACAGCGGCAAAATTTGCCAGCTTAGCAAATTCAGACTCATATTCCTCTACGGACATATCCTCTTGTTTCAGTGAGACGAAGTCATCCTCCATCTTCTTGCTCATGGCTGAAGGCAGATATTGATCCAGAAACGCCTTCTTGAACGAGGTCCATAAGATTTTCCTATTCCTAGCCGTTGCGAGTAGCGTCGGCTTCTTCGTCTTCCACCAATCCTTTGCCCGCAGCCGTAGAAGCACAACAGTACAAACCACCTTCTTGCTACTCGAAACTCCCATGAACGCGAACAGACTCTCCATTTTATCAATCCAGTCCATCACCTTGTCGGGTGACGTCCTGCCTTCAAATTCTGGTGGTTTTGCGTCTAAGAAGTCCTTTGGCCTAAAGGAAGTGTGTCTTTGCGCCGGCTGGGGTTCTTCACCCTCTACGAGCTCAATCTCGAGCGTTTCCGTTGGTTTCGTCGCTGCGGTGGTATCCCGATTTGCTGCAAGCGCCGTGATAAGCTGGGTCAAGGCATCCAACTGTTTCTGTTGGGCCTCCATCACTACCAAAATACAGTAAATTAGCGACGGAACATTAGCGACGAAAATTTTCAGTCGGCATTAGCAACGGCTTCGTGGCCGCTCGTCGACGGATTACCGACCACACGTCGTTACATTTTTTATTTTAATTTTAGGGGGAGGAAAGGTCGCACATCCGTCGCTAGGGTGTCGGAGATATAGCGACGGATCGCCAGTCGTCGCTACGCAGTCGATTATTTGGCGAGAATTGTGTGGAGAATTGGCGGGACATTTCTTCGATTACGTAGCGATGGATATTCAGTCGACAAGTATCAAATAGAGCGACTACCGGGCGATGGATTATAAGCCGTCGCTATTCCGTCGCTAAATATACGTTCCAAACTTAAATTGAAATGACGGAGGAAACTTTTCGCATTTCCCCCAAATTCACTCTCTTCTCTCTCTCTCTCTCTCCCGCAGCTTCGGTGATCGGCGTCGGCGTCCTCTCCTCTCTCTCTCCCGAAGGTAATCCCCTCTCTCTCTCTCTCCCGAAGGTAATCCCCTCTCTCTTTCTTCCGAAGGTAATCCCCTCTCTCTCGATCTCTCTCGATCTCTCTCTCTCTCTCGCGGTGTCGACGTAGGGGCAACGGGGGTGGCGGGCTTGGGGACATTCGGGGGCTGGGCGGCTGGCTTGGGGCGGGGGCATTGGGGGCTGGGCGGCGGGCTTGGGGCGGGGGCGTCGGAGGCTGGGCGGCTGGCTTGGGGCGGGGGCGTCGGGGGTTGGGCGGTGGGCTTAGGTCGGGGGCGTCGGGGGCTGGGCGGCGTGCTTAGGGTGGGGGTGTCGGGGGCTGGGCGGCGGCTTGGGGCAGCGGGCTTTAGTCGGGGGCGGCGGAGGGCTTTGTTTCTCAAATTCATCTGAGTTTATATATTGGCTAAATAATGTGTTATCCATATTGGGTGTTATCCATTAGTTTGGTGGTGTTTGGATTAGTAAATATGAATATGGAGTTTGGGTTCATGGTGTATATGTTCACTGTGTCAAGGACAGTGCGAGTTCTTCATCTGCATAAGTCACTGAATAAGTGAAGTTTTTCCTGGAGTTTGGACATTCGCTTCACCAAAGTCACTGAATAAGTGAAGTTTTTCCTAGAAAACCGACCCTTAGAGTGTATCAGTTGTGTGATTCTATATAGATGTATATATCTATACATCTAACTGTGATATACATATATATGTGTATGTGTGCTTTAGAGAGTGAGGAATAAGGGCAGGCCTACCATGCCTATTAGCATGCAGGACGGCTTGGGGTGTAATGTGTGAGTGTAGACATGGTAGGAATTATAGGTAACTAATGCTAGTGTAACTAGACTAAGGTAGTGCTTGCTAGATAGTAAGGACACTCTAGTATCCTAACCAAGTTAATTTTAGCCTAGATATTTAGGATATAGCTCCCATATCCTAGAAGTGGACTCTTGTAATTTAGAAATAGATAGATTGACTCAGTTTGATTAATTGACCTATAATGACTCTAAAACTTGATTTGCTGCTGCAAGCATACAACACCACAAAAATATTTAAGAACTCGTCAAGTTGAACCATGTATAACATGCTCGACGCTTAAGAGGAATCATTTCGACTTAGTGGACTATCGAAGAATCGGTATCGGACTATCGGTATCGAACTATCGGACTATCAGTATCGGTATCGAACTATCGGTATCGCTAGAGACTATCATACTATCGCACTATCGGTATCGGTATCGCACTATCGATATCGGACTATCAGTATCGGTATCGTACTATCGGTATCGGTATCGAACTATCGGTATCGGTATCAAGCTATCGGTATCGAACTATTAGTAAGAACTGTACTTAGATTTTTCTCTTCTCGAGCTAGAATACCAGCGGATCCACCAGTTACATGATTATATACTAATTCTGTTTAGTTTGTCTTACTATACAGATTTTTACATCCAATCTGTGATGGATCGTTATTTCGTTGATCGTACATGGATGTACAAACGACAACACGAGAGCAGAATAGGTGTGAGTGACGATTTTTAGGCAGGCGTGAAAGTGTTTCTTAAGTATGCCATGAGCAAAGCTCAGTTTATGGACGGTAACAAAATCAAGTGTCCATGTCGTAATTGTCGCAATAGACGTTACGAAGAAGTGGTGAGTGTAAGAGATCATTTAACCCGTAAGGGTTTCGTACGTGATTACGGCCTGTGGTCATCGCAAGGTGAACTATATACAGAAAGACAGGTTGCGAATGCTGCTACTTATGCTTTTGATGATAATGCTGCAGCAGATTTTATCGTCGATGATGACGAATGCTCCGTTGATTATGGAGACGTGCAGAACCTTGCACGAGATATGGTGTACGATACGGCAGGGCCTAATTTTGATTCAGAGGATCCTAATCCCGAGGAGAAGGAGTTCTATGATATGTTTCAGGATGCTAAAACTTCTTTATATCCTGGTTGTGAGCTATATTCTGTACTGTCAGTGACGATGCGGTTGTTGAACATAAAGTCCGATTTTAACTTGCCACAAACTTGCTATGATCGGATTACACAACTAATGAAGGAGGTGTTACCGAAGGAATCAAAAGAGCTTCCAAAAAACTTCTACAAGTCGAAGATGATGGTCCGACAACTGGGACTGGGGTACGACAAGATAGATTGTTGTCGCAACGGATGCATGTTGTACTACAAGAAGAACGAAGATGTAGAAAGTTGCAGCTTTTGTAATACGGATCGTTACAAGCAAGTCAGGAGAAAAGAAAAGTCAACTAGAAAACGACGTCCTTACAAGTATATGCATTACTTGTCGATCATGAAGCACTTGCAGAGGATGTATATGTCTCAGAATACAGCAGAACACATGACGTGGCACAACGAAGAACGCACAAAGGACGATGGAGAATTGTCACATCCTTCGAATGGAGAGGCGTAGAAATATTTTGATTTTTGCCATCCAGATTTTGCTGCAGAGCCTAGAAATGTACGCATGGGGCTACGTTCTGATGGATTCGCCACTTTCGGGTAGTCGGGATCTCAATGCTCCTGCTGGCCGGTCATTCTGACCCCTTATAATCTGCCACCATGGATGTGTATGAAGACTCCTTATATGTTCTTGATAGTTATCATACCTGTTTTCCATAAATAAATTTACTTTATTTATTTTGTATCTGAGAAAATTACAACTGTAGGAATCTAATCTAGAAGATGATTACTTTATCCCTTGGACGATGCGATGAAGAAGACTCGAACTTTGAAGAACTTGGACAGCAACTGGGCAATCTCTCTGTTCTCTCTGAAATTGACTGTAGTCTCTGATGAAGATGAAGAAACTCTTTTTTATAGAGTTCAGGATAACTGTCCTTAAGCATACGCTCAGGTAGTTACTTGACGTGTGCATAACTGCAGGGACGCGTGGCTAATTCTGATAGAGACACATTAGCATGCGGTTGAAAGTAGTGGAGCATGTTCAGGAGAGATTGATGGCATGGATGCCACGTTGCATAACTTCTAGAGAAGTGGATAACTGGGTATAGGACACGTGAGAACGTGTGTTGACTGTAATCCTGGATATGGTTGCTGTAATACGCTGCCTCGTTGAAGGAGATTTATACGCTGACTTGGATGATGTAGAAACAAAATAAAGCTGATACGCTTACTGGAGAAGAAAGGAGTCATACGCTCACTTGATGAGGAAGGAGTCGTATAGACTTCATACGCTCACTGGAGAAGGAAGGAGTCGTATAGACTTCATACGCTCACTGAAGAAGAAAGGAGTCGTATAGACTTCATACGCTCACTGGAGAAATGGCCACGTGGCCATCATCAATCTTCTCTGATACGCCATATCTTCTAATAACTGTCAAAATATTTTCTCGAGCGTCGTGACTGCAGATATGACGGCTGACAGACTGTCAAAACTGATAGAAATGATGGCTTTTACACGAAAGACGACGTGTCAGATTCATCCTTTATTAAATATATGCCGTACTGTCATCCCAGAAAATAATAAAATATTCACTGAGCGTATGGCCTGTAGATGAGCGTATGGCCTTGGCTGAGCATATGGCTTTGAGCGTATGGCTTGGACTGAGTCTTATGTCAGCGTGTCATAATTTTCACACCCTACAAGACCCCCTTCAAAGTTTTCGAACTTTATGAGTTTCAAAAGTTCGAAATTACTTTGAACTTTAAAGTGAGAATAAGTCCTGACACGCTGGCATGAGTCTGTTATCTTCCTCAATATCAGTGCAAATCTTTAGGGATTTTGTTTAGAGAATATCCGCCGTTTTGAACTTCTTTCTTCTATAAATAGGTCTCCAAAAACCTATTTTATTTCTTTACCAGAGCTTTTGCCTTCGAGATAGAAAAGAGCTTTCAGAAACTCAAGATCTTTCTTCTTCTTCTTCGTCTTCAACTCCATCTCCATTAATGGCACCCAAGATTGATGCTGCTGCGAAAGGAAAGGGGAAAGCCCCTGAAGAGTCATCTCATCCTGCCATCGACACTGCCACCACCAAGAGGACGGCCAGTCATCGTGTTTCACGCAGTGAACGGCCATTGAAACCTCTTTATGGTGAGGACGAAGATGATGATGAACACATAACTATTCCCTTTTTAGGGCTCTGGTTAGAACAAAACTCAGAAAACGTATCCCTCTTTAGGGTCAATACGTCAGCAAATACGCTTCCCTCTTTAGGGTTTAGCCGTATTCCATATTTTTTTTGTTTTTTACGAAAAATATGTTTGGAGCGTATATCTGTAAGATACGCATATTTTTGATAGAGATACCAAAATACGCTATCTTAAAAGAATATGCTATGGCAATTTGTCTCATTGAGATACGTTAACTCCTGTGTTAACATATTTTTGATGATCATCTTGTCAACCATACGCTGATATGCTCAAACTGATCATAAACTGAACTTTAAAAACCATTCACTTAAGATAAAATCTGTTATACGCTTAAAGAAAACTGAGCGTATACTGAACCTTGAGTCTGCCATACGCTTAAAGAAAACTGAGCGTAAGCTGAACCTTGAGTCTGCCATACGCTTAAAGAAAACTGAGCGTAAGCTGAACCTTGAGTCTACCATACGCTTAGTAAAAACTGAGCGTAAATTGAGCTGTACGCTTAGTAAAAACTGAGCGTATGTTGAGTTGTACGCTTAGTAAAAACTGAGCGTATGTTAAACTTTATCATCTCTTGACATTGAAGATTTTTTAATACTTTATTCTTCATTTGCAGTGGATATTCTGGCTCAGGAAGCAGAATTTGAAGGAAGTATGGAAAATAATTATAGAAGTGATCTATCTCATGTTCGTTTTCCCCAATTTGACGGACCTTCCACAAGAATAGCTCTGTTGACCAATCAGAAAGATGATACTTTACTGAACCTGATGAGTGGACTGCCGTTACAAAGTGTAGATGGTGTTGCCCATTTGAAGCCATAATTCCTTTTTGGAGATGCTATTGACATGAATTCCCAGCCTGCTCTGGACAAAGTATCATACAGTTACTATAGGGATGGTGATGTAAATCAGCCTATGTATTTGACTGGTTTAACAAAGAGTATCAATATAGCCCGTTTATTCCATTCGGGCCAGCAAAGACAGATGAAGTAGGATATTACTCCATCCCGACAAGCTAAGGCTGGGTGGATTGGATATCGTCAAGGAAGGTTCCGCAGTGGTACTGAACCACATGTCACATCTCTGCGAGGACTATTACCTGCCACCCTTCCTCCTGAGGATTCGGCACTGCTGAAGCCAGTCAGAGTCCCAATTTTTGCCAATGAATTTGTTCAATTAAAGAATGCCATCTACCCAAAACAGTCAATGAGACTGACTGGTCTAGTAAATCCAGAGAACACTAGATGGACTGCTCTAGTGAGATGGATTTTGCGGAACTTCGGTGCACAGTTGAAGGCGATAGGTTTATATGATGCCATTAAGTGTACTGCTTATGGTTTCAAACCAAACCCGGATCTGTTTTTGGCATTAGCGGAGAGATATAACTATCGGACTGGCACCTTCATGACCCCAAAGGGCGAGATGGGATTCGCCCTTCATGAAATGGCATATATATCTCAGCTACCCACGGCAGATTTGCCATATGAAGAATATATCCCTTTTGTTGACGAAATGAATAAGATTTCTGCAGCCAACCCACTAATTCTTTATATATTTGAAGAATTAATGTGTCATTACAGCATCTGTAAAGCTTTTTATAAGGGACAAGGTGGAAAGGGGGACTCCAATTGCTATTCTTCGAAGTGGATGGCTTATTTGTTTCAAGGCTGCACTGACGAAGTCCAAAAGAAGAAAAAGACCGAGCAGTATGTCGGTAAATTCAAGCCCTTGAGTCAAGCCGAGATTAACAGATTAATCCGGGAGACTAATCATGATAACATTGTCGTCGAAGAAGACATCGACAGCTACAAGGCCGGTGATAGATTAGAAACCTATATTAAGCAGGGTGGCCGAGAATTGTCCGATGAAGGTCATCTGGCCGGTTTCATATCTCTTTGGCTGAGGAAATTCGTAGTTCCTGGCACCTGTTCGGTAGACAGGATGCACAGAGGAGTCGTCTTCGCAGCAGTCCGTCTGGTTTTTGGATATAAAATGGATCTATTAACGGCAATGACCTGCCGTCTGAATGCCAGATTAAGGGCATACACAGATAGGATGTTCGAATTGGCACGGAAGAGCCTAACGTCCTTTCCCCGGGTAGAAATGCCCTTTACATACTTGTTTGGATGGCTGCTTCTTCATTTTGAATCTCTGATGAGTGCTGGGATGGCTAGGCCAGATGACACTTTTGTAGAAAACATGTTCAGAGGTAAATAATACATGACATATTTCAATAGAATAGAATATACAAATAAACTTTGTAACTCTATCATGATACTAAACCAAAGATAATTTAGTTTAATACTGATTAGAGAAAACAGAATTCAGATATAAAGATATCTTTAGATTCTATTTTCCATGATCTTTGGACTCGGAAATCAAAAGACGAGATATCATTTTCCTAAAATAGAAAATATGATACGTACTAAGATAGAAAATTCAGAGGTAATATGGACATGATTTTCTATTCAAGATCTTTATTAAAACCCCTGGGGATCTAATAAGACAAAATATCAAATTCTCTGGGAAGATGATACATGGTGGAATATCAATTTCCTCTGGGGATAACGATATCGAAATAACTTTTGTAGAGAAGAATTTTATATTTGCTGGGGAATGATGAAAATATTATACATAATATTTCTTTAAGAATTTGCCATTAATAGGCATCATCATGACTTTCCCATCCATAGAGGCAAGCTGGTATGCTCCGTTAGAGAAGACTTTGTTCACTACGAATGGGCCTTCCCATTTCGCATCAAATTTGCCTTTGCTCATATGTGTCATGGTCATAGGACGTCTGACAGTAAGGACTAGTTCTTCCTTCTGATATGCTCTGACTTTGACTTTCCGGTTAAAAGCTTTGGAGATTCGGGCTTGATACAGCTCGATATTTTGTTGAGCATATAATCATTTTTCATCTAGAGCTTCCAACTCTTGAAGTCGAAGACGATCATTGTTTTATGTTGTCAATTCATTGGAGATTGCAATTCTCAGAGAAGGAATCTGGATCTCAAGGGGAAGAACAGCTTCACATCCATATACTAAAGAGAAAGGTGTACATCCAGTCGCATTGCGAACTGTGGTGCGGTAGGCCCATAAACATTCACCAAGCTTCTCGCTCCAGTTGCGTTTGTTGGAAGAAACGAACTTTTTCAAGAGTTTGATGATTGTTTTATTGAAAGCTTCTCCCAATCCATTGGCTGCTGGATTATATGCTGTAGAAGCTAAATTATTGATCCGATGATCGTCGCAGAATCGAATAAATTTCTGACTGACGAACTGCGGTCCGTTATCATGGATAATACGCCGAGGAACACCAAATCGATAGATAACATGATGTTTGACGAAGTTGATAACACTAGAAGTTTTAACTTCAGATAACGGGATTGCTTCAGCCCATTTGGAAAAGTAATCGGTTATTGCTAAAATAAACCGATGTCCTCTTGATGATAGTGGGTTGATGGGACCAATGACGTCCATACCCCAAGCTTCAAAGGGCCATGATGCCGCTGTTGGATGTAAGAATTCTGACGGTTGATGAATAAAGTCTGCATGAATTTGACAGGCTTTACATTTCCGAGCATATTGAATAGCGTCAGCCACCATCGTGGGCCAATAATAACCCATGCGTCGGATACGATCTTGAAGTTTAGGACCTGGTTGATGAGCTCCGCAAACACCATCATGTGCTTCACGAATTATCTGTTGTGTTTCTTCACCAGCAATGCATCGGAGGAGAAGACCGTCGTAAGACCGACGATATAATGTTTTCGTCGTATGATAATAATAGAATCTGAGAGATCGACGTCGAATAGACGCTGCTTCACTCGGATTATCAGGAAGTATATCATACAAAACAAAGTCTAGAAATGGGCGTCTCCAGTCTTCAATTATGGCTTCTGTTTCATTAGAAAAGACATATTCCATAGTAGAATCAGAGGAAGACGAGGACATTTTGTTAAACTTTAATCCAGCATCAAGGTTGAAAGAATCTTTGTCTGGTTTATATAGAAAAGCCAAAGCCAAATTATTCTCAACACAGAATAGTTCTCGGTTATAAACCACTATCACTTGCTGACGTCTGATTGGAATAGCTAATACAGCAGCAAGATTAGCTAAAGCATCAGCTTCTGCATTATAGGCTCGTCGAACATGTTCAATAAAGAAGTCTTCAAAAGATGAGGCTATAGAGAGTGCTGCTCGATGATAAGGTATCAAATCCTGATGACGAACTTCATACGTTCCTCTGATCTGATTGACAATAAGCTTGGAGTCTCCATAAACTTCCAAATATTGAATATCTAGATGTTTAGCAAGTTGAAGACCAATGAGTAATGTATTGTATTCGGCTACATTGTTTGAACATGATTGATCTAGAGAATAGGCCCTCTGAATAGTTAGTCCTTCTGGGGATACAAGAACAATCCCAACTCCAGCGACAATATCGCCGTTAGGACCTATTCTAGATGCTCCATCAAAGAATAGACGTCAGGTAGGAACTTCTTCAGAAATCAGATTTGAATCCAAGACTTCATCAGGAATCTCATCATATAATTTAGAATCTTCTGGAATTGTATGAGCAGCCAGGAAATCAGCAAGAGCCTGTCCTTTAACTGACTTCTGAGGAATATAATGCATATCGTATTGAGCTAACAAGATTCCCCAATTAGCTAGTCTGGAGTTGAGAACGCCAGGTTTCTTCATCATAATCCTGATAGGATAAACTCTGGAAATGACATGAATCGTTTGACCGATAATATAATGTCGCGTTTTTTGAACAGCAAACATTAATGCTACGCATTCTTTCTCGATTGGAGAATAACGCGGTTCAGCACCTGTCATTGTGCGACTGAGATAATAAATAGCCTGTTCATGGCCATCTTTATTTTTCTGGGCAAGTAATGCACCAAGAGAATGATCCATGGCTCGAACATATAGAAGGAATGGTATCCCCGAGACGGGAGGTACCAAAACTGGAGGGTTCATGCGATACTGTTTAATATCGTCAAATGCTTTTTGACATTCTTCGGTCCAGACGAAAGATACACCTTTCTTCAGAAGTTTGTTGAATGGTCTGCAGCGTCCTGATAAGTTGGAAATGAATCTCCTGATATAAGCAATTCTTCCTTGAAATCCTCGTAGCTCTTTTAAGGTGCGTAGAGGACGCATCTCTTGAATGGCTTTGATCTTCTCGGGATCCACGTGTATACCTTTAGCGGTAATGACGAAGCCGAGAAATTTACCACTAGAGACGCCCAGGAAGGACGTAGTAGGGTTCATTTTAAGTTGATGCTGACGCATTAAATCAAAGATAGTCTTCAAATCTTGGATATGATCCTCCTTTCGCCGACTTTTGACCGCAATATCATCAACATAGCATTCGACTATTTTCCGGAGATGTTCGCGGAATATAGTGCTCATTGCTCGCTGATATGTTGCTCCTGCATTCTTGAGACCAAACGGCATCACTGTATAACAGTATGTACCGATCGGCGTTCTGAAGGAAGTGTGTTTTTCATCATCTAGAAACATTTTGATCTGGTTGTATCCCGAATACCCATCCATAAATGACATTCGTTCGAAACCACATGTATTGTCGATCATGACATCAGTAATTGGAAGAGGAAACTCGTCTTTAGGACAAGCCGCATTGAGATCACGAAAGTCTATACAGACCCGAATCTTGCCAGTCTTTTTAAGGACAGGAACGATGTTAGCCACCCATTCAGGATGTTGTTCCTCTCGAATAAATCCAGAAGCCATAAGCTTGTTGACTTCAGCTTCAATTGCATCCATGATGTCTGGACGAAATCGTCGCTGTTGTTGTTTGACCGGTTTAGCATTTGGCATGATATTGAGTTTGTGCATTGCAATCTTCGGATCTAGTCCTGGCATATCTTCATAACTCCAGGCAAAGACATCGATATAATCACGAATAAGCTTGATCATGTCTTGCTTATCTGTTTCTGAAAGACTTTCACTGATGAATATTGGTTTAGGAGAACCTTCTTCACCAACATCAATTTGGATCAGTTTATCTTCGGTAGGAGGTTCTCTCTGCTCGAACCTGAATTCCCATTGATTATCTAATCTTTGAGCCCATTGTTCCGATTCGGGTGATATTTCAAAATTATCCTCATTTTCATCATTTTCCTGCGGGCCATCAACAGAGACCATATTGACGGAAAAAATAGAACGATGAAGATCGCCAATACTCGTGTCAGAATCCCAAGAGAGAGAATCAGAAGACTCAGATCGTTCGTCTTCATCGGACTTTGAATCTTCATGGACTACGTTGATAAAGGAAGTAGGAGCAATGTAACCTAAACCACATTTTGTCCTTCCGTATTTTAATGGAGGAATTCGAACAGGCATTCTTCTTCCTTTTCTATTATTGAGACTGGTTCTAAAGTCATAACCCATATTCTTGATGATATTTTTAGATTGCTGACTGTAGCGACGCAGTTATAACCTTCCAGTATCGTCGTTTGTGTCATCTTCTTCCAAGTTAGGAGGATTCTGGGGTCCTTTATAAAAGAAGATTGGATTTTCTCCCTTTTTTCTAGCAGGGACCACGAAGTATGATTTTTGTATGGATTCTAATGATACGTCTGTATGAAGAGTTTGAACAACCCCTATAGTTAGTGACTCTAAGTTATCTAGCAATTGTAAATAACTTTGTACATGATTACAGACATCAATATACTGCAAAGGAGATGCTTCATTAATATTAAATACTGTATTTACAACAGAAGGCTGAGCCTTATCAGACTTAGTCAAATTAATGACAAAAGGGAGAGAGGAAGAGCGATCAGAAGTTTTGTTTCGATTAAGATCGATAACAAAAGGCTCAGAAGAGGTGAGCTCCCTTGAAGAAGATCGTGGATAAGTAGTATGTCCACTAACTGGAATGACTAGAGTATCTGGTCTAGCCTGAGAAGGTGGAGGGGGAGTAGTACGTCCACTGACAGGAATTATCAGTGAACTTTGTGGAGCTTGGGAAGACAACACAGTAGTACGTCCACTGACAGGAATTATCAGTGAATCTTGTGAAGCCTGAGCAGGTGATGAAGTAATACGTCCACTGACAGGAATTATCAGTGAGCCTTCTTCAGATGATTTAACAGACTGTGGAGGAGTGATACGCCATTTTACAGGAATAACAAAAGTGCCAACTTTTGCTATCTCATCATCATTATCCATAGCTTGCAAGACTTTTGAGTATTCATCTTTGTACATACGAGCGTCATTGAAGTAAGCTTCAACTCCTTTGAATGGATAGAGATCCGCAACTTCCTTTTGAACTTCTCCATTATCATCAACATATTTGAAACACTGATGAAGAGTCGAAGGAACGACATTATGTTCATGCAAGAATGGTCTCCCCAACAGAGCATTGTATGAGCAACCATGATTGTCGATGATGTAAAAAGTAACTTTAGTGCGAAGATCGCCTATTTGAAATTTCAGACGAATCTTGCCCAAAGGATCACTTTTTCCTTGATTAAATCCCAAGATGGTAGTGATAGTGCTGGAAAGGCTATATACAGGTATCTTCAGTGCATCCAGCATAGCTTTTGGCATAATACTGAGAGCGGATCCTGGATCAATCAGTAGACGATCAACCTTCATAGAATCAATATATCCTGTATGATATAAAGGACGGTCATGTCGATTATCCTCTAGCAGCATATCGTCCTGCGTAAAGGTAATGTTTGGAATAAATTCCAATACATTGTGGCAATGAAAAACAGATTCTATTTCCAACTTCTTGAGAAGAGTTAGGCAGGTTTCTGCTTGCAGCAGAGCTTCACTTAAAGTTTCTCGAGTTTCTTTAGAGAGGCGTAAGAGCTCGAAGATTGATAATTTAGCTGGGGTATTGGCTAGTTGAGCCAATATATCAAAATTATAAGGCTTTTCAAGTCCTGTAGGAGATGACTTCAATGGTTTGTCGAAGCGGACTTGTTGTTTGCCTTTATCAGCTGCTGTTGGTTTAGAAGGAACTGTCTCAACAGGAACATTTAAAGGCTCTTCAGTAGAGACTGGTGTTGAAGCTGTAACCGGAGGAACGTCAGAAATTTCTTCAGGAATCTCAGCATAATCTTTCAGATATATTTTTCCTGACCGAGTTCCAGCATGAACTTCAACTTCAGATTCTGGTTCAAGGTCTATGGAAACCATGCTGCAATTCTTTATTTTGCTCTTGGTTCTTTTATGTTTGATGAGAGCTTCATTCCAGAAACCAAGGCCAACACGAGATTGATTATGTCTCATAGTGATGGCTAAAGGTGCTCGAAGTCCCTTGTCTGAGTTCAAACCAGGAGCAGTGGCTAGATCATAACCCATCTTCGCCATCAATTCACGAGATTGTGAACTGTATAGATGAAAAGCAGGCTTGTATCTATCTTCAAATTGAGGTACAGATTTTGTCTCCGTAGGGAGTGAATTTCCTGCTTAGATGAAAGTAGAGATTAGATAAAAATCGGGTGTGAAACTAGAAGTCACATTGCATGACTTAGTCTTCCCGAGTTTCTTTTTAGATGAGGAAGTCTTCCGAGGAGAAGAGGAAGACGTTTCAAACTCCGTCATTAAATCCGGGTGAATCCACATGATCTCTCCCTTCTTAGTTGTGACAGGAACAAGTCCGTCATTCTGTGCTGGTGGGATGTTTACAACTTCGAGAGTTGCTTTGGGGATAGGAACAATCCCACTTTCTACCATTAAGGGAGGGAAGTCACCGAACTGCATTGAAATTACATTTGCTGTGACTGTTTTGTCTTTGGGTGTTAGTGTCACAGCTCCTGATTTAATCATCTCTTGAATTTTCCCTTTTAATACATAGCAAGACCGGATTGTATGACCCAGCATTCTATGATATGGATAGTATTTTGGATGATCTGTCTTATTGGCTTCATCAGGCTTTTTAATTTCTGGCAATTGAATCTTATTACCTTTGAGTAAGCATTCAAAGATACCCTGAACATCATCATCGTCGAAAGAATATTCTTCCTTCGGCCGAGGAGATCTCTGTTGTTGATTTGTTGGAGCTGGAGTAGCTTGGGTAGTCTTTACCTCTTGACAACTGTTTTGGAGATTGACTTCAAGAGCTTCTTTCCCTTTGCGATTGTTGGGTCGAGTACTATTGCTAGCACTCTGATTTGATTCCTTGGGAGCCATTTGTACCCCCAGACCCTTGAAGGTCTCAGCACTGACTTCAGCAGCCTTGGCACTGACAATGAAAGAAGGCCAATCTTGGAACTGAGTAGACCCTGTCCACATGCTGATAATTGGCAAGAGATTCGACTTGCAAGTGTCGATGGTAACAACATCGGGAGTTCCGAGAGGCATTTTGAAGGCTTCTCTTCTGAATCTTTCAATGAAGTCCTCGGTGGTTTTGTTATTTTTCTGTTTAATTCTTATGAGGGCTGACATGGTCATGTCATTGAGCCCTTCATAGAATCGTTCAAGAAACATTTGCTTGAAACCGGCAAATGAGGTAATGCACCCATCAGGGAGACTTCTATACCATTCATAAGTCGTTCCTTTGAGACATCCAATGAATACCCGAGTAAGGAGGGCGTCACTTGGTTGCAGTTGATCAGTCATTACTTCAAAATGATTAATGAACTGACTTGGGGAGGTTATCCCATCATAGAAAGAGATGGTCGGAGGTTTGTATTTTGGTGGATACGATACATACTTCCATTCTATCGGGTAAGGTTGCTTGATACCTAACCTTTGCAAACCATCCTTTTGTTTGAATGTCTCGAATTGAGTTCGGAGATTCTTTAACTCTTCAGAAACAATTCCAGAAGATTGGGGAGTTGTAACTTGTTGAGTGTAATTAGGAGGAGGGACTGCAGCATATGTACCACCCCCAGCTCCAGACTGACTTAGAGTGGGTTATTCAGGAACATTAGATTGTACCCCCGGAATAGTAGAGGGTTCCTGGTTTGGAACAACAGGAGTATTTAATATAACTGGAGGAGCTGTCTGTTGGACTTGCTGAGTTTGATGCTGAGCTTGCATAAGAGTGTGCATAGCATTCAACGTATCTGCCATAGCTAGCAACTGTTGTTCTAAGGAAGAAATCCTTTGTTCGTGAGCTTCGGTGTTAGTTGAGGGTTCATGATCGCCCTCTGCCATGTAAGTGGTAATCATTCGAGGAATAGATGACGAAACAGTCTGTTCTGAATCATCACTGTGTGAATCAGTATCTTTCCCAGGGCTTTTTACGGGAGTCAATACTGGAAAATTGGACTCTCCAAGGAAGTCTTCTGTGATCTCCGGATTACCACTTGGATGAGAAGAAGAAGAGGCTCTGGTCCTGGATCGGGTGCCGAGATAAACACCATCTTCAGAGTCTGATATAGCATCAGACCGTATGCTACCCCCAATATTTTTGGAAGTCATGTTGACAGAAGCATAAAGAGGTTCATCTTCATCCAACATTGGTTCATATTGAATCCGTTCGAAAACAGATTGTCTTTTTGGTGAACAACAACATTGAATTACAACTCGAGGTTGGAAGTTGCAACCATGCTTTTCATGGCAAATATGAGCAATATCATAGCCTGATGGAGTGTCAATTCTCTGTTTATTTTGCAAATATTCCCGGAGATCTGTAGGAACAGATTGGGAAGTATTTGAAGATAGTTTCTGTGTAGAAACTTGTCTTTTGTTCTTCTGTCTTCTTGGTTCCTGAGTGTATAAAGACTGATTAATTTGAGCCACATAGTTCTTGGCATATTCTGCATCAGGGTCTAATATACTTGTCTCAGTGGAACCGAGACGATTCTGATTAAGCTTGTTACGAAGATCCGTAGGAGATTTGACTTTGATATCAGTCTTGGATACTTGTAATTTGCCTTTCTCAGACCGAGAAATTTTGAGAGAAGGAAGATGAGTATTATTCCGACTAGGAGTCGGTAATAATCCATCTTTGAAGGAATTAGCCAAAAGGCGTTTTCCATTGTTTGATCTAGTAAGAGTACTAGTCAAATTAACTCTAGAGGTAAAGACCTTAGGAGTAGAGGAGTTGACTAAAGAGTCTTTCTCCTTGGTTGGCACAAGATGTGCAAGTTGAGGGGGAATCATTTGTATGTTCTGTGGAAGAGAACCCCCAGCCTGATTTTGAGAAACAGTCAAAGGACTGTATTTGTTAGCATACGCTGACTTCAGTTTGGACTTCTGGTCATACGCTGCCTTTTTATTAGCATACGCTGGCTTTGGCTTAGTGTACGCTGCCTGATGTTGGCTTTTGTACGCTGCCTTTGCCGTACGCTGTCCTTTGAATGCCATACGCTCAGAGTCATCAATGGCTAAAGAGCCGACTGCTGTCGTAAGAGTAGAGAAAGAAGGGACTTTGACATGTCCAAAGATGGTTTTCCTTGTACATGCTGACTTGGTTAAAGAACCAACTTTGTCAGTATGACTAGGAGAAGCCACTGTTGTCGTGTTCCGAGAAGCCGAATTGTGCTTCATGGAAGTTGAAGACATGTTCTTGTCAGCATGAGAAGTGACAGAAGCGTCTCGGACTGCTGCAGAAGACTTAGGGACATAGACGGAGCGTCCCTTCTTCTTGGCAGCAGGAAGAGCGGAGGAAGCAGTGCGGCCCTCCTTCGCCTTGAGCATTTCTTCATAAGCCGATTGGTCGAATTGTACAACCATCGTCTTCTTCGTCAAGCCGATCGACGAAGTATCGCATTGAGTTGTTGCTATCTCGTTGGAGGAGACAGCTTTCTCCAGCAGAGTCGCCAATTTGTTTTCCATAAATAAATTCACTTTATTTATTTTGTATCTGAGAAAATTACAACTGTAGGAATCTAATCTAGAAGACGATTACTTTATCCCTTGGACGATGCGATGAAGAAGACTCGAACTTTGAAGAACTTGGACAGCAACTGGGCAATCTCTCTGTTCTCTCTGAAATTGACTGTAGTCTCTGATGAAGATGAATAAACTCTTTTTTATAGAGTTCAGGATAACTGTCCTTAAGCATACGCTCAGGTAGTTACTTGACGTGTGCATAACTGTAGGGACGCGTGGCTAATTCTGATGGAGACACATTAGCATGCGGTTGAAAGTAGTGGAGCATGTTCAGGAGAGATTGATGGCATGGATGCCACGTTGCATAACTTCTAGAGAAGTGGATAACTGGGTATAGGACACGTGAGAACGTGTGTTGACTGTAATCCTGGATATGGTTGCTGTAATACGCTGTCTCGTTGAAGGAGATTTATACGCTGACTTGGATGATGTAGAAACAAAATAAAGCTGATACGCTTACTGGAGAAGAAAGGAGTCGTACGCTCACTTGATGAGGAAGGAGTCGTATAGACTTCATACGCTCACTGGAGAAGGAAGGAGTCGTATAGACTTCATACGCTCACTGGAGAAGGAAGGAGTCGTATAGACTTCATACGCTCACTGAAGAAGGAAGGAGTCGTATAGACTTTATATGCTCACTGGAGAAATGGCCACGTGGCCATCATCAATCTTCTCTGATACGCCATATCTTCTAATAACTGTCAAAAGATTTTCTCGAGCGTCGTGACTGCAGATATGACGGCTGACAGACTGTCAAAACTGATAGAAATGATGGCTTTTACACGAAAGACGACGTGTCAAATTCATCCTTTATTAAATATATGCCGTACTGTCATCCCAAAAAATAATAAAATATTCACTGAGCGTATGGCCTTGACTGAGCATATGGCTTTGAGCGTATGGCTTGGACTGAGTCTTATGTCAGCGTGTCATAATTTTCACACCCTACAATACCGGGTCCCAAAAATCCGACGAAGAATATCGATATATATTTACAGCCGTTGGTGGATGAGCTGAAACAGCTGTGGGAGATCGGCGTCACGACCTATGATATCTCCAGGTAACAGAACTTTCAAATGAGAGCTTCACTGATGTGGACAATCAATAATTTTCCCGCATACGGTATGTTGTCGGGATAGAGTACTCACGGCACCCTGTCTTGTCCGATATGCATGCAAAATAGTAAGGTGTTCCGCCTTAAGCATGGAGGAAAAACTTCTTTCTTTGATTGTCATCGTCAATTTCTGTCCGCGAGTCATCCTTGGAGAAAGAACAAGGACGCGTTCAGAGATGGAAAACAAGAATTTTCTCATCCGCCTGCCAGATTGTCGGGATACGATATTTGGGAAGATGTAAAGGACTTGTCCACTGTAATGGAAGATCCATCGAACAATCGTGTCGATGGGTTCGGACAAATCCATAACTGGACCAAACAGAGTATCTTCTGGGACTTGCCTTATTGGAAAGATAATCTTATAAGGCATAATCTTGATGTTATGCATATCGAAAAGAATGTGTTCGATAATGTCTTCAATACCGTCATGGACATTAAAAGAAAGATGAAGGACAATCCAAAAGCAAGACAAGACATTGTCGAGATATGCAAGCGTCCTTATCTGAACTTGATACAAAGGGAGCTGCTGGACAATTATGTAAGCCGATAGCACAATACACATTGAGCAAGGAAGATAGATTAATAATCTACAAGTGGGTATCTACATTAAGATTTCCCGACGGCTATGTGTCGAAATTGTCTAGATGCGTTGATCTCAATGAACGCAAGCTAACGGGAATGAAGAGTCATGACTGCCACGTGTTTATAGAAAGATTACTGCCCATTGCTATGAAAGAGTTGTTGTCTTCTGCTGTATGGGTTCCGTTGGCCGAACTATCAATATTTTTTAGGGATATTTGTTCAACTAAGTTGACTGTACAACACATGGTTGAACTTGAGGAGAAGATTATCTTAACAATTTGCAAGTTGGAGAAAATATTTCCTCCTGGCTTCTTCGACAGCATGGAGCATCTACCGATTCATCTAGCAAACGAAGCCCGTGTCGGTGTATCTGTTCATTATCGATGGATGTACCCATTTGAAAGGTACATAAAAATTGATATAATTTAAGTTGAATTTCAGTAGGTTTTAAAATTCTTTCTTAATTCTCAAGATAATTTGTCTCTCTAGATACCTACACCATCTAAAGAAGAAAGTTGGCAACAAAGCTCATATAGAGGCTTCGATATGCGAAGCATATCTTATCGAATAGGTGTCAAACTTCTCCTCCATTTATTTCGATACTCATGTTAAGACAAATCGAAATAGACCTCAAAGGAATGACGAGGACGTTGAGGATGGAGGAATATTCAATGTAAGGGGCAAGCCTGTTGGGGCTAGTAAAAGACGGTGGTTGACAGACGACGAGTATGATGCCGCTCACGGATATGTCTTGTTAAACTGTGACATACAAGAAGTGAGAGATTTGGAGAAGTAAGTCAGTACATTTTCACTCGTTATAATCTCGAATTTGATGAAGTAAGTGACTACACTTATATATTCTTATTTTCTCTAATAGTGTATTTAGAGATGAAGTCAAAATGAGGACACCCAATATTACCGATGAGGGACTTCAAAGAGAGGTTGATTGTACGTTTTCGTCATGGTTTCGCAAATACGTAAGTAACTGTGATTATAATTGAGATTATAAATATATAATCTGAAACATTTAAATTATAAATATTTGTTTACAGGTTTTATTGCCTGAAACAATACTCACTCATGAGAGTGTTCGTTATCTGGCATTGGGACCGAAGAAGCAAATAAAGACTTGGCCAGGCTATGTCGTTAATGGCTTCAGGTTTAAGCCAACTCAGAATGCTATAAATATCGAATTTATCAATGACGACATCAGTACCAAGGATTTCGGTGTTTGCATAAGAGGCACCATCTATGACGACGAGCCGGACTTTGACTATTATGGAGTGCTTCGGGATATTATAGATTTACAATATACTGGCCCATATGATATGCATATTGTGATGTTCAAATGTGAGTGATTCGATACAACACCAAATATCGGTTGGAGAATCGATAAACAATTTGGATTCGTCGATATAAATCATCGCAGGAGGTATAGAGGGTCCGATACATTTGCGATAACAAATCAGGCTGTTCAAGTCTACTATACAAGCTACCCAAGGCGTCGTAGTGGGCAGTATGCAAGATTAAATCTAGAAATACATAAAATGTTGGAGACCCAGCATACCAAGAGGACCAGATCGAAAAGTTCCAATACTTGGGACAACACTCAGATACAATGGATGTTGAAGATATTGTTGAAAAAAATAGAGGGGAGGAAGAAGTTGATACACAAGACTTAGCTGTCAACCAGGGAAGAAAGAGGCGTCTTGTCCCAAATATTGAGGCAGAAGAAGAAGAAGAAGAAGAAGAAGAAGACGAAGAAGAAGATGAAGAAGAAGAAGAAGAAGAAGAAGAAGAAGAAGAAGAAGAAGAAAAAGAAGAAGAATAATTTGATGGGGATGAGGATACAGATGAAATCGACGATGAAGATAAGGATGAGGATGAGGATGAGGAGGATGATGATGAAGACAAGGCCGAGGATGAAAACGAAGACGATGATTAGGTTAAATATTGTTGTATATTAAAAATACTTCCAATTACGTGAATTAAGTTTGACCTCATAAAAGCAATTACGTGAATTCATGTTTTTTTCATTCGATTATTTACTTATTGCAGATGGCAATCCTAGTCTTTTTCGTCGCGACGGCACTCGTCTCCCTACTGGTGGTATGTATATTTTAGTTTAGTTTTTTATATTCATTTACACTTTTATATTGTTAATTATATTTATGTGTTCTATTTACAGGTCATGATGACTGGCCGTAGTGGTGGTGGTGGTGGTGGTGGTGGTGGTGGTGGTACGGGTCGTAGTCGTGGTCGTAGTGGTGCTATGGTCGCATTCAAAATTCTCGGAATGTGACCCCATCGAGCGACCCCGACCCGGAGAGTACCCCGGGCATAGACGCATCCCGCCCTCGATCGACCACTTCATCGAGGCATGAGTCCGGATCTGCTAGCGAATCCGTTCCGCTATCGGAACCACCAGTAGCGGATCCACCAGTGGATGCCCCAGTTACTGCACAGTGGGCCCCGGAGTACCCCATAATCGGTTCCATCCGGTTACTAGGGAGTACCAGAGCTATGGCTCGCGGGGACCTCGTAAGTAAATTTAAGATAATTTTTTAAATTTCTTTCATTTATTCAAGTTAATAATCCAGTCGTTTCTTCTTTTTAGGTTTTTTCCGTTTAATGTTGGCAGGGCTCTTGGAGAAATTATTAGGGCTAACTTCCATGGTCCCTACCTTAACTTTTCGTCGGTGGCCCTAAACGTGAAGTACGTCTGGCTCAACGAGTTGAGGGTATATATCTATATCTTCTGGTTAATTATTAGTTACTCTTTAATCAACCATTTTTTAAATTACGTGATAATTAAATTTCTATATTAGACGACGTACTGGTGGCCCCCCCATCGCGAGGACGCGATCCGCATGACCTACAGAAGCGCTGCCTCGAAGAAGATACGGGATATGATTCAAGACCTAAAAATGGGGCATATGAGGCCGAATTGGATCCGGCAGGAGTATTATGAGGACCTCTTAGGTATGATGGATACCCCTGCGTACAAGGAGAAATCGGAGAAGGCGAAGGCGAACCGACAGGCCGCGGGCCTTCATACGGGGGGATCAAGGCCCCACGCAGCGACGCTTGCAGATCTGGTGAAATACCGTAAATTTATTTCACGATCGAATTAGGTATTATTAATTTACGGAGTTAATTAAGTTCTAAGGAAATTTCCTATGCAGGCCCAACGGGCGGTAAAGGAGGAAAGGGCGCCAGAATCGGTCACCATGCATGACGTGTTCCAGCATACGCACAAAAGACGGAAGGACGGGAGCTTCGTCGACGAGAGGGCCAAGGAGACTGATGTAAGTACTTATGTTTATGAGATTTACGTTAGAATTAAAAGTATTCGGACTATAACTTAGGTAAACTTAGGATTCACACTTAACTTAGTGAAACATAGGATTTAGATTACAACTTAGGTAAATCTTATAATATAAACACATTCATTTGATAGGCTGCGTATCGTGAGGCCCTTAGTCGGGCTCAGTTAACTGACACCGAGGATGTCGGTGAAACGACGCCCGTCCAGACGCCCTCTTCTTTGGCCGCTCGCAATGACTTGTTCGTAGATACCGTCGGCGGCTTTAAGAAAGGGCTCATGTACGGACTCGGCTCCCTAGGGCCGTTGCACATGGCGACGCAGAGATTTCTACCGACACCGTCTCCTCCCGTGGCCCCGGTAGACGATGATGTTAGGTCGCAGCTTACGCAGCTGCATGAGGCGGTGTCGTCCTTGCGGGAGCAATTTGCCACGTACTTTCCGCCTCCGTCTGCTGCTGCCGGTCCGTCTGCTGATGGTGTTGGTCCGTCATCTACTGGTCCGTCGACTGCTGGTGTCGGTCCTTCTTCCGTGGGTCATCTTTCTTTCAACCCTGATGCCCTTGTGGTACTGCCTCCGACTGTGACGTCACTCCGGGATCTCATATCGCCAGAGCAGCTACGCCGACTTCCGAGCAGTGTCTACAACGGCTTACCGCCGTACCTAGTGGAGGTGTATATTCATCGGTCGTAGCTGGGATTTCCACCACCGGACAATCGAACTCCTCCTTCTTCTTAAAATATTGTATTAAGAAAATTTGGAATATTTATGGCAATTTTGGATTAATTGTGCTATAATCGGATTATAGCGACGGATATTATTTTACTCTTCAGGATAATTGATGTCTATATTGTATTAATTTGGTTTGGTCTATGTGATTATTGGATAATTGGTGTGTATTAAATTCGTATGTGCATATTTGGTCTATGTGATTCTTGGATAATTGGTGTGCATTATATATTTGGTCTATGTGATTGTTGGATAATTAGTGTGCATTATATATTTGGTCTATGTGATTGTTGGATAATTGGTGTGCATTATATATTGGTTTGGTTTATGCATATTTTTGTGAACAGGGAAAGTGCGGCAATTTTTTTTCCAAAAAATCTCAGTTAGCAACGGACTAGTGACCGGTTAGCGACGGATATTCCCAGTTTTCGACTGATTTTCGACGGATCTGTCGTCGCTAACTGGAGATTTGAAACTGTTTCCAAGTAGCGACGGGTGGTCGATGGAATATCCGTCGGCAAGGTTCTGGTGGTATATAATTCGACGAAATAGCGACGGAACATCCGTCGCCAAGGCGACGGATAATCAGCCACTAATCAGTCGCTCTCTCGACGGCGTAGCGACGGAAAATCCGTCGACAAGGTTCTGGAAATGCTTGACATTTCCAGAACCATGGCGACGGATAATCAGCCACTAATCAGTCGCTCTGTCGACGGCGTAGCGACGGATTAGCGACGACTATTCCGTCGCCATGGTGCTGGAAATGCCAAGCATTTCCAGAACCTGATCGACGGATATTCTGTCATAATACCATCGCTAATCCGTCCTTCGTTATCGACGGCGATCGACGGATTAGCGACGGAACGATACACTCTGATACGCTATTACGACGGTTTATCGACGGACCATTACGTCGCTATTGTCTACACAGTTCAGTATTTAATACTTGAAATGGACGACAGTCCGTCGAAAAGTAGTCGCTAATGCTTCGTATTGTGAAGTCGACATGCCGTCGCTATTCCGTCGCTTGATGACTACGTAGCGACGGACCGTTATTAGCGACGAGCTGATTGCCGACGGATTTTTTTGGCCAAGACCCGTCAGTGATCGGTCGCTAATAGAAATTCCCGTCGGACTTGCGATGGATCTGGCCGTCACTAAATCGACAAATTTTGGTAGTGCATTCGGGCCTGATGTATCTGGTTACGTTCCTCATTGTCCTGTCTCTGTAATTCCAACATTGTCATGATCCGTTCTACCGGATCGGTCCGGCCAGATGGACGAGGAGGAGCCATTTCTCTACAAAATAGTATAACTTCTGTCAGTCTCATAAAATATTATGGACTTATTGTATGGGGGATTGGTTTTCCTCACTCAAAATTGGGACCCTTTTGAAAGCCATCAAAATAATTTTTTGAAAACGATATTTGCAAGAGGCCAAGGACGTAAAACCGTGCTCTGATACCACTTTGTCACGCCCCGATGCCGCTAGGGTCGTCCGTCTTGCCTGGATCCCTGCGGGATCGATCGTCCTCGCTAAGGCGTGATATCGTGCAAGCCTAAGTTACGCTTGCACAAGGCCATGTACCTGCACAAAATAACTAGACAAGCAAAAACACACACACACCCATTAGTTAAGCAAATCACACGCACGCACCCATTCATTTCAGAAAAACTAAATATTGGACACAGAGATTTGAAATGGAAATACTTCTTTTATTCATAAACTTGATAGGAATACAAGTATAAAGCTTTGCAAACTCAGAGTGCCTTATATTGGCTACATGATTCTCTTTGAAAACTCTCTTTTGAAAATAGTCGCAATGCCCATACATCATATCCCTTTATTACATGCTGGAAATGAAAGACACCTTCAAAGGAAAAGAAACTTGCAACTTAGCCTGGAAATGAAAATGAGCTTCGAGACGGTCCGCAGCTCTACTGGGCTAGACGAGCTTTAGGGCCTCACTTGAAATCCCCCTGTCTCCTTTTTCTTTCTGAAAAGGATGCCCACAACGTGGGTCATCACACATCATGTACTGGCGAGCGGCTTTTGGCCGAACTCGCAAATCTCTGCATTAAATCAACATGTGAAGCTAACATTTACTAGTGATCTTTCTACTTGTCTAGGTTCTTTTTAACAATTCATAAGAACATGATAGTAAAAAATATCATAAGCAACTTACCCTCGTCGGCAGTCATCCCTGCACAAAACATGTTAGCATAATTTGCATAACGAGTAATTCATATTCATTTCATACAGATATTGAAGTTGTCATTCAGGTCATGCAGGTGGACTATTCTACATGTTGGTCCATGGGTTATCCCTATGATTAGCCGCTGTGACTCTTTTAGGTTCAGCTCGTCGCTAAGGACTCAGATATCAACTCCCATTTTCACATGGAGGCCCTAATCTCTCTTAGGTCGAGCGGTTCCAGGTGCCCCCAGATACCACCCGAGAGACAAATATTTTCCTTGTATATAAGTTGTCCGAGACCAAATGCATGCTCTAGCCATTCTATCAGATGAGACACATTTGGACTTATGCACAGATATACGACACGTTTATTTCGTGCCTTCAGGTTCATCTCAACCACTACCAGAATAAGTTATTTTAGCGACGCCTAAAGACGTCGCTAAAATGACAAATTTCGTCGCTAAAAATATTTAGCTACGAAATTACCGACGTTTTGGGTTTGTCACAGAAATGTAAGTCGCTGATCTTCAAAATGTCGCCAAACGTCGCTAGTACCAACGTGTACCGACGTATGTATACGTCGGTATATTACCGACGTCTACCGTCGTGTCGTCGATGGATTAGCGACGTTTTTAACGTCGATACGCGTCGGTAAATTTACCGACGACTACCGTCGTGTCGTCGGTAAATTTACCGACGTTTACCGTCGTTTAAAATGTCAGTAAATGTCGGTAATTCCTGGGATGATTACCGACGTGCACCGACGTTTACCGACGTTCTCCGACGTATAAGGACGTCGGTAAATGTCGGTACCCTGGAAAATATTGCAGATTTACCGACATTTATCGAAGCCAACGTACGTCGGTGGACGTCGGTAAACGTCGCTAAATCTGCAAAAAAATAAATAAAATAAAATACAGAATGTCCATTTCTTCCTGCAGTTTAAAAAGATAACCATAACCAATATAGGTTACACAAGTTTCAGTCCCTATAACCAAGTCTACAACAATCACAAAATGTCCAATATAGGTTACACAGGTTTCAGTCCATATAACCAAGTCTACAACAATCACAGAATGTCCATTTCTCAGAATGTCCATTTCTCATTGTACACAGGTTTCAGTCCCTATAACCAAGTCTACAACAATCACACAACAACAAGTATCCAAATAACCAAGTCTACACCAAATATCCAAATAACCAAGTCTACAACAATCACACAACAACAAGTATCCCAATAACCAAGTCTACACCAAATAACAAAGTCTACAACCAAATAACCAAAGTCTACACACAACCAACAAATAGAATAGGATCCAAACATCCAAATCTACACAACCAACAAATATCCAAGTCACAAACAAAGAATGAAACAAACACAAACAAACAGTCCTAACTAGGACTACTAGGAATCTGGTGCAGGAGGGGCACCGCCACGACGAAGGGATAAGAACAACTCATACTCCTCAAGTGAAATCGATACCGATGGAGCAGGCAGTGACGTCGGTGGATTCGGTGTCGAAGAAGAAGGCAGTGGAGGCGGCGGAGTCGACGACGATGAAGGCGCACCCGGAGGACCAGCACGCTTCAATGCTGTAAGTCGCTGGTGGTATGAATCCATGATAGATAACATTCTATCACTGCTCTGGACCATCGAATCCTGCGCCAATCTCAGCCTCTCGGCCATGGTCACCTGTCCTATCTGCAGCTCCATCACCGTGTGCTCTAACCCTCCAACAGTGCGCTCTATCCTCTCAGTCGTCTCTATGAGGTCCATAATGCCGCGGTCGAGCGCATCCAATCGTGCTAGCAGCGCAGGATCGTCCGTAGGGTGCTGAGACTGCTCCTTGATCCGTTGTAGCAGGTCATCACGGAGAGACTCCATCATCTGGTGGACTCAGGCAGACTCCTGGGACGGTTATGGACCATGCACACTAGCAGGAGATGCCCTAGAGGAATGGGTCGCAACTAGGGCGCCATAGGATCCCGTACCGTAGTACGTACCCCTACGGAGTCCACCAGCGGTGGTCATCCATAGCCCGTCCGTCGACGGAGCTTGAGTGGGCTGCGAGGAAGTACCGACCTCTCCTGCATCAGGTGCACTAGCAGCCGCTCGTTCCTGCAGCCTCTGATACTCGGCCTAGAAAGTATGGATAATACTCTATAATTTCTAATTTCTAATTAATGTACTTATTATTACTAACTACATGAATATTTATTTGCATCATATTTACTAAGTTATATTAAAATTGACACGAAGTATTAAATTAAGATAACGTATTGTAATACTTACATAAGTCTGCTCGGCCCTCTCGTCAATAAGGTCACCGCCGCGACGATGGGTGGCCAGGAAGATGGTCACCATGTCAGCGTTACCGACCTTCCTTACATGTAATTAAATATATTATCTTAGTAATAATTTATCGGTTTTGTATTAAAATAATATTTCTAAAAAGGAAGACATACCAGACGACAAAAATGTTCCGTCATCTGAATCGACCCACCATACCACTTCGAGGCATGCTGTCTAGCCGCCTTGGCCTTCTCCGACTTCTCCTTGTACCTTGGCTCGTCAAATCGAGCCTTTATCGCATTCTACTGATCAGGGGTGATCCAACCTTGGATCGGTTTTCCGGCACGAACACGATCCTTGTGATCATTGATAGCGTCGCGGATCAGCTTGGCAGCGACGGCCGGAAACATCCCCTCGATAAGCTCGGCCCGGTACGGTGGATAGAAAACCATATCCTAGAAGAGCGCAAACCAAATATTTATCAGTTATATATAATATGCAAAAATTATATGATTCATGTTAAAAGCAAATATATTTTAACCTTGAAGCGCGCAAACCAGAAGGCCTTCCTCTCGTCCGGAGCATCAGAGTAGTTAATCCAAGCACCACCATAATTATGCCTCAGCATGTGGCCTAGACGTCTCTGTACCTCTGGAGGACGATATCTGTACAAACATATTATATTCATGAAAAAAGTTAATTTATGATAAAATAGAAAGAAAAAAATTATAAACCAAAACACCTACTTTGTACCGTCGGCCCAGATCTCCATCCTCCTCTCCTCCGGAGGTGCGCACGCATCATCTACATGATGCTGGTCGGCCGTCGGCGCCGCCGCCTCGGCCGTCGCCGTAGCCTCCGCCATCTGCTCATCCGTCTCCATCGTCGTATCAGCAGCAGGAACGCTAGACGGGCGAGCACTCTCAACAGGCCTGGAACTACTCGTCCCAGGAGATATGCCACGTGACGTTGTCCCAGTAGGCCCAGCTACTGTCTGATATGGAGGAGTAATCGGCGACGAGGATCCAGAGCCGGTACCAGTAGGAGGTACCGAAGGAAAAATCCGTCCTCTAGCAGTACCTGTAGGAAGTACCGGAGGATCATGACCTCGTCGTCCCCCTCGGAACACTCCGCGACGACCTGCCATACCAGATAATAACATATGATAATACAACAAATAATAGAGACTAGAAATATGAAAGTACAACAAAGACAAGATAATAACCAAGACAACATTTGATGATACATTCTACAATAAACATCTAAGTCTAGATAATATATTCTAGAAGAAACATCTAAATTCAGATAAGTATATCTCTCTCAATCATCTTCAGAATAATCATCTTGTTCATCTTCCTCGACCTCATCTTCCTCTTCCTCCTCATCTTCACTTTCATTTTCGCCTTCGTTGGCTTCGTCTTCCTCTTCGGATAATTCTACATCTTCTACATTATGTGTCGTGTAATGCGTAACTTTCGTGGAGTCCACATCGATAATATTGGTTACAAGAGATAGCTTGTCCTCCTGGTAAGCTTTTTTGTTAACATCAAAAGTATCTCTAGCTTTAGTCTTGCATACTGCCCACCAGTCAGACTTCGTTGCTCCCCGTCTCGGATAAGCTGTGAAGTACACGAGCTGAGCCTGAGTTGCTAGGACAAACGGTTCATAGCCTTGATATCTACGCTTGTAGTTTATATCCACAAGACCATGCTTGTCAATTTTCCAACCTTGATTTTCAATCGGATCGAACCATTCACACTTGAACAACACGATCTTTGCAGGTTCTCTGCCATTATTATATGACAACTCCACAATCTCTCGTAAGATGCCAAAGAAATCATTTTCTGGATCGACGTCTTTGTAGTTCGAAGACTTGATACACAAACAACTGTTTTTCGTAGAATCAAGATCCAGGAAGCTGTCTCTGATCGGAGCATTTGTCGAGTTGAACCGAAAGCCATTGACAGACTAACTTGGCCATATTTTAACAAAAGTAATTGGTCCCTTGGCAAGAGTTCTAATTAATTCAATCTCGGGTGAAATTAGATGATCGACCTGAACATCAAAGAAGCGATAATAAGTTATTTATTGCGCAGTTGCATTAGAAGAGGCCAGTAATTACCGAGCTACTTACATATTCGCTCAACCAAGAAGGAAAATGACGTCTCATTTCTTGTTCTAATGCTTCGTCTGTTAGGTAGGGTCTAACCAGCCTCAACTCATCATTATATGTGCCGCAAAACAACGAAGCAACCGCCGATTAGTACAATAATATTAGCTTATACTATTACATTGAGATGACGTAAACTCATAATCCTGAGTTACTTACCCCTCTAACTTCTCCACTTCATCCCCGTCGCAATTGAGTAATACATACAACTGAGCAGCCCTTAGCTCTTCGTCATTCAAATATCACTTCTTTATTTTCCCCGAAGGCTTTCCGGACGCATTGAATACTTTCAGTATTCCATCATTAAATTCTTGATATTCGTCGTCGTTTCTCGGAGCCCTCGTTCTATTCGTAGCAATATGATGTTTGAAATAGGAGGAGCATAAATTTGTAATCTCCTCGAGAATATAGGCTTCACAAATAGAACCCTCGACCCGAGCCTTATTTTTCACCTTTCTTTTTAGGTGATTCAAATGTCGCTCGAACGGGTACATCCATCGATATTTGACGGGTCCACCAACACGTGCCTCATAGGAAAGATGAATCGGCAAATGCTCCATAGAGTCAAAGAATCCAAGAGGGAACACCCTCTCTAGCTTGCACAGTGTTACCGCAATGTCCTTCTCTTGCTTTTCTAGACGATCAACGAGCAATTTCTTAGAACAAAGGTCCCTGAAGAATATGCTAAGCTCCGTCAATGGATCCCAAACAGCCTGCGGTAAGAATTCCCGAAATGCAATCGGAATTAACCGCTCCATGAATACGTGACAATCATGGCTCTTCATACCTGTCAGTTTGTTATCCTTGAGGTCGACGTATCTTCTCAAGTTCGAAACATACCCATCTAGAAATTTCAGAACTTGAATCCACCTACAAAGCCTTACTTTATCCTCCTTCTCCAGTGAGAAAATTGCCTTAGGCTGTTTCAACTTCCCATTCCCTTCCTCTATCAAATGCAATGCAGGACGTCTACATATTTTTTCTTAGTCCAATCTAGCCTTTGGATTGTCTTTCGTCTTCCCCTTTACGTCCATTACAATATTAATTATGTTGGCAAACACATTCTTCTCGATATGTATGACATCAAGGTTATGTCTAATCAGATTGGTGCTCCAATATGGAAGATCCCAGAATATACTCCTCTTCGTCCAGTTATGAGTGCGACCAAATCCGTCACACTTGTAGCCCATAGTAGGCTGCTCAATAGCTCTTGGTAAATCTTTTACCTCTTCCCATATCGTGTATCCGGGCCACCTTGGTGGGGGATTAGCCTTATCCACAACGCCAGTACGAAAAGCATTCATGTTCCTCCGGTACGGATGATCCTTCGGCAGGAATTGTCGATGACAATCGAAGAAGCACGGTTTGCCTCCGTGTTTCAAACGGAAAGCCTTAATGCTGTCCATGCAATACGGACATGAAAGACGACCATGCGTGCTCCATCCAGATAACATTCCATAGGCCAAAAAGTCGTTGATGGTCCACATAAGTGCTGCCCGCATCTGGAAATTTTGTTTTCTAGATACATCATATGTGTTGGAACCTACTTCCCACAGCTGATTCAACTCATCAATCAACGACTGTAAATACATATCGATGTTCCTTTTCGGATTGTTCGGACCTGGGATAATAACGGTGAGAAACATATACGGAGTCTTCATGCACATCCAAGGCGGTAGATTGTACGTGGTGACGATCACAGGCCAACACGAATACTGGGATCCCGAAAGTCCGAATGGGGTAAAACCGTCGGAGCAGAGACCCAATCTGATATTACGCGGATCAGAAGCAAAATCTAGATACTCTCGATCAAAGTGCTTCCATGCTTCTCCATCAGATGGGTGATCCAACACTCCTTCGGTATGTTCCCGCTTATGCCAACTCATGTTTTCTGCAGTTTCCTTCACCATAAACAACCGCTGCAACCGCGACGTCAACGGCAAGTAGTACATCAAAGAGGTAGGCTTCCTGGCACCGCCAGACTTTCCTCTACCACATGCCTTGTAGCGATCGACACCACAAAATTTGCAGGCATCTTCATCCTTGTCGTCTTTGTAGTACAACATGCACCCGTTGCGACAGGCATCGATTTTTTTGTATCCCATCCAGAGCGATCTAACCATCCTCTAAGACCTGTAGAAGTCTTTAGGCAACTTCGCACCCTCAGGCAATATTTCTATAAGCAACTCCATAAGACGGTTGTAGCAATCTTGCGACATGTTAAAATCGGACTTGATGCTCAACAATCTTGTAACCACCTCCAACGGTGAATGATCCTCACAACCAGGATATAATGGAGTCCTTGCATTCTCCAAGAACTCCATGAACTGACAGCATCGGGGTTCGGTGCCTCCTTAGGTACATCATGATCATCCGGATCGAAACTAGGCCCGGCCGCGTCGAAAACCATGTTCACCAACCCATCGTCGTAAGGAGCGTTGTTGTGGACATCCACATAAGGCTCGTACTCCGATGCTAAAGACACAAGTTCTCCGTGCTCGCTCCACTGATAGTAATTCGGCATAAAACCCTTCGAGTATAAATGATACGTGACATCCACTTCTGGATGATATTTCAAGTTGCGACATCTCACACACGGACACTTAATTTTGGTACCGTCCATGTACTGAGGGAACGCCTTGGCAAACTGCAGGAACTGGTGTACACCCTCTATGAATTCATCCCGCACACCGCACATGTCATCAGGATGACGGTTGTACATCCAAGTATGATTCTGCAGATAGTAATTCAGCTCCATAATTCTGTAAGATAGATACATCAAGGTAGTGAATGATATGCAAGTGTCAAAACTTTGAAATAGTAGCTCAACCGAGGGATAGAGTTAATTGGAGGAAGCTACTGGGGAAAGTGAAGACCGACATGAACTGATGACGCACGAAAATGAGGGTCTCAAAGCTGGAACAAGTCAAGTTGTACTTTAGAAAAAGAACTCTTGCAAGCTCTTTGTTCACAAAGCAAGCAATAAATAGAGAATACAGAACAAATAATGAGTTCGTAACTCAAGTATAGAGCATACAAGAGTCGTAAACTCGATAGATGTTCTGCATTCGTTATATCTTGCTTTGTGCACAAAGAGCTTAACAAGAATAGAACATATCCAAAACACAACTTTACTTGTTACAACTTTGATCTCCAAATTCTCGTTTGTCAGTTCATGCGGTCTACACTTTCCGCAGTATATGTACACATGACATTTTACGTTAAATGGTCAGAGATTATCGATCATCTTCTTTTCGTATTGCTAACTTTTGTTTCGCATGTTTGTGCGTGCGGTGGTCAGAGATTATCGCGGCGGCATATCACCCGTGTCTACAATATTTCATATAGGCTGAGTTGTATAAGTCAAGTTTTAGGATATTAGTCTATATATTATGTATAGTCCAACCGAGTCAACTCTAAGCTAAACTAGTCCAACTTGGTCAAACTAGCCATTTCTAAGTTGTATAAGTCAAGTTTTAGGATACTAGTCTATATATACTAGTCTAAACTCTCCCTCCTCTCCAAATACTGGGTACTAGTTAACCCTCCTCCTTTCTCCCACTAGACACACACATACATATACATGATGTATACAACTACACCATAGTTCCCAGGTTCTTTTAACCTAACTTTCCAGTTGGTACTAACCTCAATAGAACAAATACTCTCACAGCTCAAAATACTAACACATGCTCACACCTTACTCTTGTGACACTCTCTTTCAAACACAAACACACACCTATATGTTCCCTTACACATGTTGCCATGTTACCTGTAAAAATAGGAAACCCTTGTTGTCTAAAATAAGACACAAGTCCCTGCTACCAAATGCTACTGCTATATTCCAACAACAAACCTTGCTGCCTCCAACCAAATCAAGCCAAGCCAATGCAATGCAAGGTGAAATACATATGTGTATTTTTGTATTAATTTGGATTTGGATTACCATGATTGGGCTGGGCTAATAAGGGTTTTCATATCCTAATTATGTTTTTCTTGGCCTATTTATGAAGGATAAGGGAATGTCATCTATGTGTTTTCATTGAGGAGATTCAAGGATAGCCTACCAATTCTACAAAGAGAACCATACTGTAGAACTCACACTTTAAGACAATAGATGAAGGAAGACTTGTATAGAGGATCGTCTACTTTATTCATGGAGTTGTCATAGGGTGTTGAGCGATGTCATTTTATTCTTTTCTTCTTCTTCTTCTTCTTGGGATTTTTGAGTATTGGATCTTGAGACAAATGATCCAACAAATATTGTAATTCATCTTGTATTAATCAATTAATATATACTGAATTTTTTTCTGGTGACAAAGTCACCATAAAATACTATTTTCTTTTTGTCTTGATTCTTGCATAGTGGTTTGTTATTTTCCAAGTAGGTGTTGCTATCATTTTTTGCAATACAACGATCCTTAAAATCTCTGGCCATTGGGGATATTGGTAAACTAATATACCTAGATTACCCAAAAGTACACTTGCGAACTAGGATAAAATAATTAGTTGTGTACTAAACGTCTCTAAGTGTAGGAATGTTGCAAGGTGAAACAATGTATCAAATACTATATTGAAACCCAAACCCAATATACAAATCCAAATTAATACGAAAATACACAAGTGTAAGTAGGGGATTAAGTGTACAGAGGTAAAATACATACATATGCATGCTTGGGGGTGTCCACGTGTCCAACAAATGGACACAAAGTGGCCAAAACCTTACGAACACAGTGTATCAGTGAACACATGGTCGTAATGTGTCTTTGTGTCCATTTTAGACACGAAAAACACCTCAATTAGGGTTAGGGTTTACCTTCAGTCTTCTTGCGGTGGTGGAGGAGGAGGAGGAGGACAAGTTCGGTGGTGGAGGAAGAGGATCTCGCGGTGGAGGAGGAGAAGGGGCTCGCGGTGGAGGAGGAGGAGGAGGGGCGTCGACCGGAGGCGGAGGAAAGGGGTTTGAGCGGTGCCGGAGGGAAGAGGGTCGGGCTGTCGTCGAGGTCGGAAGAAGAGGGGCGGGAACAAAATATTTGGTGAGAGGGAGAAATGAAAAATCGAACCAAGGAAACCCTATTTGCAGCAAATTAGCGACGTCTGTAAATACGTCGCAAAGCATCGACTTTCCTCTAATATTCGGCGACGCCATAAGCTTTGCGACGCTAAACATCGCTGAACTACTAAAACTGGCGACGTTTTCTGACATATCAACGACGTTGGTTTTTATTACACTAAAGGTAGTCACAATATGTCGCTGTTTGTCGCTATCAGCGACGTATTGTGACGCTTACTATTGGCGTCGCTAATTCCAAAAATATTAGCGACGTTTTAAGTTGGCGTCTCTAATTTCGTCGCTGATATGACTTATTTTGGTAGTGAACACGTACAAGTTCATCTGTACATGTCTACATTTTCAAGCATACTAGTGACAAGCAGATGATCATTCTTATGGAGCAGATCGAGTAGCAACACATATTCTTGCATTTGATTCAATTCAATTATCTTCTCTTATCTTTTGTGGATGTGGTATCGTTGATCATTGGGACAAGGCAACAGAGTGGACTAGAGATCATTTTTATTAGACGTACAGATCAATGTTTGTTCGGTTGAAGCAACTCACCGAGATGAATCTTAGTTGAGAGAATGAGGGACTTCACGCATCATTCACGAACAATTCAGACGCCCTACATTGACACCAACCGTTGATTAGCATACTTCATCTCTTTCTCTCAAGATTCGGAATAAATGTGAAATGCGATGAAAGCAAACAATGAAAACCAATCATCGAAAACCAACACGAAAATGCATTCATCAAAACCAAGCAGCGAAAGAAAACATTCAGAAAAACTCTTGAATTCATTTCAATAGAAGCCAATCCATCAATTGGAAAGGTTTATTACATTTCATCTATGATCAATTGATTCCGGCAAAGGTTTCTCCGAATACTCAGTTCAAGACTGAGTCAGCAAGCCGTAGGTATTACATATTGGACCGCGAGGAGCGGGGCACTATATCAATCATCTAACAATATAAGGTATCTGTACAGTATATACACTCCGAATGGAGGTGACATAGAAAATACAGTCTCAATCACATCTAAGGTAGAATACGATAAAAGATAGATAGATAAAACTGAAATCCACAAGAGATACAGCAGATAGAAGTCCAAGTGTCTAAGATATCACAAATCCAAAAACATCTCAAATCTCAAATACAGTAATCCATAGAGTAAATACAACTCAAGACAACTAAAACTAAAATAAGAAAAACCCTAGCTATCTACTCCAACCTCTACTGTGTCTCCTCTAGGCTAGCATGTAACCTCCAAGCTATCTGTAAAATTTATCAACAGGTCCAGTCAGGACGGAAGCGAGCACAGTACATCTCATGCAGTTCATAATATGACAGGATATATAAATATGCAATAGAGTAAGATACATGAAATGCTGAGAATATACATGAGTAAAAGAGAAGACTGTAATAAAATATCTACTATAAGTAAAGAGCTACAGTGAACTAGTGATTTAGAGTACAAGCTAGACATGTGAACGGCTTGAATTTGTACATGAGTAATCTAAGAGTTTGCACATGAGTTTACTACTTTGGAATTGTTTACATGACCATTTATACTCTTCCGTACCCCAATCAATACACAAGGATTCAGACAGGTTATGTTATTGCACATGATATCACATGAAGGCCCGTAATAGGGTACACATGATTGTATACATGAGGGCTCCGTGAACATGAGAGTACATAAATCACGAGAGTGCACATGAATGGTGAAAGCACCGGAGTACATGATAAAAGTGAAACGCACATGACATACTGTAACCCAATGCTCCCGAGGGGGATAACATCTCATGAAGGGATCCATATAGTACCAATCCGTGTTAACAACGTGACAGCATCAAGTAAAGTAATCTAGAGCATAAATGTAAATCCTATCAAGTATGAAACGGTCAGAGAATGTACTCGCCTGATATACTGAGTATCTGAAATAAAATACTGCCTGAGGAGTGGTGTCTGGCTCCTAATAGAACAGTACAAGTCACAACATATCCAAAATGGTAAAATAGACTGCTACAATGCATTCTACATGATTTTTGGGTCAATCTAGGCTAAAGTCAACCTTTGGTCAAACTAGCTAGGGTTGAGTCAACAATGGTCAACTAGTCTAGGTTAGTCAATTCTAGGTCTAAACAAACTAAGTCTATGCAAATCAAGTATCCAAGATAGCTACTAACTCATAGCCTAAGTCACTTGCTAAACCAAGCACAAAAACTAAACCATAAGCTAATAAAGCACACAAACTTAGTCATATAATGTATATATATTATTCACATTAACGTATTCTTATACATAGATATATATATAAGAAAGCTATATATATATAGGCACATACAGATATATATATATATATATATATATATATATATATATATATATTTTATATATATATATATATATATAGAAAGAGAGGTAAAAGAGTAAGTGAGTATGTGTGTGTTTGACATGTGTGTGAAAGGATATGTGTTAATGTTCTCAGATTTAGTGATAGGTAGGTGTATGTGACATGGTATACATGGTGTCAAAGGATGTATGAATACATGTGTGTAAAAGGTTAAAGGTTAACTCAGTTTATAGAAATGCATACATACATACTTATATTGCATACATGCATACATACATATCATGTATACATACATACATACATTGCATACATGCCTACATGCATATGATATATGCATACTTGCATTCATTCATGCACCTATACATACATACATAGATGCATACATACATATTTGAATACATTATATACTTGTATACATTATATTCATATATACATACTCTACATTATATTACATTCATTCCTGTATACATGCATACATATAATATATGCATACAAACTCATATATTTAACTCAAAATATATGTGAATACATACATTATATTACCTTAACACATATATATATATCATTCATTCATATCCCATATACATGCATACTTCAGTTCATGCATTATATCCATTCACATATCATTAAGTTGCATGTATATACTTATTTTTATTACATACTTGTCATTCATGCATATTACATACTTACATGCATCTATACATTATATAAATTGTATACAACATGTAAAAATATAAGAGGGAAAAAGGGGAAAAACTAAAATGGAAAGGGAAGAGAAAAAAAAATGTAAGAAAAAGAAAAAACAGTGGACATATACATGCTTGCATCATATATTTTACATTACCATATATGCTATCATTATATATTGTATTATATAATGCATTCATATCTATCACCTTGCATTCATATCTAGCATTCATTATATACTTTCATGCATACATTGTATATCATTCTTTCATTCATACATTTATACATTGCTTACATACATTATATTGATTGCATTCCTACATGCTTGCATTCAACCATATATATACATTAATGTAAAGAGGATATATATTATATATATATCATTTCATTCATCTAACATATCATTCAATACATACTCTACATTCATTTAATATCCATACTACATAGGCTCATAGGTTACACAAAATGTTTATGTCGTATAGTCACTCTTCTACTTAAAATCAATAATGTACCAATTGGGCCTTCACTAAATTCTAGGCTTAAATTATGTCGTAGCCCTTCGTGTTAGCTTTTCGAAACTTCAAACGGATCGCATTTTCGCGTCCAGAAGCTCCCGAAATCACAAAAATATCGAAACGTGTTCGTCTTTCGTACAGCTGACACTCAAATAATTCTACATAACGTTCCAGAAAGAATTTGGCTTATCAAAATATATATTTGGAAAGATAACTTCGATACGGTTCTTTCAAAAAGAACGGAAGATTAAACCGATTTCTAAGCTAAAAGTTATGATATTTCTAAGTTGCTTTGGTTAATAAAAATGTGGATGAATATTATGATGAATTTGAGTTGTTTTGGACAAAAGAAACACATGTAGGCCAAGATACTTGGATACAAACATAGGTATCCAAATGAAACTCATTCTAACCATCCTAACTAAGTGTTTGCCATGGAATATAAAAAGAGCAGAACAATTATCGGAGGACTGGACTTTTACTTCACGTTACAAACTCGCTTGTACAAAGAAAGCCTAGGGCCGAAACCTAGGTACAGCAGTCTAAGTACAATTGTTTATTTTAGATTCTGGGGGGTGACAATAGAGGCTCGGGAAAGCGATGGCCGCTCTGCCTTACTCCTTGGACGATCAGTATGCAGCCTTGGCTCCAGAAGATTGCTCGGCGTTGAAGAAATGCTCTCTTTGCTCTCTCTCTGCTTTTTTCTCTCCAAGTATTCTGGTGCTCTCTGATCTCGAAAAAGGGTCATTCTTCGTAACGGAATGGCACCTTGCTATTTAGAAGAAGGGAATGCTATCATTAGGGTTTACAATGATCGTCTCTTAAAGTGGCGGCGGCCTGTTGATTGATCAATCTGGGCCATTAGTTTTTAGTGTAATGAATCTGGGCCATTAATGTAGATTGTGCCAAATCCTATAAGTAATTAATGCTGATTGCAACAAATCTCCATCATGATGATTTGCTGACGTCTGCAAATCTGAATGAATAAATATAATTCATTCTTCCGCCACGTGTCCCCAGATTATTGAGATTTGACCCAATCTTTGATTGCAGTAGATCTGAATTATTGAGATATGATCGGCTTTTGACACGTGTCTAGCCACGTGTCCCAACTGTTGTGCTCATGAGCTACATAAAAGTCATCACACTCGAACCGCATGAGAGTAGTCGTGCCCGAACCGCATGAGAGTCTCCATACCCAAATCGCATGAGAGTCGTCATGACCGAGCCGCATGAGAGTCTTCATACTCGAGCCGCATGAGCGTCGTCATGACCGAGCCGCATGAAAAGTCATCACGACCGAGCCGCATGAGCGTCTCCATAGTCGAGCCGCATGAGAGTCTTCATACTCGAGCCGCATGAAAAGTCGTCATGACCGGACAGTATGAAGAGTCGTAGCCGCATAGAGCTTATCCGAGCCGCATGAGGCTCCAGAAGGCTCTCGGTCCGCATGAGTTTCTGAGCCGCATGAGGCTTCTTCTGGCTGAGTCGCATGGGCTTTCATGTTGATTTTGGGCTACCTAAGGCCCCCATGCTGCTTTTGGGCCGCATGAAGCTTTCTGGATTTTGAGCTGCATGAGGCTCCATGTTGAATTCTAGCGGCATATATTTACAAAAACAAAAGTTGAAGAACTTTATTGATACAAACTTTATAAAAGATTACAATTTAAATTCTGGGAATAGTACAACTTTAGGAATCCAATCTAGATGACGATTGCTTTATCCCTTGGACGATGTGAACTTTGAAGACGAAGCCTCTGAAGTTGAAAACAACTCTGGAATTGAAGGCAAAAAGCCTCGGAAGAATGCAGCAGCACTTGGGCAAGAACTCCTGAACTCTCTGAACTTTGAAGTCTGATCTCTGATTATTGATTATTGATCCCCTTGAATGGAGACTTGAAACTCTATTTATAGAGTTCTGAGAAATAACTAACTTTTAGTTATTCTGGATTGCGCATGATGGATTGTGCAGCAATTGGTTTGCGCAGCAATGGACTGCGCAGGCAGTTGCCGGATCATGGGCTAACTGTCTTGGACATATGGCATCATTTGATTGAAATGCGCATGATCATGCATAGGCAGTTGCCACGAAATGAGCAATTGATGGCATGAATGTCACGTGTATTTTGTCATTTGCACTGATAGAACGCGCACATTGAATTACGCAGGCTTTGGATTGCGCCAACTTAAATTGTGCAGGAAATAGATTGCGCCAACATAGATTGCGCTGCCAGCTGTCCTCGAGCGCCGTGCTGCACGATTAAACGAACGGTCGCCTCGTTCTTCGTGCTGTCAGTTGTCAGAAGATTTGATTTGTGTCAGGTAATGATGGTGATTTGCCACGTCAGTCTGCGCACTTGGAAGTGTGCGCAATCTATCCTGCACAATCTGATGTCTGCACAGTTTATTTGAAAGTTGTATTTCTTGATTTTCTGACTTTGTTGATGGGTGCAACTTGATTTTTTAGGACCTACAAGACCCCCTTCAAAGTTTTTGAAAGTTGAACTTATTCAAAATTTCGAAATACTTTGAATTTTGAATATGAAACCAATTTGCGCACATAATGAGCTGTCTGCGCAATCTGAGAGTTTAGCCCATTTTTAGGCACAATCTAAAGCGGCCGTTTCGACTTTGAAAAACTATAAATAGTTCCTAAATTCATTCGAAATGTTCTTTACTTGCTTCTTTAGTGCTTTTGAGAGAAAAACTTTTGAGCTTTCTCCTCCTTCCTTCTCCGATAATCCTGATAGCTTCCCGACGATCCTCTGCCACCGCTAAGGGCAAGGCCCCCGCTGAATCATCAACTAGGGCTGCGCGACGAGCTTCGCGCCATGAAACCGCTCATCCAGCAATGACAGGTAGAGAACTCAATCAAAAACTCTTTTTAGAGTTTTGATTTCACTGTTCCTTTCATAATCCATCTCTTTTTAGAGATAGGATCATACTGCGCCACCCTTTTTAGGGTTCTGGTTGCATAAATTAATCCACCCTTCATTTTTATGAAGAACGACTCTCTGCGCAATCGGTTGAATTGTGCTGACAAAAGTCAGCGCAACTTGCTATTTTGCGCGAGTCTGTCAGCGCAAACTGATGTTTATTTGTTTGCGCAATCTGATTTTGCGCAATCTGATGTTTGCGTAATTTGATTTTTGTACAAACTGAATCTTTGATTTTGACTTTGTACTGAAAATTTTTATTTTCTTTGTCTGATGCAGTTAATACCAGAGAAGACCCAGAATATGAGAACTTCGTGGGAACCCTTTCAGAATCAGAGTATAAAGAGGACTTGTCACATGTACATTATCCTCAGCATGATCTGCCGACCTCCCGTCAGGCCATTTTGGTATCCCAGGACAATGAAACACTGCAATGTTTAATGAACGGACAACCTCTGGAAATGGCAGATGCTGTTATACTCAAGAAACCATTATTCTTGTTTGGTGAAGCTTTCGAGAAAATTCTCAACCAAGATCGAAGATGGAAGAAAGAATTGTTCATCAGACGGATAGATCTTTCTCGATACCAAATATCCCACGCTGCCTCCCATTATCCCGGTATGCTCATACGAGTTACCCGAGAAAGATGGAATGGAACCTTACTCCATTCCAAGATGCTCGTCCGGGAAGAATTTTTGTGAAGAAGGGTCCGAATAAGAAAGATATGTTCTACAGTTCTTCTGAAAGGTACAGTGTTTTGCTGAGAGGACTGAAACCCGGTTGCATTCTGCCGAAGAATTCTTCATTGTTAATGCCCGTCAGGACCCCAATTTTCGCAAATAAATTTGCGAAAGTCGAAGGAAGATATCCGGAGCAAGACATCAGACTAACTGGATTGGTAAATCCAGATTTCAAAAGATGGAGCTGCATAGCCAATTGGATTCTGACCAAGTTTGAAGGCGAACTGCAGCAAATCAATTTATACCAAGCAGTGCATGCCACTGTCTATGGTTTTGCTCTGAACCCTCACCTGTTCTTGGCTTTAGCAGAGAGGTATAATTACAGAACAGGGACCTTTATGACTTCCGACGGAGAAATTGGTTTTGCACTCCATGAGATGAAGTATATCTCTTTTTTGCCAATGGGAGATGCCCCTTACGAAGAATTTGTTCCAACCAATGATGAGTTGGACAAACTCCGAAAGGAAAATGCAGAAATGGTAGCAGTATTCGAGGAACTGCTATGCCATTACAAGATCTGTTCCCTATTCTATAAGAGTGCTACATCAAACACTTGTTATTCTTCGAAATGGCTACCCTATCTGTTCCTCAACCACATTCAAGAACCGAAGACTAAAGAACACGATAGATGTTATCCAGATTTCTTTAAGCCATTGAGCAACACAGAAGTGATGAAGTTGATGGAAGAAAGTGGCAATTTTGATAAAGAAATGAAGGATGATTATTAATGCCCTCCTTTGAAGACAGGGGATACTCTCGAAAGTTATTTGAGAGTAGGATACAGATCGATGTCGAAAGAAGCCCAATTAGCAGGGTTTCTGACACATTGGCTTCGTCGATTTGTAGTTCCGGGATCCAGTGCAGTAGACCGCTTCTACCGCGGTGTTCTATTTGCAGCCGTTAGATTAGTCTTCGGCTATAAGATGGATCTTCTGTCAGCCATGACTTGTAAGCTGAATGCTGGTCTTCGTCTCTACGTCGATCTGATGCTGAAATCCAAGGGTGAAAAAGAATTCCCTCGGCTGGAATTACCATATACATATCTATTTGGGTGGTTGCTCCTTCACCATCCCTCTTTGATGGACCCCGGCATGGGACCGGTTGACGGCAGCTTTATTCGGAGATACTCCAATGGTAAGTGGAAATTCACTACTCTAAGAGACTGCAGATATGCTCTAAACTTGAATAAAGGATGGAACTTTTATTGTACCAAGCCTCCTGTTGGTTACGAACAAATGCGAACAAATATGATTGACTCGCAGATGCATCCTCTGAGCCGTGTAGCTTTTGAATGGTTGAAGACAATCCGACCTTCTCACTTGGTATACCGGTTCGAAGATGAATGTTATTTAGAGCCATATCTTCCCAGTCGATTCGCTCGACAGTTCGGCTATGACCAATTCCATATGGGGAATGCTATTACATGTCTTCAGGGAAAGGGTTATTTGATAGATGGAGCTCGGGCCTGGGCTTACTATAATGCTCGAGATACGAAATCAACGTTCTCGACGCCTGTAAACAGCAATCATGGCCCTCGGATGCTGTTTACATACTCAGTTTTTTATACATCTTCAAATACCTTTGCCGAGAATTTCAACCTCACAGATAGCTTCGCATCTTCAACAAGATTGAAGAAAGGTGGAGTTGTCATGTCGCTCATAGGAAATGAGGAGGTACATGAGCTAGAAGATGCACCTTTGGAAGCCTCAAGGGATGTTATGTTCCCTCAAGAAGTTAATGCACCACTACGTGTCTCTCTAAAGGTGGGCAAATCTCTAGCAAAAATGAGGAGAAGAGAGGAACCTCCTGCTCCAGCAGCAAAGAAGAAATTGATCTTAGATCACTCTTCTGAAAAGATCACCACTCGATCTCAGTCTCGGCAGCTGGCCGAATCAACTCAGCAAGAAGAGGCTACTACACCAACCTCTATCCAGAAACAAGTTGAGACTATAAATATAGAGAGCCCTGAGAGGCCACTAAAAAGAAAGAAGCTAGCCCACAGAAGGAATCGAGCCCCGTCTTCAATAGTAATGGATGCTGTGGCTGGATTAACTTTGCCATCTCCCACTCCTATTTTAGAACCTAGGAATAAGACTCCTAGTCCTGAACATAGAGAGGAGATTGAGCAAAGGACAGATCTTGCTCCGAGAACTGAGGCTGAAGAGCCCAAAGGAAGGACTGTGGAGGAAGAGCAGAATATTGTACATTCTCTTTTACCTGCTGCAGAGATTGTTGAACTTCCGCCTACCCCTAGAACCCTTAGCGAAGAGGAAGATCGCGAAGTAATTACAGCTCTGGAAGGTTGCAGCTACAGCCCTCTGGATGACTATGGTGACCAAGCCGCGACTACCAGCGGGAATGCACCAGAAGAAAAAGATGAAAAGAGCTCTTCGTCTGAAAATATTGATGATTATATGCAAGATCTTGAAAAAGATGATGAAGTGCACACATCTCCTGATACCGTCAATGATATCTTAAATCCTGAGGAGGATATTGAAGTTCCAGAGAATGTTGCTGATACCTTAAATCCTGAAAAGGATGTTGAGGTTCCAGAAAATGCTGCCGATGCCTTAAATCCTGAAAAAGATGTTGAGATAACAGTATCTCCAGAAAAAGCAATAAATGAAGAAGCCCCGAAAGAAACTCCCGCCGATGATCCTCAAGGTATAAAATGAGATTAGCAATTTCTTTCTTGAATGAATTGATAGTTAACGTCTTTATTTGTATTTCCTGCAGATTTTGAGACTCCTCTAGCACCTCTGACGTGCACGGACATAGTGCCCATAACGACGGTGGTTGTTAGTAGCAGTCATCATTTATCTTGTGGTTCTGAAGCGGGCAGTAGTCAAGCTGTCATAGCTGAAGCTACTTCCGCTCGGCCAGAGTCTACTCCAGCAGATAATAGGCTCATTGCTGAATTCAATCATGGTAAGATAATTTATATCTTTAATCTTCTTGAACAATAGCGATCAACAAGTAAAATGACAATCTTTACTTTTTTTGCAGGAGAACAACCAGGAGGGGCAACTAGCTCCACTTTGGCTCCTTTGTTCAAAGAGCCTGCTATCCAGACGCAAGATATTGAACGTCCCACGGCCTCATCATCAACAGGAGTGGCTGCAACTCCTGGTGCTATAGCCACTAATAATCTTGTGATCCAATCTTTTACTAGATGCTTCTTTGAATCTCTAGGGCCTCTAGTAAAAAGAATGATGGAGAAAGAGGGCACCAATTTTTTTATGGTTAGGGGTCCAACCTCTCTCTTGATAAGAGCTATCCGGGAACAGGGCGATGAGGCTCAAGCTACTCTCCTAGATCATATTTTGAATGAATTAGAGATTTCTATCAAAAGCTATAAAGAGCTTAACCAAGGAGACGTAGAATCTCTAGTACAGGCAGAATTTGAGCAAATGGCTCAAGCAGCTGATATTGAAAGGGTTAATATCCAGAACCTTTTGGAAGCCTTCTCTGCAAAATCTGCTGAGTATAACTCTAAGCTGGAATCAGTAACCTTGATGGCTAATAGAAAAGAACAGAGCTGCTGAGCTAAGAGCAGAGATTGCTCATCTTCAGAAGGAGTTAGAAGATGAAGTTGTTGATCATCAACTTGCAACTCAACAATATAATGCTCTGATTCAGGAGAGGGATGAGTACATCGAAGCTCATAATGCTGAGATTACCCGCAGAATGGTGACTATGCCTGCTTTTAATGAGGAAACTGGGATGGAGGAGGCCAGAAGGAGGGTGATATCCACTCGTGAAGAACGGCTGCAGACTCTCAAGCAGCAGATTGACAATCTGATAATACCTCCATCTTAGTGGATCATTTTGTATCTTTATGTCCTTTTTTGAAGTATATGTATTTTTGTAATATCTTATATTTCAATCAATAAAAGAAATTTTTGTTGTGGCTCCATTATTTGTTGTATATCTTGTTCAGATATAAATAATAGAGATAGAAAATATATTCAGAGGTACAAGACATGATATATTTCTTGATGATTTTGTAGAAAATAATTATATTCATTATATCTGCTCAGAGGTAATATGGACGTGGCAGAATATACTGAATATTATTATCTCAATTGACAACTTAATCGAAACGATAAGTTACTGATGTGGATATGAGATGAACGGAAAAACTGTCAAATGATGGAATGAACGGACAGACCGTAAAAATGGATAAATAACGAACGAATGAACCGTCAAGTGATGATGAATAAACGGGCGAACCGTCGGGAAATAATAAACGGATGAACCGTCGAAAGATAATGAACGGATAAACCGTCGGATGAATGAATGAATGGATGAACCATCGGATGAATGTGTCGTTTCATCATTTAGAGAACCTCTGCCTATAAATAGAACAGAATTTTAACAGAAAGGAACACTTCCACTTTTCCAACATAAAAATATCGTCTAAAGATGCACTCAAGAAGACTGAATTCCCCCCAAAGGTTGAAGAAGGCGTTGAAGAACGTCCTGTCGATCCAATTCAGCCAAAGGAGGTACAAGCAGGCGAAGGTTCGTCTGCACCCAAGCCAGCGCGAGACATCCTGGACTTTCTGCTTGAACCAGGAAGGACCGAAGAGGAGGAAGCCATGAGGATGGCCGCTTGCAAATTCCTAGTAGATTCCAGCAAGGAGGTTCTCGGCTCTTTTGCTGACCGTGTTTTTGAGAAGGACGGCAGTGGTCCACGTCCAAATATAGAGAAGGATGATAGTGACCTTCCTTAATATAATGTACTATCATTCATGATGAAATAAAGTTTTATTTATGAACATAAACTTGTCTGATGATTTACAAATATTTACATTTACACATAGTACTTTTTAAGGAATTTGCCATTGATAGGCATCATTGCAATTCGTCCATCAAGTTCTAAGAGTTGATAAGCTCCGTTTGAGAAGACTTTGCTTATAACGTAAGGACCTTCCCACTTTGCGTCGAACTTGCCTTTGCTCATATGAGTCATAGTCATAGGACGTCTGACTGTTAAAACAAGTTCTCCTTGCTGAAAGGCTCTGACCTTCACTTTACGGTTGAAAGTCTTAGAAATACGAGCTTGGTATAACTCAATATGTTGTTGAGCCATTAACCGTTTCTCATCAAGTGCCTCCAGTTCTTGAAGTCGAAGAAGATCATTGTTCTCTGTAGTGAGCTCGTTAGCAATGGCAATCCTTAAAGAAGGAATTTGAAGTTCCAGAGGAAGAACAGCTTCACAGCCATATACCAAAGAGAAAGGTGTAAAACCTGTAGGGTTACGGACTGTAGTTCGGTAAGCCCATAGACACTCACCAAGCTTTTCACTCCAATTCCGTTTGTTAGTGGATACGAACTTTTTGAGAAGCTTGATAATAGTTTTATTGAAGGCTTCAGCTAAACCATTAGCGGCAGGACTGTAGGCAGTCGAGGCGACATTGTCAATCCGGTAATCATCGCAGAATCTGGTGAATTTCTGGCTGATGAATTGTGGTTCATTGTCATGGATAATTCGTCGAGGGACACCAAATTGATAAATAACATGGTATTTGACAAAGCTGATGGCACTACTGGTCTTAACTTCAGCTAAAGGTATAGCTTCAGCCCACTTAGAGAAGTAGTCTGTTATTGCTAAAATGAACCGATGTCCTCTAGAAGAAGGAGGATTAATAGGACCTATGACATCCATACCCCAAGCTTCGAAAGGCCAGGAAGCGGCTGTCGGATGTAGAAATTCCGAAGGTTGATGAATGAAGTCTGCATGGATTTGACAGGCTCGACATTTCCTTGCATATTAGATGGCATCTGATACCATAGAGGGCCAATAGTAACCCATTCTTCGGATGCGATCCTGTAGTTTAGGACCAGGTTGATGTGCTCCACAGACACCATCGTGAGCTTCACGTAGTACTTGTTTTACTTCATCACCAGCTAGACAGCGTAGAAGGAGACCGTTATAAGTCCGCCGATAGAGAGTCCTTGTGGTTTGATTGTAGTAGAATCGTAGAGATCGTCGTCGAATACTTGTAGCCTCTTTAGGATCTTCGGGGAGTATGTCATGAACCACGAAGTCAATGAAAGGAGTTCTCCAATCTTCATTAATAACATTAATTTCAGCAAAATTACTGAACTTGATGTTACGATTGTTTTCAACACAAAACAATTCTCGATTAGAGATAACCACCACTTGTTGTCTTCTGATGGGAACGGCTAAGACTGCTGCAAGATTGGCTAAGGCATCTGCTTCAGTATTGCAAGCTCGACGTACATATTCAATAAAAAAAGCTTTGAACGATGTAGCCATGTTGATTGCTGCTTCAAAGTAAGGTACCAGATCTTGATGATGAACCTCGTAAGTTCCTCTAACTTGATTGATAACCAGTTTAGAATCGCCATAAACTTCGAGATATTCAATATTCAATTGCTTGGCTAATTGAAGACCAATAAGTAGAGCATTGTACTCTGCTACATTATTGGAAAATGATTCATCTAAAGAATAAGCTCTTTGGATAGTTGATCCTTCTGGGAAAACGAGAACAACTCCAACTCCTGCTACAATAGCACCATTGGGTCCAATTCTGGATGCTCCGTCAAAGAATAGACGCCAGGTTGGAAATTCTTCAGAAATCAAGTTGACTTCCAACGTCTCGTCTGAAATTTCATCGTAAAGCTTGGATATTTCTGGTACGGGATGAGCCGCCAAGAAATCTGCCAGTGCTTGACCCTTGACAGATTTTTGAGGAACATACACCATGTCATATTGGGCTAGAAGAATGGCCCATGTAGCAAGCCGAGAGTTGAGTGTGCTAGGCTTCTTCATCAGTACCCGGAGAGGATTGACTCGGGATATGACATGAATGGTTTGACCTATGATGTAATGTCTTGTCTTTTGAACGGCGAACATAAGGGCTAGATATTCTTTTTCAACCGGACTATAACTGTGTTCAGCACCAATCATAGTACGACTGAGATAGTAGATGGCTTGTTCATGACCTTCTTTATTCTTTTGGGCAAGTAAAGCACCCAATGAATGATCCATAGCACGGACGTACATTAAGAATGGAATGCCTGAGATTGGTGGCACCAAAACTGGTGGGTTCATAAGATATCGTTTGATGTCGTCAAATGCTTATTGACATTTTTCAGTCCAAATAAAAGATACACCCTTCTTCATTAGCTGAGTGAATGGTCTGCAGCATCCAGACAAGTTCGAAATGAATCACCTGATATACGCAAGTCGGCCTTGGAATCCTCGTAGCTCTTTTAGGTTGCGTGGAGGACGCATCTCTTGAATGGCTTTGATCTTCTCGGGATCCACGTGTATACCCTTAGAGGTAATAACGAAGCCGAGAAACTTACCACTAAAGACATCCAAGAATGACTTGGTGGGATTCATTTTGAGCTGATGTTGACGCATGAGATTGAAGATTGTTCTCAAATCTTGGATATGATCTTCTTTCAGACGACTTTTAACAGCAATATCATCAACATAACATTCGACTATTTTACGAAGATGTTCTCTGAAAATGGTACTCATAGCTCGTTGGTAAGTTGCACCAGCGTTCTTGAGACCAAATGGCATCACTGTGTAGCAATAGACTCCCCGAGGAGTACGGAAAGATGTGTGTTTTTCATCTTCAGGATTCATTTTGATCTGATTATATCCAGAGAATCCATCCATAAAAGATATTCGCTCGAATCCACAGGTATTGTCAATCATAACGTCCGTGATAGGGAGAGGAAATTCATCTTTCGGACATGCTTCATTAAGATCCCGAAAGTCGATGCAGACTCGGACTTTGCCGGTTTTCTTCAGGACTGGAACAACGTTAGCTACCCAATCAGGAAGTTGTTCTTCTCGAATAAAGCCGCAAGTTATAAGCTTTTTGACTTCATCATCAATTGCATCCATCATTTCAGGCTTGAATCGCCGTTGCTGCTGTTTGACTGGTTTAGCATTAGGAAGAATGTTCAGTTTGTGAGTAGCAATTTTGGGATCTAAACCTGGCATGTCCTCGTAACTCCAAGCAAAGACGTCAATATATTCTTTAATGAGAAGAATCAACTCTTGCTTATCTGCTTCCGGAAGATTCTTGCTAATAAAGATTGGACGAGGTGACTCGCTTTCTCCTACATCAACTTGAACTAGTTGATCTTCAGTAGGAGGCTCTCTTTGTTCAAATCGGAGTACCCACTGATTATTCATCTGTTGAGCCCAAGGATCTGTTTCAGAATTTTCTTCAATGTCCTCATCATATCCTTCCGGAAGTTCAGCAGAAACCATATTAGAAGATACGATTACACGATGGACTTCACCGACGCTAGTGTCAGAATCCCATGACCTGAAATCAGAACAATTAGAACGTTCTTCACTATCAGAGTCAGAAACTGCTGGGGATAACATCGGAGGAGAAGTATATCCGAGACCTCTTTTGGTCTTGCTGTAATATATTTCTGACTTTCCTTGTGGAACAGCGGTACGGAGAGGAGTCTTTCTTCCCTTACCGTAGTTGAGGCCGCTTTTGAAGTCGTAACCCATTTTTCGGACAATGTCTTTTGATTGTTGACTGTAACGACGGAATTGAAGATGTCCCGTGTCGTTAACTTTGCTATCATCAGTATAGCTAAATTTTTGTTCCGGTCTTTTACTAAAAAGTATTGGACGTTCACCTTTCTTGCGAGCAGGAACAATACGATATGAATCTTTTGGATGTTCACATGAAACTTCTGTTTGAAGAGATTGTACAACTCCCATTGTAAATGACTGAAAGCTATCTAACATATCCAAATAGCATTTAGTATGATAAATAACATCGGTATACTGGAAAGTAGATGCTTTTTCATTGATATGTACATCTGTATTTACAGCAGGACCTTTAGCCTTAGCAGGCTTGGTCAGATTAATTACAAGAGGGGGAGAAGAAGAACGTGAAAGAGACTTGTTACGACGAAGGTCAATAACAAGTGGCTCAGAGGAGGTGAGCTCCCTTTTTTCTTTGTTGTGAGTTAAATCAACAATAAGAGGCTCAGAAGAAGTGAGCTGCTTTTTGTTCTTGTTACGACGTAAGTCGATAACAAGTGGCTCAGAAGAGGTGAGCTCCCTTTGATTTTGATCAGCATCAACTAATTTTTTCTGAACTGGCAAGTGAATATCCAGTGGTTTAGAAGACTGAAGATGAGAAACACGCCCTTTGACAGGTATAATGAGAGTGTCATTGGGTACTGCTTTTTGATCTTCTTCAGTATCCATGGCCAATACCACTTTCATAAATTCTTCTTTGTACATACGAGCATCGTTGTAATACGCTTCGACGCCTTTGAAAGAATAAAGGTCTGCAACTTCCTTGTGAACTTCTCCTTTGTCATCAACATATTTAAAGCATTGATGAAGAGTTGATGGAACAACATTATGTTCATGGAGAAAGGGTCTTCCCAGGAGAGCATTGTAAGAACAACCATGATTGTCTATGATATAAAAGGTCACCTTTGTGCGAAGATTGCCTATTTGGAGTTTCAGGCGAATCTTGCCCAAAGGTTCACTCCTGCCTTGGTTGAATCCCAAGATAGTGGTGATTGTGCTTGAAAGACTATGCACTGGTATCTTCAACGCGTCTAGCATTGTCTTTGGCATAATACTGAGAGCAGACCCCGGATCTATCAGGATACGATCGACTTTCATCGAATCAACATACCCTGTATAGTAGAGAGGACGATCATGTCTATTATCCTCCAGTAACATATCATCTTGAGTGAAAGTGATGTTTGGAATCAACTCCAAGACACTATGACAATGACGACAAGAGACAGGTTCGGCATCTGGCTTTTTGAGAAGAGTTAAGCAAGTTTCAGCCTGCATCAGGGCTTCACTCAAAGTTTCTCGAGTCTCTTTAGAAAGGCGCAAAAGCTCGAAAATTGATAACCTAGCCGGTGTATTGGCCAGCTGAGCCAATATATCAAAGTTGTATGGCTTTTCAAGTCCTGTAGGAGATGATTTTTTCAAGGGTTTATCAAAGCGGACTTGTTGCTTGCCTTTGTCAGCAACCACCGGCTTGGAAGGAATAGGCACTACAACTGGTGAAGATGTAGAAGGAATTTCTTCAGAGGAGGCAGGTTGTACTGAAATAGGTTCAGAAGAAGAAGTAGGATTCTCTTGAACTTCCGAATGATCTTTCAAATAGGCTTTCCCTGATCTGGTGCCTAACAGAATCTCTTCGTCAACTATGGGATCAAAAGACACCATGTTGCACGTTTTTGTCTTGCCTTTAGAACAACTTTTCTTCTTGGAAGAAGAGGGCACTTCGAATTTCGGAGCAAGATCAGGATGAATCCACATAATTTCACCATTGTCAAGAGACAAGGGAACAAGACCTTCATTTGGTGGAAGTGGGAGATTCTCAATCTCAAGAGTAGCTTTAGGAATTGGAATGACACCGTGCTGTACCATCTGCGGAGGAAAGTCACCAAACTGGACTGAAACCATGTTCACAGTAACAGTCTTCTCATCTTGTTGCAGAGTGACGACACCAGCATTGACAAGCTCTTGAATTTTGCCCTTGAGCACATAGCATGCTCGAGTAGGATGTCCAATGAACCTGTGGTAGAAATAATATTTAGGATGATCTGTCTTACCGACTTTATCAGGTTTCTTTGGGTCTGGAAGCTGAATTTTGTTGCTTTTGAGTAAACATTCAAAGATGCTTGCAGTGTCATTCTCGTCAAAGGAATATTCTACTTTCGGACGAGGTTCCCTCGGTGGAGGTGCAGAAGGAGTATGAGTGGAAGTCGGCGGAGCCACATTGACAGCCAAAGATTCTTTATTCTTGTTCAAATTAATGTTCAAAGTCTCTTTTGCTTTACGGTTGTTCTGGCGGTTGCCACCACCTGACGTCTGATGTTCATCTCGATCGGGGTTAGACATCTGTACCCCCAATTGTTTGAACTTTTTGGCACTCACTTCAGCAGCTTTGGCGTTGACGATGAATGAAGGCCAATCTTGGAATTGGGTAGATCCCGTCCATATACTGATGATAGGCAAAAGATTTGCCTTACAAGTATCAATAGTGACAGCAGCTGGAGTTCCGGGAGGCATTTTCAAAGCTTCACGGCGGAACCGTTCAATGAAGCTCTCAGCAGTTTTATTGTGTTTCTGTTTGATTTTGTTGAGAGCAGACATAGTCATGTCATTAAATCCTTCATAGAACCGTTCCAGAAAGATTTACTTGAGACCTGAGAAGGAAGTGATACAACCATCGGGCAAACTTCTGTACCAGTCGTATGCTACGCCGGTTAAACAACCGACGAACACTCTGGTAAGAAGAGCGTCATTTGGCTGGAGTTGAACGGTCATTACCTCAAAATAATTGATAAATTGACTAGGAGAAGTACTGCCATCGAACAAAGAGATTGTTGGTATTTTGTACTTTGGTGGGAACGGGACTTCTTTTCATTCAATTGGATAAGGCTGCTTGATCCCCAATCTTTGCAAGTTGTCCTTTTCTTTGAAAGCTTCGAACTGAGTTCGCAAGAGTTTGACAGCTTCATTGGCATCTTCTGATGACGAAGAAGGAGCAGGTTGAGTTAGAATGGTAGGAGGAGGAACAGCATTGTAAGCACTACCCCCAGCTCCGGACTGACTAGGTGTAGTTTGAATTTGTACTTGTACAGGAGGCATTTGAGGAGATACTACCCCCAGCCCAGTATTGGCAGGTACCGAAGATGCTATGATCTTTGGACTCGTAGTAGGTGCAATCGGTGGTGTAGCATGTTGTGCCACAATGATGGAATGCATACTAGCAACCATTTCAGCCATGGTTTTTAGCTTGTCTTCAAGTGCAGCGATTCGTTGTTCTTGATTTGTAGAAGTTGAAGCATCTGGATCTTCATTGACAACATAAGCTGTCACTTCTCTTGGTACAGTGGAAGACACTGTCTGTTCAGAGCTTTCGCTATATGCATCATAGTCGGAGAAAGAGTCATCTCCTGATTGAGAAGTAGGAAGATAACCTGAAAGGTTTTGAGGAAGATTCCTTTGACCGATTGTATCTCGACTTCGAGAACGGGTATGTCGAAACACTCCTTCAGAAGATTCTTGGAGTAATTCTAAATACCGCTGGCTTGGTTTACGGGGATTACCGTACTTAGAGCATCTTCTACCCCCAGTGTCTCGGGAAGTCATGTTAACAGAAGCATACAAGACTTCGTCTTCCTCTGACATAGGTTCAATTTAGCAAAAGTCAGACGATCGAAGACAGATCGTTTTGTTGTTTGACAACAACATTGAATGATGACTTTGTGATTGCAATGATGATCAGATGGTTGAGATGGAGGTGTTGAGACATTGTTCCGTTTTTGTCTGAGATGTTCTCGGAGATCGGGAACAACAGCAGAACGAGAAAAACTCTGAGGTATCTGTTCTTTGATAATATTCGGAACATGATTCCGATTCTTTAAATATTTAGTCCCTTGAGTATACAGGGAAGTGCTCACTTCATTGGCATAAGTGTCGGGATTTTTGACCCTGGAGATTTGTTTTTGATGATGTTTGGTCTTCGGCATTGGCTGTTTGCGTTTTATCGAAGTGGGTCTATTGAGATAAGTTCTGAGATCAGCAAATTCACCCCCAGGGGTTTCTGTCTAAGACACTAACAGTTTTCCTTGTCTGGAACGGGAAATCTTGAGAGTCGGGAGGTCCTGGAATTCTGCTACCGGGGTAGGCAGAATACCTCTTTGGTCAGTACAAGTTCTCTTGTCATAAAGGAAAGAAGAATCCTTGTTTGAAAGAGTTCTAGTACTGATTGGTGCCGAGGCACGTTCAGATTGATCTTCTTCGGTAAAAACTGAAGAAGATTAAGAAAAGACCAAAGGGCCTTTTCTTTTGTTTTGTGACGAAGGGTTAGCTAAAGAGCGTTTCCCTCTGTTGTCTTCCAAGTCATGGGACAAGAAAGTTTGAGAAAAGACCAACGGGCCTTTCCCTTTGTTTTGAAGAGAAAGAGGAATAGCCAAAGGACTACCCCCAGTGGATTGCGCAGGAGCAATAGAATGTTTGAGAGGAGGAACAGAGTCTCTCCCTTTGTTGTGAGAAGAAGAGAGTTTAGCCAAAAGGCTGTCACTCTTGGATTGCGCAGGCATGCTTTGCGCATGGGTTGATGGTACACTGGTTCTGGCCACAGAGACTGTGGTTTGTGCATCAGGAGTTCTTGCTACAGAATGCTTAGGTTGCACTCTGGTTGCTGGAGTGTTGGTTTGCGCAGGAAGATTGGCAGCCAATTGCGCCAGGGGCATAGGAGTTTTATACTTAGCTATGGCAGCATATGAAGTCTTTTGTGCACTGGCCATAGCAGACTGCACAGCAGTAGCAGAGATAGATTGTGCAGTAGGCTTGATGACAGAAGCTTTGGACTGCGCAGCAGGCTTGCTGGCAGACTGCGCAGAAGACTTACTGGCAGTATTAACAGAAAGCACAGCAGTCTTTGGGACCCACACTGGACGCACTTTGCTTGTGGCAGCAGTGGTTGCAGTGCGAGGAGTGGTCTTGGAGTTGATCATAGACTCGTAGGCTATCTGGTTGATCTTCACAACCAGTGTCTTCTGCGTCTTTCCGATAGACGCTACGTCACATTGAGTTGTCACTTCCTCATCGGAGGAGAAAGTCGTCCCCAGCAGAGTCGCCATTTTGTTTGCAAAAACAAAAGTTGAAGAACTTTATTGATACAAACTTTGTAAAAGATTACAATTTGAATTCTGGGAATAGTACAACTTTAGGAATCCAATCTAGATGACGATTGCTTTATCCCTTGGACGATGTAAACTTTGAAGACGAAGCCTCTGAAGTTGAAGACAACTCTGGAATTGAAGGCAAAAAGCCTCGGAAGAATGCAGCAGCACTTGGACAAAAACTCCTGAACTCTCTGAACTTTGAAGTCTGATCTCTGATTATTGATTATTGATCCCCTTGAATGGAGACTTGAAACTCTATTTATAGAGTTCTGAGAAATAACTAACTTTTAGTTATTCTGGACTGCGCATGATGGATTGTACAGCAATTGGTTTGCGCAGCAATGGACTGTGCAAGCAGTTGCTGGATCATGGGCTAACTGTCTTGGACACATGGCATCATTTGATTGAAATGTGCATGATCATGCATAGGCAGTTGCCACAAAATGAGCAATTGATGGCATGAATGCTACGTGTATTTTATCATTTGCACTGATAGAACGCGCACATTGAATTGCGCAGGCTTTGGATTGCGTCAACTTAAATTACGCAGGAAATGGATTGCGCCAACATAGATTACGCTGCCAGCTGTCCTCGAGCGCCGTACTGCACGATTAAACGAACGGCCGCCTCGTTCTTCGTGCTGTCAGTTGTCAGAAGATTTGATTTGTGTCAGGTAATGATGGTGATTTGCCACGTCAGCCTGCGCACTTGGAAGTGTGCGCAATCTATCCTGCGCAATCTGAAGGATGCGCAATCTGATGTCTGCGCAGTTCATTTGAAAGTTGTATTTCTTGATTTTTTTGACTTTGTTGATGTGTGCAACTTAATTTTTTAGGACCTACAGCATAGAGAATCCCCTTCTTTCCTTGTGCTTGTGAAGGATCACATCTCGCAAGTCAAGGACATCTCGGTCAACCTTTGTACTCGTTTTGTGGGCCCGGGTATCTCGAGCACACGAGTGCGTAGGTATCATATTTACAACTTTCCATCAGAGGCCCGCTTTAACTGTTAGCGGGGCGCTCTGATGGTCAGAGGTTGGGACAGCTGACTGAGCTCGATGAGCCCGCGCTGTCCTAGACTTCTTCGACTTAGCACCCGAAGGTGCGTAGTAGGAAGAGTCCAAGTTGGAAGGAGGGAAGAGAAGCTGGTGCCCTTTTCAAAGGAGGAAAGGGGGCTCTATTTATAGAATGGAGTGAGCCCTTTCTTCTTCTCCTTTCCGATGTGGGACTAAAAGCAATATTTTTCATGCTTCTACACGACCCCCTTCAAAGTTTCCAAATTATAAATTTGGAATACTTTGAATAAGAAGCATGGAAAGCAGAGTTGTTTAGGTGTGGCAATCCTATCAGAGGTAGCATGGACGTGATAGGTTTGGGTACTTTTGCTGGAGATTTTATGTGGACTTATCATCCTTGGTGTACCTTGGTTTTAGGTACGGATAATAAGTTGAGAGAGGGAACCATCATATTTACTCAGAGGTGGTATGGACGTGGTAAATCTGAGGTTGATGGTAGAGCTTTCCTACTCGATGATGACACATAGAACAACTCAGAGGTGCTATCAACGTGGAAGTTCTACGCATTGGGTGAAAGAATGCTATGGAACAACTGGGCTCCAAAAGCATGTGATGATGAGGAAAGATGTGGATGTACTAGGGGACCTAGTACGGCATTTGTGGTCAGCTGCGGACATTTGTGGTCAACAGAGGACATTTGTGGGCCTATTATCCTTAGCGTACCCTGGCTTAGGATACGGATAATAGGATAAAAGGGAACCAACATACTTACTCAGAGGTAATGAGGACATGGCAAGTACGGAGGTTTTACCGTGGAGTCTTCCTACTCAGAGGTAATGAGGACATGGCAGGAGTAGACTCAACGGAGAATATTTATGGTCAACAGAGGACATTTGTGGGCCTATTACCCTTGGCGTACCCTGGTTCAGGGTACGGATAATAAGACGAGAGAGAACCAATATACATACTCAGAGGTAATGAGGACATGGCAAGTACGAAGGTTTTACCGTGGAGTCTTCCTACTCAGAGGTAATGAGGACATGGCAGGAGTGGACTCAGCGGATAATATTTGTGGACCTACTAACCTTGGCATACTCCGGTTGTGGGTACGAATAATAAGTCGAAAGGGAATCATCATACTTACTCAGAGGTAATGAGGACATGGCAAGCATGAAGGTTTCTTCGACGGAGCCTTCCCACTCAGAGGTAATGAGGACATGGCAGGAGTGGGCTCAATGAAGGAGGGCACATAGAACGATTTAGAGGTAATGAGAACATGGAAGTTCTATGCAAAGGGGTGATTTGTTTTTGTCGAAAGTGAAACGACTCAGAGGTAATGAGGACATGGCCGTTTTAGAAATTTGTGGATCTATTACCCTTTTTGTGCACTGGGAGTGCGGGTAGTGGATCATGAGGGAGGATCTCTTCCAGGAAGAAAGTTCAGAGGTATGATCTTACATGACTTACTATCTGAAAAAGTGACCGGAATGTGAGTTCAGAGGCACCAGCGGGTACATGACTCGATAATTTGGAATATTGTGGATGTGAGTTCAGCGGCACCAGTGGGTACGTGACTCGATAATTTGGAATGTTGGAGGTGTGAGTTCAGCGGCACCAGCGGGTACATGACTCGATAATCTGGGATAGTGTGGATAAGTTCTGCGGCACCAGCGGGTACCTGACTCGATAATCTAGAATGTTGTGAAAGTGAGTTCAGCGGCACCAGCGGGTACATGACTCGATAATCTGGAATATTGTGGATGTGAGTTCAGCGGCACCAACGGGTACATGACTCGATAATCTGGAATGTGCCGTTTTAGACATAATATTTCTTCAAGAACTTGCCATTGACGGGCAACATAAGCAAGTCTCCATTTTGCTTTGCGAGGCGGTAAGCACCGTTGGAGAATACAGCCTCGATGATAAATGGACCATCCCATTTTGGCTGGAACTTGCCGGCGGTCTTGTGAGTCATGACCATCGGTCTTCGGACTGCTAGAACGAGATCGCCCACTTGGAATGTTCTGATTTTAACCTTCTTGTTGAAGGCTCCAGAGATGCGTGCTTGGTATAGCTCGATTCTTTGTTGAGCCAGGAGGCGCTTTTCATCTAAGGCCTCTAACTCTTGTAGTCGGCGACTGTAGTTATCATCCGTCGTCAGTTGATGAGTGAGGGCGACACGGAGTGAGGGTATTTGAGTCTCCCTCGGCCTAGGCTTGTCGGTCGTCGGAGGCTGAGCCGGTCCCGGAGCATCAGTTATAGCGGGCTGATGATCTTCAGCCGGGTTGTCAGCCACAGGTTGGGGTTGTGCTCCAGACCGCGTGACTATGGCTGTAGCTTATTCGATATCTACCGAGATTGTGGGCAGGACCTGAATTTTCCACTCTTCTTCTTGCAAATGGAAGATGTTGTGGGCTGAGTCACTTCTGATACCAAGTCTGGATGAACCCACATAACCTTCCCTCGTGATGTGGTGAGGGGTACTAGACCCGCAGCCTGATCTCGGGGAGGTGGAAGATTAGCAATCTCCATTGTCGCCAGAGGGATGGGGACCACGCCGTCTTGAGTTTCCGTCGGAGGGAAGCTGTCGAATTGTACTGACACCATATTGGCTGCGACTGTTACCTCTTCGAAATCGATAGCCAGAGCGTTCGAATCGATGAGATTTTGGATGTACCGTTTTAGTTGGTAGCAGTCGTGTGTGGCATGGTGGATGTAGCGGTGGTAATGGCAGTACTTTGGGTTCTTCATGTCTGCCTACCGCGGTTCCCGTCTTGGTGGAGGAAGCTGAATTCTGTCTCCTTGTATGAGCATGTCCAAGATGGGCTTGACGTGACCGTCTTCGAAGGAGTAAGTGATTTGCGGCCATTGTTTGTCTGCCGGCTTTGGCTTAGGTTTTTGTGCTGTGTCGGCCACCATAGCCTGCTTACCCCTGCTGTTCCGATTGCTGGAGGGGCTACCCCCATTGTCGTTGTTAGGACGCTTGCCCTTGTTCTCTCCGTCCGAGATGTGCAATCCTAATTGGCGAGCCTTCTTCAATCATTCTTCGGCGCTTGTGGCGCTGATGATGAACGTCTTCCAGTCTCTGAATTAACTTTCGCCCATCCAGAGACTGATTGTTGGGAGCAATCTCTTTTGGCAAATTTCGATCAAGAAGGAATCGAGATTTCCAGATGGCAGCTTCATTGCGGTTTGGCGAAACCGCTCGATATAGTTTCTTGTCAACTCTTTCTTCCCTTGGACGACGTCCATGAGGGTGGACATTGTGATGTCCTGCCCTACTTCATAGAATCTCTCCAAGAACATACGCTTGAAGCCAATGAATGAGTAGATGCAATTGTCTGGCAGGTTGCGATACCAATCGAAGGCGACCCCTTCCAATGCCCCGATGAATAATCGTGTGAGAATGGCATCGTCATGGGGCAGATGGTCGATGGTAACCTCGAAGTAAGTGATGTACCGACTTGCTGAGGTTTTGCCATCATAAGAATTGATATTAAACGACTTATATCTTGGCAGGAAGGGGACATCCCTCCATGCAGCAGGGTATGGTTGCCGTATTCTGAGGTCTTGAGAATTTTCTCGAGCGTGAAACATGGCTCGGAGCTCTTGGACCTCTCTTCTCGCTTCGCGGGCTTCGTCCACGGCGGTGGGGGCCATTGTTTCAGGAGGATCGTTGCCCGGGTTCGGTGCCGCCGAATTCGAGTTCGCATTGACCGCAGGTCCCGCGCTTGTTTGGCCAGGCGTCCCTCCTTGCAGAGTTGGAAGGGCCGCTTTGATCTCGTCCACAGACTTGACCAAGGCAAGCAATATGGCTTCGAGAGTGTCGATGCGTTGGCGATCGCTGGAACCACCTTGGCTGCTGTCTGTCATGAATACCGTCTTCACATGAGAAGAGATGGATGGAGTGGTGGAGGAAGTGCCCTCCGAATCATACCCATGTAGTGAGAAGTCGTCGGGGTATGTGGGAATGTTCTCCTCTGGTTCAGACTCGGAAGGAACAGTACCCCCAGTCTCCGAGTTTGCCTCGTCTTGGGAGTTGTGGACGTCCTCGGGGACGTCGAGGTTTGCTGCACCTGATGGGAGAGTTGTCTCCCCCGGCTCATCTTTTTGGAACATCGAATTGTTGTGAAGGTTCGGAGGAGTGCTACCCCCAGTCCCAGCAACCCCCTGCGTTGTGGACGACGAATCTCCCACTGTAGCAGATTTTGTCTTAAAGCGGGTGCTTTGGAAAACTCCGGTGGTGGGCACCCGTTTAGACGACAGTCTTTTAGTCGAAGGGGTTGAAATCTTCGGACTGGGAACATTTGTCTTCTTTTTTCTTCCATCAGCGGGGACTTTCTGAGCAGAGTTGCAGGAGACGACGGAAAGTACCTCATCTTCTGAAGACGGCTGTTGCAGTCTTTGAAAGATGGACTGCCGGTCTTCTTGCACCGTTGCGTCATTGCAGCAGCAGTTGACGATGACTTGGGTGCAGTGGCATCCGTGGGAAGACTTTTTATACCCCGATGCATTTTCTCTTTCCTTGCATTTGTGGAGGATGGCCTCACGCAAGTCAGATGGGTCTGGATCGACCATGCTTGCTCCCTGGATTTTGGGAGACTTTTGTGCACCTCTCTGTCCGATTGCCGCCGGGGGCTGGACTCGAGTGGTTCTGTACAACTTCCCATCTGAGGCCCGCATAACGGTATGCGGGACGCTCAGATGATCAGAGACAGGATCAGCGGACCGAGCGTGCCAAGCTCGCGCTGTCCTAGACTTCTTCGCTCTAGTGCGTAAAGGCACATAGTAGGAAGAGTCTAGGTGATGCTGGAGAGAGTCAGACATTTCTTCTTGGGAGCACAAGAGATCAGGACCATAAGACAGGCGGTCGAAGACAGAGCCGCACGGGGTAGGCGTCATGCTGCCGTCCTCAACAATCTTCATGCGGCTGGCAGACGTCGCCACATAGGCTTTCTTTATGCGGCTGGAGGTCTCAGCCGCATGAGTTTTCTTCATGCGGCTGGATGATCTGGCCGCATAGACTTTCTTCATGCGACTGGTAGATTCACCCGTATGAGCCTCATGCATGTGGTTGGCAGATTTGGCCATAGGAGTGCTCGGCTTCTTCTTGGGGCGCATAGAGTCGCTCTTTGTCCCTGCAAGTCCAGCATCGTAGTGCTTTTCTCTGCCGAACTTGGGGACAGCAGAGTGCTCTACGGCTCGAAGTGGAGCCGTATGAGAGTCGCCTTCGCCGTCTTGGGTAGCAGAGAGTATCCCGTCCAGAGCTTGTGGAGGAGCAAATGATTTTGGCCTCCACTCGTAGCGAGCTTTCTTTGTGCGGGTTCGCTTCTGGACCGGGCCAGTACTTCCTTCAGAGAGCATTTATTCAAACGCCTGTTGGTCGAAGCAGACGACCATCTTCTGTTGCGTGGAGCCAAGTTTGGCTGCATCCGATTGCGTCACCAACTCCTCAGCCATAGAGAAGTGGGTCCCCAGCAGAGTCGCCATCGTGTTTGCCATGAAATATAAAAGAGCAGAACATTATCGGAGGACTGGACTTTTACTTCACGTTACAAACTCGCTTGTACAAAAAAAGCCTAGGGACGAAAACCTAGGTACAACAGTCTAAGTACAATTGTTTATTTTAGATTCTGGGGGGTGACGATAGAGGCTCGGAAAAGCGACGGTCGCTCTGCCTTACTCCTTGGACGATCGGTATGCAACCTTGGCTCCAGAAGATTGCTCGGCGTTGAAGAAATGCTCTCTTTGTTCTCTCTTGCTTTTTTCTCTCCAAGTATTCTGGTGCTCTCTGATCTCGAAAAAGGGTCCTTCTTCGCAAGGGAACGGCACCTTGCAATTTATAAGAAGGGAATGCTATCATTAGGGTTTACAATGATCGTCTCTTAAAGTGGCGGTGGCCTGTTGATTGATCAATCTGGGCCATTAGTTTTGAGTGTAATGAATCTGGGCCATTAATGTAGATTGTGCCAAATCCTATAAGTAATTAATGCTGATTGCAATAAATCTCCATCATGATGATTTGCTGACGTCTGCAAATCTGAATGAATAAATCTAATTCATTCTCCCGCCACGTGTCCCCAGATTATTGAGATTTGATCCAATCTTTGATTGCAGTAGATCTGAATTATTGAGATATGATCGGCTTTTGACACGTGTACAGCCACGTGTCCCAACTGTTGTGCTCATGAGCCGCATGAAAGTCATCACACTCGAACCGCATGAGAGTCGTCGTGCCCGAACCGCATGAGAGTCTCCATACCCGAACCGCATGAGAGTCGTCATGACCGAGCCGCATGAGAGTCTTCATACTCGAGCCGCATGAACGTCGTCATGACCGAGCCGCATGAAGAGTCATCACGACCGAGCCGCATGAGCGTCTCCATACTCGAGCCGCATGAGAGTCTTCATACTCGAGCCGCATGAAGAGTCGTCATGACCGGACCGTATGAAGAGTCGTAGCCGCATAGAGCTTATCCGAGCCGCATGAGGCTCCAGAAGGCTCTCGGTCCGCATGAGTTTCTGAGCCGCATGAGGCTCCTTCTGGCTGAGCCGCATGGGCTTTCATGTTAATTTTGGACTGCCTAAGGCCCCCCTGCTGCTTTTGGGCCGCATGAAGCTTTCTGGATTTTGAGCCGCATGAGGCTCCATGTTGAATTCTAGCGGCATAGAGAATCCCCTTCTTTCCTTGCGCTTGTGAAGGATCACATCTCGCAAGTCAAGGACATCTCGGTCAACCTTTGTACTCGTTTTGTGGGCCCGGGTATCTCGAGCACACGAGTGCGTAGGTATCATGTTTACAACTTTCCATCAGAGGTCCGCTTTAACAGTTAGCGGGGCGCTCTGATGGTCAGAGGTTGGGACAGCTGACTGAGCTCGATGAGCCCGCGCTGCCCTAGACTTCTTCGACTTAGCACCCGAAGGTGCGTAGTAGGAAGAGTCCAAGTTGGAAGGAGGAAAGAGAAGTTGGTGCCCTTTTCAAAGGAGGAAAGGGGGCTCTATTTATAGAATGGAGTGAGCCCTTTCTTCTTCTCCTTTCCGATGTGGGACTAAAAGCAATATTTTACATGCTTCTACACTAAGATCAATCCACTCTCTAACCATTCTAAAATTGAATTTAAATATCTATTTAAACTATTAACATACAAACATACACATGGGGTGTCCTAATTTGGGATCTATCAAGTAGGACACAAGACACATATCTAAAATCCTCAAAAGAGCTCCAAATGACCTCAAATTTGAATCTAAAGGGGACACATGCATGAGGATGGATCCTACAGATTCAAAACTAATTTATATGCAAAGGAAATTGATTTAGAGGATGAGTTTTACCTATTGGAAGCGGAATCCCAATAAAATCCTTTAGGACACGGCTCCGATACGAAGATCCCTCAAAGTGGACACTCCTCCTTGCACTTCTCTTCCAATCCTTGGTAGCACCCCTCCCTTGAAAAATGGGATGATTGAGGAAAAATTTGGTGAAGGAATGATTTGATTTAGAGATCAAATCAAAGGGAAGGCTCTCTAAAATTAGGGACAAACAAAAGAAAAATAAAAGAGGCAAGATTGTAATGAATGAAATTAATCATTCTCCCCTAAAGGTGGCTGCCATAAAGAGTCCATTAGGGCTAATAGAAAATGTCCTAATTGCCCCTCTATAGTCTCATATGGTTAAGTCTAGACTAGGTTCAAGTTTGGGGTCAAAAGGATTTAGTTTTGAGTCTCTAACTTAACCATTCTAACATGATAAAAATTAGTCTAACTAACTAACTTAAATGTTAGGTTTTGTGGACCATGCTTAACTTAATATTGGGTTCCATCTAGAGTTTAAGCTACCCGGGTCACAATACAAGTCGGAACGAGACGAAACTCAAACCCGACTAAACAAATCCCGTAAAATCAATATTAAAATATAAAAAATTTTCAAAATATTAAAATATAAAAAATGACCAAAATTATAATACATCAATTTAAATATTATTAAAATAATCTAAAATTCACCAATTAATCAAAATCCTAAATAATTCAAAAGTCACAAAATGACCAAAATATTTTTAGCCTAAAAAGTTGTAAATAGTCATTCTAATCACATGGTTAGGTCCTCATGGTCATGGTTAGTCTCTAGGCTCAACAGTTCTAGTGTTCACTAGCTAACACATCAAAATTATAATTCACCAATTTTAAATAGTATTAAATTAATTAAAAATTCCCATAAATCATAAATCCTATTATTAAATAATAAATTTTTACAAAAGTTCAAAGTTACCCTCATTTTAGAAAAGTGGGTGTTACACTATATCGGCACAGAGATTGCACGAATAAGGACCAAAGTCCGTGGGATCAAAGAGAGTAGAGACACGTACGGTATTGTTGATCTAGGTCATAAAACCAGAGCAGAATCAAGCAGAGCCCAACCACCACCTCTTAGACAATTGCATCCTCATCTGGACGACGACACAGTTGTCGTTGGCTTTGCTGATCATAAGAAAGTGATCATTGGTCACTTACTAGATACCAATATGGAAAGGCGTTGCGTACTAGACCACTCTTGCCTCCAAAGTTTACAACAAGATCATATCAAACTTCGATACGTGTGCTTGGATCACCGTCTCTCAAGAGTACAATGCCACGGAGCTTTTGAGGTGCATTAATAGAAAGGTCAATCCTGCTCAAAAAATATATTGATTTGGTTGATGACTTAGTATTGAATTTGTACAACTTGTTGAAAGGGAAGAAATACTTGATAGTCATGGATGACATCTGGGACACAGATGTATGGTTACAAGTAAAATCTGCTTTCCCAAATGCAAGGAACGATAGCTGAGTGATGTTTACGACACGCTTTATGGATGTTGCAAAATTCGTCGACCCCATGATTCCGCCAGTTGAGCTGTCGTATTTAAGCTACGAGCAGAGTAGGGAGCTCTTATTAAGGAAGGCATTTCCACACATCAGGACGCAGAGCCAAGTTGTCCAGATGAGCTTGAGGAAGCGGCAGATGAGCTAGTAAGGAAATGTGGTGGATTACCTCTCGAGCTGGTTGTATTAGGAGGTCTACTTTCAGTGAAGGAGCCAACCTTCAATGTTTGGAAAGATATGGCTGATAGCTTAACTGGTATTCAAGCAGTATCGGAAAGGGATGTTTGGAGATACTAGCCTTGAGCTACGACGACTTACCGGACCACCGGTTGAAATCATGCTTCCTTTATTTAGGCTCTTGGCCTGAGGATTCCGTAATCAAAGCATCGGAGTTGGTCTGGCTATGGATAGGAGAGGGTTTCGTAGCAATAGAAGAGACTGCAATGGGGTACTTGGATGAGCTTGCTCAGAGGTGCATGATTCAAGTAGTCGAGAGAAGTCGGACTAACGGAAGGATCCGTAATTTCCGAATCCATGATCTTTTCAGGGACTTGTGTATTTCAGTTGCTAAGAAGAACAGATTTTTCACGACATACAACTACAATAATGAGGATGATGATGATGTCACTTCGCGTCGCTTGGTTGTTTGTGACCCATAAGGTTGTGTTAGGGTGCAGAATGCTGGTACGATAAGTTATTCTAATTTCACGGCACCAAGTGTACTGTTCTTCCACCTACTTCTTTCATAGTTTCAGGCTGCTGAGGGTAATATATCTCAACGTGTCCAAGGATACCAGCCTGCTAAAAAGGTATATGTTTACTACATTTGTTCGTTTATCTACTTATGGGTTAACTAGTCTTCCCTTGTCTTTTACATCCATTATTTCTAACACTTGATTTTTCTTTTTCTACCAGAGAAGATTATGGGATTAATATACCAGAGGAGATTGGGGGCTTGATCCATTTAAGATATTTACATGTTATATGTTACTCATGTAGCCTTCCACCGTCGATCAGAGATCTATCTAATCTACAAATATTACACCAAAGAGGCGTCATAAACTTTAGGTTACCCAAGTCATTATGGAAGGTCCAAACACTCGCACGATTTCGTTGTGTCCCGTCTAACGAGTTTATGCCGTCGTCGGGCATTGGTTACCAAAAGAGCCTACGGATCTTGCAGAATGTAAAAGCAGGAAGATGGATGAGGCAACTCAAGGAGCTGACGAGTCTTCGGAAGCTCACCATCACGAACATCTCAGAAAAACTGGATCACCTTACCGCTATGCGAGTCGCTCTGCAAACTGGATCACCTTATCTCTCTGTACCTTGAAATTTTTGTCTCACCGCTGGCGACGACGACGACGCTCTTCAGCTCCTTACCAAGCCATCACAACTTTCGCAAGTTGACTATCTCAAGTTTCGGTCTGCCACCACACACGGGTCTGAGTGGGCTGTCCCAGAACCTCACCAACCTATCATTAGAAGGAATTAAGCTTGCACGAGAAACAGTAACTGCACCTGAAGGTTTACAAGGCCTTGTGGTTCTCCAATTACAATATTGCAGGATTTTAATTAGAGGACAGGCTCTATTTTAGAGGTGGATTTCGTCGGCTGCGACATTTATGACCTGCACACCTGGAAAGGCTAAGATACATGAGAATAGAGAGTGGGGCAATGAAGGATCTAGCCCAATTGACAATCGACACCTGCATCAACTTAGCCATGGTGCCTGAAGGTTTGGAGCACTTGGCGTCTGTCAAGAAGTTGGAGGTGTCTGGGATGCCGGATGGTTTTGTAGAAAGGATACGAGAGGGAGGGGAGGACTTCCATAAGATACAACACATACCCTCCGTTGACATCAAGCTAAAAGAAACCTTAGTATTTTCAATTTGAAAATTATTTATTATCTTTTATGTTCCAACTAGTACAAGTGTCGTACGAGAAAATGTAAGTTTGCTTTTCAACGACAAGTTCAAACAATGTTGACATCTGCATCACAATTTTTGCGTCATTGGGGACGAGAGTAAAACAATCTCTATATCGCATATACTTTCTTTTTTTTGGCTAAATTACAACTTGATACTCTCAACTATTTTATTTTTTTAACTTGATACCCTGAATTTTGATAGGTATCAACTTGATGCCCTAAAATTTCAAAAAGATAAAAATATCCTTCCAAACCTCCCTCTCTCCGACATCCCCCTTTCTCTGGCATCGGCAGCCGGAGGTGGGGGGTGCACAGCCGTGGCGAGCAGATCAGCAGCGACGAAGCACACGAGCGACGAGAGCGCAGGGGACGGTTGTGCGCAGGGGCGGCACGCTCGGCAAGCAGCAACAGTCGGGGGGTGGGGGTGGGGGTGGGGTCGGTTCACGGCGGAGGCACGAGCGCAAAGAGGGGGGGTGTAATGCCCTGAATCCGTTGCGGAGCACGGTGCGGGCTAGCGGTCGAATGGCCGAGTCGGATGAGTATTAGGAAAACTTTACTTGGGAAAACTTTACCAGGATCGCAGGATAATGAATTGAGATCCTTTCCTCGTTATGGATTGGACTCTTTTGAAATGATGCCCAAGATGCAGTGGCGCGCGTCTTGGGGTAAGAGTTCTATATAAGAGTCGCTTGCCCCGAGACCGTTGCCCTGCTGGTTTTCGATGTCGCTTTTACTGTTGGCTTTTGTGTGCGCTTTCGTGATTGTTTTCGATGAATGTTTTCATGGATTTACTTTCACTGTCTACGCATTTCATATCGAATCACTGAGAGAAAGAGAAGAAGTATGCTGACCAAACGTTGGTGCCAATGCAGGTGCTAACGCAGTGAACCGAGCTTGACGTTGCGTGGAAGACCTCTTTTTCTCGACAATTCACCAACAAGTGAGTGGCTTTGATCCTTCGACGATCCTTGATCTTCGCGCATAACAATGGTAGACTTGTTATTGCGTTCGGTGCTTAATAAAAGATGCCTAGTAATAATACGGGAAAGATAAATTATCACATGGCTAGGCTTATGTTGTAAATCGAATGATGCTCGTATGCTATATGAATTGTTTAACAGGTGATGCAAAGACCCAAGTATTGGACGATAAGTATATCGAACTTCGGTTCGAAAGAATGGATTAAACATGAATAGTCCCTTGGTTGGATGAACGAATATGCGAGCCTATGGCTCAAAGTAAGATGGTAAGATGGCAAGTTGGAAAGATGGGGAAATGGCAAGATAAAATGAGAACTACGACTATGTGTGGAAGATGCTATTATCATGCATGTCATGTCCCTTATTAGTTAAGTTGCACTGCATGCATGGTCATGGACAACTTGTATACAAGGTAGTTCCTCGAACGGTACTCCGAGGCCACGGAACCGATTCGGCCTAGGAGGAACACCGTGCTGAAGTAGTAGCACAGTGCTGAAGTAGTAGCACGGTCTTTCGGGAACCTTCCGGATGGGCTAGCTACCCACCGCTGAAGGGGAGCCGTCCGACCAAGATGTCCCAGATGGCGTGTAGTCAGTGACCTTCATATAGACAGGTGGCATAGCTAACAATGTCTTATGCAGGCAGAGTAAGTGGTATTCATAAATATTTACAGGGATGGCTATCGACCGTGGGTAAGATTCACCAATTGGTGATCAATATGAATTGCTTATGTTAGAACAACATGAATTGCTTATGTTTCTAACATCACTGTATGCTCCTTATATTTCTTATCAAATATATGAATTGTTAATGGACCCTAAGGCAAGATAGAAAGAATACAAATCAATAGTGAATATTCATGTAATTTTACTACTGTTGATTTATGGTGAGATTGGTTACGGCCGCTCACCAGTACATATGTGGCAATGTACTGACCCTCGTCTCCACAGGTGCCGGAAACCTAGTGGATAATCATAGACGCTGAAGGCTTGCTATCCGACTCTTTAGAAGCTTCCTATATCTTGAAGTTTCCACTTGAAGAATAAGGCATTTTGCTGAAGGTGGTTATTGCCGCATTATTAATAAAGGGATATGATGTATGGAACAAGTTGTATCTCATTTCAATATTTCTGCAAGTTGTAGCCAAGTTTGGCATTTCATCTCGGCTGTTTGAGAGCCTTCTGTTTTATGCAATGTAATTTCAAAGATATCAATAAAGAACTTATTTTCAGATTATATCTGTGTTGCCTAAACTTTTTTATCAATCGCTGCGAATCTCTATTCAAAAATGTCTCTTTTATAAAAGGAACACGAGCACGCCTTGTACAAGTGCAATTCCAGACTTGTACGGCATCACGCCTTAGCGAGGACGAACGATTCAGCGTGAATCAAAGCGGAGGCGAACGATTCCCCGAATCGGCGTGTGACAGTTTGGTATCAGAGCACGGCTTTACTTCCTTGGGAATTTCTTGGTTTTAAGATTTCGAAAATGACACAAGCTTTATTGCTTCTCGAACAACTTTCATTTTAAATGTCCCGAAATGAGATGTTCCATACAATAAGTCCATAAATATTTTATGAGACTAACAAGCTTCTCTGTTTTTTTTTGCAGAGATGACAAAGGCGGGTGCAACGAACTACGCGAGTAGCTCAAGGGTGGTAGCCTCAACCGACCTTATGGAGAGAATGCTGGCTATGATGGAGAGCCAGCAGAGGCAGAACGCAAAGCAATTCGAGGCCCAACAGAAGCAGCTAGATACCCTGCAACAGTTGGTCCGATCAGTGGTGAACAATGGGGCTCAAGGCACTCCAGTCTCACGAGAGAGCGAACTTGTGGAGGCAGAGGAACCCCCGACGGCTAAGAAAACCACTGTTGTGGCCGACATTACAAAGTTTAAGAAGATCTGCAACAAAGAATTCAAAGGGACAGAAGAAGCCACCATTGCTATGGATTGGCTAGTTGAAGTGGAGGATCACCTGGAAGCTTTGGGTATTATTGGATCCAAGAGGGTATCGTGTGTGAAACTACTGCTGGTTTCCAACGCACACAACTGGTGGCAAAGTCAGAAAAGGATTCTTGCAGGAGTGAATAGGACAACGAAAATTACTTGGCAGATGTTCCGCGAGGCCTTTCTGGCTCAGTATTTCTCTTCGACTGAGCAACGAGCTAAGGAATTGGAATTCCAAAAGCTCGAGCAGGGAAACTTAACGGTGAAGGAGTATGAGGCAGAGTTTTTGAGACTGTCTCAATATGCAGTCACGAAGTTTACTGACGATGCATCTAAGGCTCGTCGGTTTGAGCAGGGCTTGAGGCCTGCTCTGAAGGCTCAAGTTGTGGTTCAGAAATACAAGACTTTTCAGGAGTCTTACGAGCACGCAAAGGAATTGGACCCACACTATCCTGCGACGGCGCCAGTGCAAGCGTCGGTACAGAATCTGCATAACAAGAGACCGAACAACGGGGGTAGATATGAGGCGCCTAAGCGTCAGAATCACGGTGGGTTCCAACGACCCAACCAGGGTGGACCATTCTGCAATAGGTGCCGCAACAAAGGGCACTTCGCCAATGAATGTCAGATGCTAGAGGGTGGATGCTTCAAATGTGGTCGCATGGGCCACGGATTTAGAGACTGTCCAGGGAGGGGCCAGCAGAACCCTCTAAGGCAGCAGCATCACCAACAGCATCAACAGAATCGTGGACAGGCACTACGACCCCATCAACCACCACAGAATCAGAGGCCCGGTGCCCAGGGCCAAGTCTTTACATTGACTCAGGAAGAAGTACTTGCCTCAGATACTGTAGTGACAGGTATATTGTTATTTAATGGCATTCCTGCACGTACTTTATTTGATTCTGGTGCTACGCATAGTTTTATATCTAAAGACTATGTTAAGGAACATGAAATAAAAATGACAATGTTGGATGTATATCTTAGTGTTAGTACTCCATCAGGAGTGGAGATGCCTACTAACATGATATGTAGGGATGGTTACATATGTATCGGGAAGAGAAGGCTACCATTGGATGTAGTCGAGCTAGATATGAAAGATTATGATATCATTCTGGGAATGGATTGGTTAAGTGCATGTTGTGCGACGATTGACTGTGCGAAGAAGCGAGTTGTGTTTCGACTACCTGGAGGAACAGAATTCTCTTACTCGGCCAGTTCGTCGACGAAGGCGTCGATGGTGATTTCAGCTACTACGGCCCGGCGAATGTTACATTCTGGCTGCGAAGGGTACCTTGCTTCTGTTCGAGACACACGCAAGAATGGTGCAGACTCAGCTAACACTGAAGTCGTGGCAAAATTTTCTGATGTGTTTCCTGACGAGATACCCGAAATGCCTCCGGACCGAGAGATTGAATTCACTATCGATACATTTTCAGATGCTCGTTCGATCTCAAGGGCACCATACAGGATGGCGCCTGCTGAATTAAAGGAACTCAAAGTGCAGCTACAAAAATTATTAGACAGGGGATACATCAGACCCAGTGTTTCACCATGGGGTGCTTCGGTGCTATTTGTGAAGAAGAAAGATGGATCGATGCGGCTGCGCATCGACTACCGCGAGCTAAACAAAGTTACAATTCGGAACAAATACCCATTGCCTCGAATAGACGACCTCTTAGATCAGTTTCAAGGGGCATCTGTATTTTCAAAGATTGATCTTCGCTCAGGCTATCATCAGTTAAAGATCAAACCCGATGACGTTCCTAAGTCCGTATTCCGAACCAGATATGGGCACTATGAATTCTTGGTCATGCCCTTCAGACTGACCAACGCCCCTGCCGCTTTCATGGATATGATGAACAGAGTCTTTCGGCCCTTTTTGGATAAATTTGCGGTCGTGTTCATCGATGACATCCTAATCTACTCGAAGAGCAGAGAAGACCATGCAGAACATTTGAGGACAGTGTTACAGACTCTACGGGACAATCAGCTCTATGCCAAGCTGAGCAAATGTGAGTTTTGGATGAGTAGCGTGTCGTTCCTAGGGCACGTTATCTCGGCGGAAGGTGTGTCCGTTAACCCAAAGAAAATTGAAGCCATAGTGGATTGGAAGCAACCCACATCGGCGAGCGAGATTCGAAGTTTTCTCGGCTTGGCAGGCTACTACAGGAAGTTTGTCAAGGATTTTTCAAAAGTGGCAGCGCCTTTAACTCGGCTAACCCAGAAGGTAGTGGCATTCGATTGGACTGATGAATGCGAGGCTTGCTTTCAAAATCTGAAGCAACGTCTCGTATCAGCTCCAATCCTTACACTTCCAGACGGCGTCGAAGGATTCCAGATATACAGTGATGCGTTCGGATTGGGTTTGGGATGTGTGTTGACTCAGAGAAGGAAAGTGATATCGTATGCCTCGAGACAGCTTAAGCCGCACGAGAAAAATTATCCAACGCATGATTTGGAACTGGCAGCGATAGTGTTTGCATTAAAATTGTGGAGGCACTACTTGTATGGAGTGGCTTGCGAGATCTTCACCGATCATAAGAGCCTGAAGTACATCTTTACTCAGAAAGATTTAAATTTGTGGCAAAGACGTTGGTTGGAGCTTATAAAAGATTACGACTTGACGATCGCGTACACCCCAGGAAAAGGCAATGTGGTGGCGGACGCGTTGAGTCGGAACTTTGTGGGATTGCTCAGTGTTGACAAACGAATACTGGAGGAATTAGAAAGCATGGGAATTGAGCTCCAGATTCGTGGCCGAAATGCACAACTGGCTCAACTTCAACTTGAGCCGAGTTTGTTGGAAAAGATAAAGACAACACAGAGGACGGATGAGTTCTTGATTAAGATTGGCGGAATAATGGAAAAGGGTGAAGCCAGCGACTTCACCAGGCACGATGATGGATCGTTGCGACTCAAAGGGAGGCTATGTGTCTCGAAGGATGAAGAACTCCGGAAAAAAATCTTGACGGAGGCCCATTATGCCAAGTATTCCTTGCATTTGGAAAGTACAAAAATGTATAAAGATTTGCGCACGACCTTCTGGTGGCACGGCATGAAACGAGATGTAGCCCTCTTTGTCTCACGATGCTTAGCGTGTCAACGAGTCAAGGTAGAACACCAGAGGCCCGGCGGGGAGATGCAGAACCTCGCGATCCCAGAATGGAAGTGGGATCATATAACCATAGATTTTATAGTTGGCTTGCCGAAGACGCAGCAGGAGAATGATGCAATTTGGGTCATCGTTGATCGATTAACCAAATCTGCACATTTTTTCGCAATGAAAACCACATGGAGCGTCGACCGGTTGGCTCAGCTATACTTGGATGAAATTGTCCGACTGTATGGAGTGCCGGCATCAATAGTGTCGGATCGGGATGGGCAATTTGTATCGCATTTCTGGGTCAGTTTATATGCTGCCATGGGAACACAATTGAAATTTAGTTCTGCATACCATCCACAAATCGATGGCCAGACCGAGAGGGTGAATCAGATACTTGAAGACATGCTATGGCTTTGTGCTATTGATCTGAAAACCAGTTGGGACACTCACTTGTCGCTAGCAGAATTTGCCTACAACAACAGTTACCAGTCAAGTATACAAATGGCTTCGTATGAAGCATTATACGGGCGAAGGTGTCGGTCTCCGATTTGTTGGGATGAAGTCGGTGAACGACAGGTACTTGGTCCGGAGATGGTGGAACAGGCCGTCGAAAAAGTTCGCATGATTCGGGAGAAGTTACTTGTGGCACAGAGTCGACAGAAGAGTTATACGGATACTCATCGACGACCATTGGAATTTATGGTGGGCGATCACATATTTCTGAAGGTGTCATCGATGCGCGGAGTTATGCGATTCGGTACGAAGGGGAAGCTAAGTCCGAGATTTGTTGGCCCGTTTGAAATTCTTAAGCGAGTCGGCCCTGTCGTCTATCAGATCACGTTACCACCGGTATTGGATGGAGTACACGATATCTTCCATGTTTCCTAACTACGGAAGTATGTACATGATTCAAGCCATGTGGTAGACTTCGGTCCGTTATGACTAAGAGCTGACTTGTCTTATGTGGAGGAACCCGTGCAGATCTTGGATAGGAAGGATAAAATTTTACGGAATCGAGTTGTTTCTTTGGTTCGAGTGCTTTGGCGAAATCATTCCGTCGAAGAGTCGACGTGGGAACTTGAGGCGGATGTGAAGGAAAAGTTTCCTTCGTTGTTTGACCTAGGTGGGTTTGTGTTTAAGTTTCGGGGATGAAACTTTTTGTTAGTGTATTAATATGTAATGCCCTGAATCCGTTGCGGAGCACGGTGCGGGCTAGCGGTCGAATGGCCGAGTCGGATGAGTATTGGGGAAACTTTACTTGGGAAAACTTTACCAGGATCGCAGGATAATGAATTGAGATCCTTTCCTCGTTATGGATTGGACTCTTTTGAAATGATGCCCAAGATGCAGTGGCACGCGTCTTGGGGTAAGAGTTCTATATAAGAGTCGCTTGCCCCGAGACCGTTGCCCTGCTGGTTTTTTATGTCGTTTTTGCTGTTGGCTTTTGTGTGCGTTTTCGTGATTATTTTCGATGAATGTTTTCATGGATTTACTTTCACTGTCTACGCATTTCATATCGAATCACTGAAAGAAAGAGAAGAAGTATGCTGACCAAACGTTGGTGCCAATGCAGGTGCTAACGCAGTGAACCAAGCTTGACGTTGCGTGGAAGACCTCTTTCTCTTGGCAATTCACCAACAAGTGAGTGGCTTTGATCCTTCGACGATCCTTGATCTTCGCGCATAAAAATGGTAGACTTGTTATTGCGTTCGGTGCTTAATAAAAGATGCCTAGTAATAATACGGGAAAGATAATGAAAGATAAATTATCACATGGCTAGGCTTATGTTGTAAATCGAATGATGCTCGTATGCTATATGAATTGTTTAACAGGTGATACAAAGACGCAAGTATTGGGCGGTAAGTATATCGAACTTCGGTTCGAAAGAATGGGTTAAATATGAATAGTCCCTTGGTTGGATGAACGAATATGCGAGCCTATGGCTCAAAGTAAGATGGTAAGATGGCAAGTTGGAAAGATGGGGAAATGGCAAGATAAAATGAGAACTACGACTATGTATGGAAGATGCTATTATCATGCATGTCATATCCCTTATTAGTTAAGTTGTATTGCATGTATGGTCATGGACAACTTGTATACAAGGTATTTCCTCGAACGGTACTCCGAGGCCACGGAACCGATTCGGCCTAGGAGGAACACCGTGCTGAAGTAGTAGCACAGTGCTGAAGTAGTTGCACGGTCTTTCGGGAACCTTCCGGATGGGCTAGCTACCCACCGCTGAAGGGGAGCCGTCCGACCAAGATGTCCCAGATGGCGTGTAGGCAGAGTAAGTGGTATTCATAAATATTTACAGGGATGGCTATCGACCGTGGGTAAGATTCACCAAATTGGTGATCAATATGAATTGCTTATATTAGAACAACATGAATTGCTTATGTTTCTAACATCACTGTATGCTCCTTATATTTTTTATCAAATATATGAATTGTTAATGGACCCTAAGGCAAGATAGAAAGAATATAAATCAATAGTGAACATTCATGTAATTTTACTACTGTTGATTTATGGTGAGATTGGTTATGGCCGCTCACCAGTACATATGTGGCAATGTACTGACCCTCGTCTCCACAGGTGCCGGAAACCTAGTGGATAATCATAGACGCTGAAGGCTTGCTGTCCGACTCTTTAGAAGCTTCCTACATCTTGAAGTTTCCACTTGAAGAAGAAGACATTTTGCTGAAGGTGGTTATTGCCGCATTATTAATAATGGGATATGATGTATGGAACAAGTTATATCTCATTTCAATATTTCTGCAAGTTGTAGCCAAGTTTGGCATTTTATCTCGGCTGTTTGAGAGCCTTATGTTTTATGCAATGTAATTTCAAAGATATCAATAAAGAACTTATTTTCAGATCATATCTGTGTTGCCTAAACTTCGTTATCAATCGCTGCGAATCTCTATTCAAAAATATCTCTTTTATAAAAGGAACACGAGCACGCCTTGTACAAGTACAATTCCAGACTTGTACGACATCACGCCTTAGCGAGGACGAACGATTCGGCGTAAATCAAAGCGGAGGCGAATGATTCCCCGAATCGGGGCGTGACAGGGGGTGCGCACGGTCGGGGTTGGGGAGGGGGGAAGCTGCGCGCAGAGGAGGAGGGAGCGAGGGGGGGCTGAGCCGCCGGGAGGAGGAGGGGTGTTGCCAGCGACGGAGAGGGAGGAGTGTTGCGCGCGGCGGAGATGGAGGAGGGGCCTGCATTGCTGGGGTGGGGGAGTGGGGGCTATGAGCGGCCAGGGGGGAGGAGGGGCGAGGCCGGTGGTGGTGAGTCGTTGGAGGGGAGGGGGAGAGGGGGCGGGAAATTTTTTGCCTTTTTTGAATTTTAGGGCAATACTTATCAAAATTCAGGATATCAAGTTGAAAAACTGAAATAGTTGAGAGTATCAAGTTGTAATTTAGCCTTTTTTTATCGTTTTCTTTTCCTATTGCCAATTTCTATCTTGACATAGTTCCTTACAATGGTGCATCTATCATGTATGTCTAAGTTGGGACTACTTGGGGTTTGTTTGTTATGCGGAATGATATATAGCCAATAATTCTATATTATCAGCAATGATTTTTTGTGGAATTAAATTTCCTATAAAATTATATTTTGTTGTTTGGTGAATATATAAACATTCCCAAAATTATATATAGTTTATATGAATAAAAATATAACATTTTTGTTATTGATGATTAAATATATTTATCAGTTGTTATTCTTTGTTTGTGTCTTTTTATAGGATAGTTGGTCAAGATGATATGTTAGTATTGGAGATCACATATGATTAAACATCATAATTTTTTTTTTACATGTAAGTTAAATTTTATCCAATTTGTACTGAACCTAATCCAATTCGTTTTGGTCACTAATCTATATGTTATGGTTAGGTTGGAGTTTGATATTAGGATATAGGTAACAATTATACAAATTAAAGCAAGAAAAAAAATACCTTAGCTGCTGCCTTGCTTCACCCTTCTTCCTTGCTTCTCTCTTTTCTCTCTAAATTTTTCTTTCTTCTACCCACCCCTATCCAAACCTTGATCTGGACCCCTTACTCCCAACCAATAAATAACGTTTGTTTTAAAACATTAATTAAAAAAAATAGTGGGGCGTCAATGGAGTTGATGTCCTGTAGGAAATAATAATGTATTGTTCTCATTGCTAGGGTTTGTTACAATATATATAGTGTCTACATTTGGGCTTATGGGTTATGGGCCATATTTACATTACAAATATAATCTAACACCCCCCTCAAGTTGGAGCATGCAAGTCACAAATGCCCAACTTGGGAAGGAAAGAATCAAACACATGCTTTCCAAGGGGCTTAGTGAAGATGTCACACTACCAAAATAAGTCATATCAGCGACGCAATTAGCGACGCTTAATCAAAACGTCGCTAAAATTGTGCAACTTAGCGACGTAAAAAGTTTACGTCGCAATATGTCACTATTAGCGACTATCAGCGACATATTGCGGCTACATTTTGTATAATAAAAATTTTCGTCGTAGAAAAGTCGGTGGACGTCGCTAAGATTTTATTATCAGCGACGATTAGCGACGTCAATGTAAGACGTCGCTAATTTTTTAGAATATAGCGACGTTTAGCGACGTCTTACTCTGACGTCGCTAATTTATTTCTAATATACCGATCTGGTTTTCCTTTCCCACCATTCCCACTCAAAAATTTCCCAAAAATATTTTATTCCCCCCCCCCACAAGCCGATGACCCCCTGTGCTACTTCGCCGCCCCCCTCCTCCTCCTCCACCGCTCCTCCGCCTCCACCGAGCTCCTCCTCCTACTCCTCCTTTTCCGACCGCTTGCCTTCATCACCGACCGCCCTCCTCCTTCTTTTCCTCCATTGTTGCGTGCTCCTCCTCCTCTCCGGGCTACTCCTCCACTGACCCCCTCCTCCTCAACCGCCTACACGCGCCGACCTCCTCCTCCTCTCGGCCATCCCCTTCCTTGGTCACCCCCAAAATCAGGTAAACCCTAACCATTTCTCTACTAGCCATTTGACATGGACACGACACAGACACGAACACATACACTGACACGACACAAACTTAATTCTGACAGAAAATAAAAATTTGATGTAAAACAAATAAGTAAAAAATTCTAATTAGTAAAAAAATTATTGGAAAATCGAGATCATTATTAAATAAAGTTATATGGTTTTACATTGTTTGGTGTCATTATTAAAAAAAATTACAAGTATGAGTATTAGCTATAGCTATATATATAGTGATGAGTATTAGCTATAGCTAAAAAAAATTACAAGTATGAGTATTGTTTGGTGTCATTGTTTGGTGTCATTATTCCTATAAGTATTAGCTATAGTTATATATATAGTGATGATCGGGATATGCATCTATGTAACATATAGTTATAGTATGAGTATCATTGATATAAAAATGGTGTAAGGGTAACCCCATAGGTATAGCCTATAGCAATGCATGCATTTATGGTAAATAGATAATTACAGGACTACATAGGTATAACATCATGGATAGACAACCATGGGTACCATATCCTGTATGCATATAGGGTATGGATTAAGAGGGTATGTCCATTGATGTTGGATTATACCTTAGGTAAGTGCCTCTAATAGAGTATCCTAGTATCCTTGGTATAGGATATTAAGGGTGTTAAGGTTTTAGGCATAGGCTAAATATAAATATGGGTAAAGGGCATAGTGTGGTATCATGATATGGTACCATAAAGGTATACTTAATATGGGTAATCTAGAGAGTAATGCATGTGTGTAGCATATGGTATGGCATGGTATAGGACATTAGAGAGTAAGTAAAGGGTAGATGGCTAAGGTAATTCCAAATAGTAGATATCTATAAATATAAATTAGATAGATACGTTTAACACACCGAATATCCTAGTATCCTAGTATCCTTGTAATAGAGTATCCTAGTATCCTTGTATCCTTGTTGTTTGTATCCTAGTATCCTCTAATAGAGTATCCTAGTATCCTTGTTATTTGTATACTTGTCTGACATGTTTCTCGTTATCACACATCTGTCTATTTTTACATTTTTACTTGTTCTCCCTATCACATATATTGTTCCTTATTTATCTGTTCTTCTATTTTGTACCTTGTCCCTTATAAATTGTTCATCAAGTGTCATATTAGAATTTACCGTTTCATAGCACTTGTCAACTAAGTTGGTGCTTGAGCTTACTCATGTTATTTGTATACTTGTCTGACGTCGCATAATGACGTCGCTAAGTTGAAAATATAGGGATTTGAGTTTTCATTCTCCCCCCATTATTTCGAAACCCCTCTTCGAAACCCCGACCACCGAAACCCCTCTCCCCCAGCCCTCGACGACTCCGGCCCTCGGCATTCCCCTCCCCCCTCGGCGACCCTCCCCCCTTGGCTCGGTGACCCTGCTCCCACCGCCGACCCCCTCGCCGACCCCGCGACCCCTCGCCGACCCGCTCCCCTCCGTCTCCAACTCCCCACCGACGACCCCCTCTGTTTTGCTGATACCCTCGTGTATCAGAGATGCATATCCTACCCTTAACTTAGACATTAGTCAATTCTTTACCTATGTTTCAGTTCAGTTATGTAACTAATGGATAGGCTAATGAACAATCCCTTTCTGAGTTTGGCCATTGCTAGTATCAGATGTTATGGTGACACTTGGTATCGGTGGTTAGATGTTGTTCAGTCCTAACTTGCTTTAGTAGTGTTTTGGCTCTATCCCAACTTCATTATGTTTCAATCCATTTTATATTAGGCACCCTAGATGGTAGCAGTCGACTGATACCCTAAAAACTTCAGTATCAGAGCCTTGAATGTTGGCATCAGATGGATTAACTTCACATTGTCCTTCATTCCCTGTACTATCAGACTAGATGTGGTTATGTCCCTATGTTGATTGGGATCATGAGCATACATTCAATCTTTCCTAGATTGTCCTGACCATTTTAAAGTAATGACTTTACTTGATGTTGTTCTATCCAATACACTTTTGGATCTAAATCCTTAATATATGTTGTTCAGTCATTTAGTTAGTATATGGGCTAATGTACAAATCTTTAGTTACTTACCTGTTCACATTGTGTATTGATCAATTTTTTGTACCAGTTATATTTCTCATTACCTTTAGTTCAGATTGGTATGTATGATATCCTCAAGATGTCCGATTCAACTTTGTGTCATTCGATTTAGATATCCAGACACCTACACTAGAGGTACCATAACACATAAACTATTTTATATCAGGGTAACATACTAGACTTATCTCAATATAACAATATTATTCCCTATGTGATAAAGAGGATAGATACATTCATATGCATGTGTTTCAACGATGTGCTTGTATCTATCTTACAGAATTATCCTCAAATGGATATGGAGCTGAATTACTATCTGCGAAATCGTTCGTAGATGTACAACCGTCATCCTGATGACATGTGCAGTGTGCGGAGTGAATTCATAGAGGGTGTACACCAGTTCCTGCAGTTTGCCAAGGCGTTCCTTAGTACATGGACGGTACCAAAATTAAGTGTCCGTGTGTGAGATGTCGCAACTTGAAATATCATCCAGAAGTGGATGTCACGTATCATTTATACTCGAAGGGTTTTACGCCGAATTACTATCAGTGGAGCGAGCACGGAGAACTTGTGCTTTAGCATCGGAGTACGAGCCTTATGTGGATGTCCACAATAACGCTCCTTACGACGATGGGTTGGTGAACATGGTTTTCGACGCGGCCGGGCCTAGTTTCGATCCGGATGATCATGATGCACCTGAGGAGGCACCGAACCCCGATGCTGTACAGTTCATGGAGTTGCTGGAGAATGCAAGGATGCCATTATATCCTGGTTGTGAGGATCATTCACCGTTGGAGGTGGTTACAAGATTGTTGAGCATCAAGTCCGATTTTAATATGTCGCAAGATTGCTACAACCGTCTTATGGAGTTGCTTATAGAAATATTGCCTGAGGGTGCGAAGTTGCCTAAAGACTTCTACCGGTCTAAGAGGATGGTTAGATCGCTTTAGATGGGATACGAAAAAATCGATGCATGTCGCAACGGGTGCATGTTGTACTACAAAGACGATAAGGATGAAGACGCCTGTAGATTTTGTGGTGTCGATCGCTACAAGGCATGTGGTAGAGGAAAGTCTGTCGGTGCCAGGAAGCCTACCTCTTCGATGCACTACTTGCCGTTGGCGCCGTGGTTGCAGTGGTTGTTTTTGATGAAGGAAACTGCAGAAAACATGAGTTGGCATAAGCGGAAACATACCGAAGGACGAGTAGTTCTAGGCCTGTTGAGAGTGCTCGCCCGTCTAGCATTCCTGCTGCTGATACGACGATGGAGACGGATGAGCAGATGGCGGAGGCTGTGCCGACGGCCGAGGCGGCGGCGCCGACGGCCGACCATCATCATGCAGATGATGCGTGCGCACCTCCGGAGGAGAGGAGGACGGAGATCTGGGCCGACGGTACAAAGTAGGTGTTTTGGTTTATAATTTTTTTTTTTCTGTTTTTATCATAAATTAACTTTTTTCATGAATATAATATGTTTGTATAGATATCGTCCCCCAGAGGTACAGAGACGTCTAGGCCATATGCTGAGGCATAATTATGGTGGTGCTTGGATTAACTACTCTGATGCTCCGGACGAGAGGAAGGCCTTCTGGTTTGCGCACTTCAAGGTTAAAATATATTTGCTTTTAACATGAATCATATAATTTTTGCATATTATATATAACTAATAAATATTTGAGTAGAAGTAGGAACATACGAGGCTATTACGGTGCCATCTCTGGTTGCATCACGAACAAAATACAAATCCACCTCAATATGCTTACTGCGCTTATGAAATACCGGATTCTGAGCCAGGTGCAGGGCTGACTGACTGTCACAAGACACCGACATAGCAGACTCCTGACGAACGCCAAACACACCAATAACTCCTTCAACCATTTCAACTCACAAACAAGCGCAGCAATAGATCTGTATTCAGCTTCAGCGAAAGATCGGGAAACAGTCGGTTGCTTCTTGGTCTTCCAAGAAATAGGAGAGTCCCCCAGAAATACCAACCAGCCCGTAACAGAGCGGCGAGTCAAGGGACAACTTTTCCAGTCGGAATCACACCAACCAGAAAGACGGAGATCACAATCAGCTTTCAAAAGAATACCCTGTCCCGGTGCATGTTTGAGATATCTGACAACTTTCAAAGCAGCATGCCAATGTTCTTGTCGAGGCTCCTGTAAGAATTGAGACAAGATATGCACAGCATAGGCTAAATCAGGGCGAGCAACCAGCCTTCGATAAGGCTCTGCATCTGCCATCTTTGGACTAGTCGATTCTGCCAGCTAGTGATTGGGCTCCATGGGAAAGCCAGCAGGTCGAGACCCCATCAAGCCGCATTCTGAAATGATGTCCAAAGCATACTTTCTTTAACACAAGAAAATGCCTTCTACACTCCGAGCCACCTCAATGCCAAGAAAGTACTTCAACACACCAAGGTCCTTCATGTGAAAGCAAGAACTCAGGTACTTTTTGAAAGCATCTAAAGCACCTGAGTCATTACCAGACACAATCATATCATCCACGTAGATCAAAACATGCAACTCTACCTTCCCTTTAAAAAAGAGAGAAAAGGGAATAATCGGAATGAGATTGAATAAATCCATAGGATATCAGGGAAGCAGCAAGCTTAGCAAACCAACAACGTGGTGCCTGTTTCAATCCATATAGAGACTTACGCAGGCGACACACTTTGTTAGGTTCACTATGCGAAAAACCTGGCGGCAACTTTATATACACTTCTTCTGTCAGATCTCCATGAAAAAAAGTATTGTGCACATCCATCTGGTGTAAAGTCCAGCCTCTTACAGCTGCAACAGCCAAAAATGTCCGAACTGTAGGCATCTTAGTTACTGGGGCAAATGTCTCTGAATAATCGATCCCCTCAACCTGATGATTACCGAACACAACCAGCCGTGCCTTTAAGCGCTCAACACTGCCGTCAGATTTGTACTTTATTTTGTACACCTATCTACTTCCCAGTGCTTTCTTCCCAGAAGGCAAATCGACAAGACTCCATGTCCCATTATCTTCCAGAGCCTGTATTTCAGTTTGCATAGCCGTGCGCCAGCCCGAATCTCGCGAGGCCTGGCGATATGAAGTAGGCTCAACACCTGCAGTGATAGCTGCAAGAAAATCTCTGTGTCCAGCAGTAAATATGTCATAACTTAGAAATTGTGTTAGAGGATACGAAGTACCTGAGGAAGTGACGGGAACAGATGAACTGTGGTGAAGGGGGGACTTTTACTTCTAACAGCATTCGTCACAAAATTCTGTAATCGCACTGGCTGTGATTTCTTTCGTATTTCTCTTCCCAATACTACCTCGTCGGGCACCTCTGGCAACACTGTATCCCCTGTATCATTAGTAGTATCCGTATTACCTCCAGCGGACTCTCCTGTCAATACTTCTGCATCTACCTGTGCATCCTGGCCACTCGGTGCCGAGCCACCAGCAACCACTCCGGCCTCAGCAACCGTAGTCGGCACCATCCCAAAAGCCTCTATATTATCTCCTGGCACCTCAACAGATGTATGACGTGTCGCAGAACACATCTCGCTAGCAGAGTCACACCCAGGAAATTCTTTTTCATAAAAAGTAACATCACGGGACACAAAAAATTCACCAGTCTCCAAATCATACAGTTTACATCCCTTTTTATCAAGTGGATACCCAACAAAGATATATTTTCTGCTCCTGATAGCAAATTTATCATGTCGGGATTTCAAATCATACGCATAGCACAGACAACCAAAAATACGTAGATGATCATACGAAGGAGCCGAGCCATATAAAACTTCATAAGGAGACTTAAAATACAAGATACTAGAAGGGGTTATATTTATCAAATAACATGCAGCCAGAACACATTCCCCCCAAAAATCTACGGAAAGAGAACCCTGAAATCGCAATGCCCTGGCTACATTTAAAATATATCGATGTTTTCTTTCCATCCTTCCATTCTGTTGAGGTGTCCCAACACAGGATGTTTGGAACAATATACCTTGAGATGAAAAATAATCTCGTAAACAATTAAATTCAGTGCCATTGTCACTACGCACATGACGTATATCAGCCCCAAACTGACGCTTCACCATAGCAATGAATTTAAGAAACATAGAGTAAACAACACACTTATCCGTCAACAAAATAACCCAAACAACTCTAGAAAAATCATCCACCAAAGTCAAAAAATATCGTGCCCCATTAGATGACGGAACACGATATGGTCCCTACAGATCACAGTGTATAAGTTCAAAGCATCTCAAAGCACGACTACTACTATCAGGAAAGGCATCACGAGTCTGTTTAGCTTGATGACAAATATCACAAGCCTTATGAGAAAACACACTACTACCAGAGATAAAAGGTAAAGTCTGTATTACTTTATCTGAGGGATGTCCCAGTCTACTATGCCAAACCTCAGAATTATTCTCTTTGCATGCCAGGATCACCGAAGCCAAAGAAGCTGGAACCTCCCCCAAGAAGTAAAGTCCACCCCTTTGTTCACCTGCTCCAATCACCATCCTCGTACTTCGGTCCTGAACAAAACACAAATCAGGAGTAAATAACATATCACAATTTCTGGCACCAATCAATTGGGAGACAGAGATCAAATTGCAAGTCAATGTCGGAACATAGAGAACATCCGTCAACACCAACGAAGCAGTCAAAAATACTTTGCCTCTCATAACAGCCTTAATAGTGCTTCCATCAGGCAAAATCACAGGACAGACAGTATAGTGCCCCGCTTCTCGCGGTCCACTATGTGATACCAACGGCTTACTGACTCAGTCTTGAACTGAGTATTTGGGGAAAACCTTACCGGTATCGATTGATCACGGATGAAATGCAATGAACCTTTCCAATTGATGGATTGACTTCTATTGAAATGAATCCAAGAGTTTTGTTGGATGTTTTCTTTCGCTGCTTGGTTTTGATGAATGCGTTTTCGTGTTGGTTTTCGATGATTAGTTTTCATTGTTCGCTTTCATCGCATTTCGCATTCATTCCGAATCTTGAGAGAAAGAGACGAAGTATGCTAATCAACTGTTGGTTCCAATGTAGGCCGCGTGAATTGTTCGTGAACGGTGCGTGAAGTCCCTCCTTCTCTCGATTTAAGATTTATCTCGGTGAGTTGCTCTAACCGGGCTTGCATTTATTTGTACGCCCTAATAAAAATGATCTCTAGTCCACTCTGTTGCCTTGTCCTTGTGATCAACGATACCTCAATAACAAAAGATAAAGAGAACATAATGAATTGAATCATATGCTGGATTATATGTTGCCACTCCATCTGTTGCCTATGAATATGCTTCAAATGTTTAGATGTGTACAGACGAACTTGTATGCATTGCCACAGTAAGAGAATTATCCCAAAGCTAGGAGCTATAAGCTCTGTCATTGTTCCAAAGCAAAGCATAGATACATGTGTTGCCTAACAGTAGCCTTACAAAGTATGCATAGGTCCTGGACAACTTGTATACAAGGAAACTAGATCTCTCGAGCGGTTCTGGAGGCACCTGGAATTGCTCGGCCTGGGGGAGATTGTCTAGACACTACGAGGTGCAAGGGCCTCGGGTGTTGAATCAATGTCCAAATAGTGACGAGCTGAACCCATGTGTCACAGCGGCTAAACGCGGAAAACGACCCGTAGACCAACATGTAGTTAGGTACATTTATGAAATCAGAGTGCATTGCAACCTAACAAAAGATACAGAATTCAAACAGTATGCTTTTACATCATATGCAAATTACGCTAACATGTCTTGTGCAGGGATGACTGTCAGCGTTGGTAAGTTGGTTATGATTATTCTACTGTCATTGTTTCTTATGAATTGTTAAAAAGAACCTAGACAAGTAGAAAAAGCACTAATAAATATGTAGCTTCACATGTTGAATTAGTGCAGATATTTGTGAGTTTCGGCGAAGAGCCGCTCGCCAGTACATGATGTGTGCTGACCCACGTTGTGGGCATCCTTTTCAGAAAGCAAAAAGAGACAGGAGGATTTCAAGTGAGGCACCGAAGCTCGTCTAGCCCAGTAGAGCTGTGGACTGCCTCGAAGCTACTTTTTATTTCAGTCAATTGCAAGTTTCTAGATTTTATTTCCTTTAAAGGTGTCTTTCAATTCCAGCTTATAATAAAGGGATATCATGTATGGGCATTGTGGCTAATTTTAAAAGAGTGTTTCAAGGAGAGTCATGTAGCCAAATTATAAGGCAAATCTGAGTTCGCAAAGCTTTGTACTTGTATTCCTATCAAGCTATCAATATTTCAAATCTCTGTGTCCAATATTTGGTTTTCTGCAATGAATGGGTGCGTGCGTGTGTTTTGCTTAACTAATGGGTGCGTGCGTGTGTGTTTTGCTTGACTAGTTATTTTGTGCATGTACATGGCCTTGTGCAAGCGTAACTTAGGCTTGCACGGCATTACGCCTTAGCGAGGACGATCGATCCCGCAGGGATCTAGGCAAGACGGACGACCCTAGCGGGATCGGGGCGTGACAAAGTGGTATCAGAGCACGGCTTTACGTCCTTGGCCTCTTACAAATATCGTTTTCGAAAAAAAGTATATAAAGTATTTTGATGGCTTTCAAAAGAGTCCCGATTTTGAGTTATGAAAACCAATGCCCCATACAATAAGTCCATAATATTTTATGAGACTGACAAAAGTTATACTCTTTTGTAGAGAAATGGCCCCTACTCGACCAGCTTCCTCGACAGATCCTATAGAACGGATCATGACATTGTTGGAACTGCAAAGGCAGTACAATGAGGAACGAAATCAAATACAACAGTCCCAAATAGAGGCCCAACAGAAACAGTTGGAGTCCTTGACTCAAATTGTCACGGCGCTTGCGGCAAATCGAGGTACCACCGCAGCGACTAAACCAACGGAAACGCCCGAGATTGAGCCCATGGAGGGTGACGAGCCCCAGCCAGCGCAAAGGCACACTTCCTTTAAGCCAAAGGACTTCTTAGACGCGAAACCTCCAGAATTTGAAGGCAGGACGTCACCCGATAAGGTGATGGACTGGATTGATAAAATGGAGAGTCTGTTCGCGTTCGTAGGAGTTCCAAGTAGCAAAAAGGTAGTTTGTGCCGTTCTGCTCCTACAGCTGCGGGCAAAGGATTGGTAGAAGGCGAAGAAGCTGGCGCTTCTCGCAACGGCTAGGAATGGAAAGATTTCATGGGCCTTGTTCAAAAAGGCATTTCTGGATCAATATATGCCTCCAGCCATGAGCAAGAAGATGGAGGATGACTTCATCACACTGAAACAAGGAGATATGTCCGTGGAGGACTATGAGTCTGAATTTGCCAAGTTAGTAAATTTTGCTGCTGCGATGCTACCCACCGAACAGACTCGCATAAATCGATTCGTTGGAGGTCTGAATGATGACATTCAACTAAGTGTGCTGAATCGAGAATGTGGGTCATATTCTCAGGCCTTTGAGGCGGCGCTACAGGTGGAACAGTTCCAGCAGAAGAAGGCGTCAGCAAAGACGCAGTACAGTCGCAATCAACCCGCCAAAAGATACCACGACGGCAAGAAAAAAACAGAGAGAGATAACCGCAACACAGTAGAGTGCGAATACTGTGGCCGTCTGGGCCACACCATAGATAATTGTCGCACGAAGGCATTTGAATGCAGCTACTGCGGCATGAAGGGCCACACAAAGGAAGCATGTCGTTCCTTGAACAAAGCTTGTTTCGGTTGTGGCCAGCAAGGTCACGCCATCCGAAATTGTCCAAAGAGAAATTGACACAGAGATAATACGGAGGAGCGTGGGCAGCTGCCAGGCCCACCGCCGCTCCGAGATAATCCGCACAATCAGCAGTTGCGGAATGCCAACACCACGACGAACGCGTGCGTCTACAATCTCTCCACCTTACTTGATCCCGAAAGTGGAGGTGAGTTTGCATCTTAAGTTTTAAGGACAAAACTTTTTTCTCAGTGGGTTATTATGTAGTGTCCCGCTTCTCGCGGTCCACTATGTGATACCTACGGCTTGCTGACTCAGTCTTGTACTGAGTATTTGGGGAAAACCTTGCCGGTATCGATTGATCACGGATGAAATGCAATAAACCTTTCCAATTGATGGATTGACTTCTATTGAAATGAATCCAAGAGTTTTGTTGGATGTTTTCTTTCGTTGCTTGGTTTTGATGAATGCGTTTTCGTGTTGGTTTTCGATGATTGATTTTCATTGTTCGCTTTCATCGTATTTCGCATTCATTCCGAATCTTGAGAGAAAGAGACGAAGTATGCTAATCAACTGTTGGTGCCAATGTAGGCCGCATGAATTGTTCGTGAACGGCGCGTAAAGTCCCTCCTTCTCTCGATTTAAGATTCATCTCGGTGAGTTGCTCTAACCGGGCTTGTATTTATTTGTACGCCCTAATAAAAATGATCTCTAGTCCACTCTGTTGCCTTGTCCCTGTGATCAACGATACCTCAATAACAAAAGATAAAGAGAAGATAATGAATTGAATCATATACTGGATTATATGTTGCCACTCCATCTGTTGCCTATGAATATGCTTCAAATGTTTAGATGTGTACAGACGAACTTGTATGCATTGCCACAGTAAGAGAATTATCCCAAAGCTAGGAGCTATAACTCTGTCATTGTTCCAAAGGAAAGCATAGATACATGTGTTGCCTAACAGTAGCCTTATAAAGTATGCATAGGTCCTGGACAACTTGTATATAAGGAAACTAGATCTCTCGAGCGGTTCTGGGGGCACCTGGAATTGCTCGGCCTGGGAGAGATTGTCTAGACACTACGAGGTGCAAGGGCCTCGGGTGTTGAATCAATGTCCAAATAGTGACGAGCTGAACCCATGTGTCACAGCGGCTAAACGCGGGAAACGACCCGTGGACCAACATGTAGTTAGGTGCATTTATGAAATCAGAGTGCATTGCAACCTAACAAAAGATGCAGAATTCAAATAGTATGCTTTTACATCATATGCAAATTGTGCTAACCTGTCTTGTGCAGGGATGACTGTCAGCGTTGGTAAGTTGGTTATGATTATTCTACTGTCATTGTTTCTTATGAATTGTTAAAAAGAACCTAGACAAGTAGAAAGAGCACTAGTAAATATGTAGCTTCACATGTTGAATTAGTGCAGATATTTGTGAGTTTCGACGAAGAGCCGCTCGCCAGTACATGATGTGTGCTGACCCACGTTGTGGGCATCCTTTTCAGAAAGCAAAAGGAGACAGGAGGATTTCAAGTGAGGCACCGAAGCTCGTCTAGCCCAGTAGAGCTGTGGACTGCCTCGAAGCTACTTTTTGTTTCAGTCAATTGCAAGTTTCCAGATTTCATTTCCTTTAAAGGTGTCTTTCAATTCCAGCTTGTAATAAAGGGATATCATGTATGGACATTGTGGCTAATTTCAAAAGAGTGTTTCAAGAAGAGTCATGTAGCCAAATTATAAGACAAATCTGAGTTCGTAAAGCTTTGTACTTGTATTCCTATCAAGCTATCAATAAAAGAAGTATTTCCATTTCAAATCTCTGTGTCCAATATTTAGTTTTCTGCAATGAATGGGTGCGTGCGTGTGTTTTGCTTAACTAATGGGTGCGTGCCTGTGTATTTTGCTTGACTAGTTATTTTGTGCAGGTACATGGCCTTGTGCAAGCGCAACTTAGGCTTGTACGGCATCACGCCTTAGCGAGGACGATCGATCCCGCAGGGATCCAGGCAAGACGGATGACCCTAGCGGGATCGGGGGATGACAGACAGGACCCTCAAAGCAATCAACTAAACAGTCACGAGAGCCTGTCGCATGAAGAGTAGCCCCAGTATCGAATATCCAAGGGACAGAAGAATTCTTACCCATCAGACGATCCGTTTTTGAAGAACCAGGGTTGGAAGAATTATCGTTACCCAGCAAGCTCATCAGTTTTTGCCATTGTTCACCTGAGGGTGGTGAAGGATACCCTCCATGCATCATATCCGCCGAACTCCCAGCAAGACCAACAGGGACACCATGACCAGCAGCGGTGACATGATGAACAACCCCTGCGCCACCAGCACCCCGTCCCCCATCACTTCGCTGCGGTGGCGGAGTAGGGTAGTCTGCTCCTGATGGGTTGTTAGGAACCCCTGGATCAGTGTGAGCAGCTGGGTCCCGTCGAGTGTGACGGATGCCTGGGTGGGTATAGTGATAGGGGGTGGTAGAAGTATCGGGGCCTGCTGGGACTGGAATGTGGAAGGTGGTATCTGGGTCTGTGGATCTGTGGAGTGGGGGAATGTGGTAGGTGGAGGTGTATCAGTCAACGGGTCAGCTGACTGGATAAGGAGGGCCCCATTCTCGGGGGTAACATACTGGGATGAACGAGTAAGCACCATCTAAATTACACATAAAAAGACTTATAAGGACATTTAAAGTAAGTAATCATATGCAAGAAAATCTAATTATAATAGCAAACATGTGATGTATTTCCTATGTTGCAATCCTAGTATTCCTCTAGGTGTTCTAAGCGTCTCTCCTAATGTTGTCTAATTACCTTAAGTTCCTAATTGCAGGCATGCTTGGTACAATAACGTAACCAAACAGTTTAGTCAGGACCTGCATGGGGGCACCACTAAAACATGTCACGACCCGCTACCCAAATTGTTGGGCCAGGCCGAGTCATGCCCAGCCTACGCTGAGATAAAACGTAGTAAGTTGTTCTAAAGACAACAGGATAAGACTAAAATGTGCTAACAGTTCTATAAGTGAAGAAGAATCATAAATGCTCCAAACACAAAAGTCGTCGTATATAGTGAAATGTCCAAGTACAAGTGAACTGTAAAGTAAAACTGGATACATGTCCAGTTACAGAAAGATATAGTCTAATACATGTCTACTCTCAAAAGTCTAAGTAAACAAAAGACAACTAGGCGAGGTTCCCCGCAGGAACATCCTCGTAAAGCAGAGCCGGGTCCTCGGCAGTAACCCCATAATAGGTGTCGCAGAGTAACTCCTCCTCAGTAAGGACACCTACAACGTTATCCTGTCAGGACGGAAGCAAGTACTGAATCTAGCAAACTAGCATATGAAACATGAAAATGAACATGTGAGGAATAACTGGAAAGCATGGCATCACATAGTCTATCATGGCAAGGACACATATGTCATAGAGACAGATGTATATGTAATATTTAAAACTGTAGCAGGTACGTGATCGGTCAATAGATGTACAATGTACTGAGGCACAATGTAAATAAAATGTACATACGTACAAGTGAAAACAAGCGATAGATGTACATACGTACAAATACAGCTGGTGCGCCTACGACAAGGTATACATAAAATGTTAACCTTGCTCGGTACGTACGTACGAGTAAGGGGGCATGACCACGTATGCTACTAACAGTTTTCCCATAACCCATATTCTAATCATGTGAGAGATACAATCAAGACTGTTCTAAGCATGGTAGCAACTAAAAGTACAACATGTAGAGATCTAACTTGCTACCCCAAGGATCAGCATTTAACATGGTGGGGTTTGCAGTTCATTTTATGTGACAATATGTAAAGTTCGTAGAAAGTACTTGCCTCTAGCAAAGCAAAACAAAACAAGCTGTGATAACAATGCTATGGATGTCTGGTAGCTCGTCACTGTAGAAGTAAATACAACAACTTAGTTTTATACTAAGCTAAAACACTAGGACACTAATTGGTGAAACACGACTTGTGATTGGGCACCCAGCCAAAATAATGACTTTGGCATAGGAGACCAATGTGGGGTGACACACTATGCTAACTAACTTTCTAGGGTCTTTACACTAGTGAGGGATGGGGTTCAACACGACTAAAACTCCAAATAACACAAAAAGCTACAAGTCGTATTTAATCAATAAATAAATCAAAAGACCATTGTGTTATAACAATTTTAGAGATAGACAAAAAGCCTAGTTTTTCTTAAAGTAAAGTACCAAAGTGATCCTTGTTAATCATAGAAATTTATTATAATTTTTCTGGAATTTATTAACCAGTACAAATATTTTATAAAAATCAGTTTTCCTAAGTATACAGAAAATGAGTTTTGGTTTCATATGCCAAACTAGTGGCAAAACAGTAAATTAAATACTACACAAATTATACTAAATTAGCTAACTTAACATAGTATCTAAAAACTATTTTTCCATAATTTTAGCAGTACTTTAAGTATTTTTAGAAAATCAAAAACAGCATTGCACACAATAATTAATTATCTGCGTATTTTGTCCATGTATATAATTTGAACCAAAGTTCAAATACAGGACCCAAGGCCATGAATCAAGTCCAATATGACTTGTACAGGTCTTGAATGAGTGAAAACACATTTGAGCCCAAATACCCATGCTAGACCTGGACACCAAATGGTTGCAGTAATTTAAATACAATAAAAATACAATTTGGTAATAGTCAAACTAAATATTATTATTTTAATAAGGTAAAGTTTTACATAGTAACTATAAAAGTATGAATATTATCTTATAAAGATAATTTATACTAAGCTAAGTAAAATACATACATAAAATAGTGTATATATATATATATATATATATATATATATATATATATATATATATATATATATATATATATATATATATATATATATATATATATATATATATATATGAAAATATATATACACAAATATAGGGATGTTTACATATTGGATATATATATATATATATAAAAATTACATATATGTATATATATATATATATATATATATATATATATATATATATATATATATATATATATATATATATATATATATATATATATATATAGATATATATATATATAAGAAAATACTTATCTATATATAACATATATATATATATACAAAATTAATGTATACATATATATATAATAGTATATATATAATAATATATATACATAAGGAAATATATATACATAAATATATATGTATACATAATACATATATATATATATATATATATATATATATATATATATATATATATATATATATATATATATATATATATATATATATATAAAATATATATATATATATATATATATATATATATATATATATATATATATATATATATATATATATATATATATATACATACATAAAATAATGAAGTATACATATGTATATATAAAAACAGTAAATATATATATACAAAATTATAGTATATATAGAATAATACATATATATATATACAAATATATGTATATACATATATATATAAATATATATATAATAAAAAAGAAAAAGAAAAAGGAAAAGGAAAAGAAAAGGGAAAGGAAAGTCAGCCAGGGGGCTCGAACCCAGGCCAGAGAAGCGCGGGGGGGGGGGGGGGGGGAGGGGGGGTTTTAGGTTAGGATGGGCTGGCCAGGGGGTCAGCCCATCAGTTGTGTTAGAGTAAGGGTTGTGTTTATTTTATTTAGGTTCGAATTAATTAACATAAAAAAAAATATAAAAACCATCCTGTGTCTTGACAGTTAAGGACACAGGTATCAGCGTGTCCTCGCTTAGCACGACACGTACGAAGCGACTTGGCCGTGTCCAAGCTAACCCTAGTATTGCCCGTGTCCTGGCGAGTCTCATATGTGAAGACGAGACTCGCACGACACGCAACGAAGCTGACACTTACGTGTCCGATCAACTCAGGGTGAATCGAAGGTCGGGGACGGCGGAGGAGACGTCGGGGTCGGGGCGCTCCGGTGGCGCTGGGGTCGCCTCGTCACCGCGCGTCGACTGATGGTGGTTGGGGGCGGTAGAAGTCGACGGTGGGGCTGGGCGGAGCTCGTCGGAGTAGGGTTAGGGTTTGTGGGTTCGTCGGGGAAGAGGGGTCGTCGGTGGCTGTGGTGAGAGTTTAGGGTTAGGGTTTAGGTCAGGGGAGAGATGGGGAGTTTTATAGAGGGTTTTTGTGGCAGTCGGGCAGCCGGGAAAGGCGGGGGCAGGGCGGTGAGTCGGTCGGGGCAGGGGAGTAGGTAGGCAGAGGAGAGAGAGAGTGTCGTGTGTGAGAGGGGGGGTTGGTAGATTTGCAATAGGGCCCTTAGGAAATAGGATTTTGCATAATAGAATTATTAGTGAGAATATGCAAAATAGAATTTGCATTTCCTAATTAAAAATATTTCCTTAATTACAAACTGATATAAAAACAAATCTAAAAATTGCAGAACCTATTTAATTAATTCCAAATAATTTGCAAAGTGATATTTTTATATTTAAAACTCATTTAGAAAATATAGAAAAATTCCTAAAAATCCCAATAATTACTTTAAGGCTAAAAATTAACATTTAAAAATTAATTGGCACTAATAAAACTAAAATTGAAAAACAGGGCTTACAAGTCTTCCCTCCTTGAAAAATTTCGTCCCCAAAATTCACAAGGATTGAAGACCCAACAATATTCTAACATAGCAAGCAATGCAACAAAATGACTAAGGCTGCGATCGAAACTAACCTCTAGGGTATCAAGCGGGAACGGGTGGTTCCCTCGCAGCGGTTGGATCGAACAAGTAAGGGTATCTCTCCCTCATGTCCGACTCTCTCTCCCAAGTAGATTCACCTGGGAAGTGACAGCTCCAAGCTACTCGTACTAGGGGTATAACCTTGTTCCTCAGCCTCTTCTCTCTCCTGTCTAATATCTCCACTGGCTGCTCAGAAACTGTAAGGCTCGGTCCGACCTCCAACTCTGAGTGATCTAGCACATGACTGGGGTCTGGAACATATCTCCTCAGCTGAGATACGTGAAAGACATCGTGAACTCCTGCTAGATTGGATGGAAGTGCAACCCTGTAAGCTACCTCTCCGATCCTGCCAAGTATCTCGAACGGCCCGATGTATCTGGGGCTCAGCTTCCCTCCTCGTCCGAACCGGATCGTCCCTCTAGTAGGTAATATCTTCACTAGCACCATATCACCATCTGCGAACTCCATCGGTCTGCGACTAGCATCAGCCCAGTGTTTCTGCCTGTCCTGAGCTACTCTGAGCCTGTCTCTAATCATCCCGACTTTCTCTGCTGCATCCGTGATCATCTCTGGCCCAAGCATAACTCTGTCTCCGACATCATCCCAAAAGAGCGGTGTGCGGCATCGTCGTCCATATAGCGCCTCGAAAGGAGACATACCAATACTGGCCTGGTAGCTGTTGTTGTATGAAAACTCTACCAAGTGCAGATGGCTCTCCCATGATCCTCCGAAGTCCAGCACGCAGGTCCTCAGCATATCCTCCAGTGTCTGTACCGTCCTTTCGAACTGCCCATCTGTCTGCAGGTGGTACGCCGTACTGAACTTGAGCCTACTGCCCAACTCCTCCTGCAAGCTCCTCCAGTAGTGGGATGTAAATCTGCTGTCTCTGTCTGACACGATGCTCACCGGTACTCCGTGTAGGCGAACTATCTGCTGCATGTATAGCTCCGCCAACTTCTCGGTAGAAAGCCCCACCTTGAAGGGTATGAAGTGCGCACACTTCGTCAGCCTGTCCACGATGACCCAGATGGCATCCTTCCCTCCTTGGGAACGAGGAAGCCCTGAAACGAAGTCCATCGTAATATGTTCCCACTTCCACTCGGGAATGGGTAACGGCTGCAACAAACCAGCTGGCCTCTGGCGCTCCGCCTTGACTTGCTGGCAAACTAGACATCTCGAGATAAAACGCAATACATCCCTCTTCATCCCGTGCCACCAAAGACGTTCCCGCAAGTCACGGTACATCTTGTTAGCACCAGGGTGAATAGAATATCTCGATCGGTGCGCCTTCTGCAAGACTGTCTCTACCAGCTCTCCCTTCGGTACGCACAATCGGCTGCCATGCCTCAGGGATCCATCCTCTGCTATAGTGAAGTCATCCAGCAATCCAGCTAATACCTGGGATCGAAGTCTGCGAAGGCTCTCATCTGTAGACTGTGCCTCCCGGATCTGCTCCATCAAACCTGACTGAATGTCAAGCGCCATCATCTGTATCACCGATCCTGGCCGAACTAGCTCGATACCGAGCTTCTCCAGATCCTCCCGCAAATGCCGATCAATCACCAGGTACCATGCCATCGGATGCCTGCTCAGCGTATCCGCCACCACATTTGCCTTCCCGGGGTGATACTGTAAATCGATGTCGAAGTCCTTCATCAACTCCAACCATCGTCTTTGCCTCATGTTCAGCTCTTTCTGCGTGAACACATACTTCAAGCTTTTGTGGTCAGTAAAGATTTCCACACGCTCTCCGTATAAGTAATATTTCCATAACTTGAGTGCAAAGATCACCGCAGCTAACTCTAGGTCATGGGTAGGATAATTCCTCTCATGAGTCCGCAATTGCCTAGATGCATAAGCAATTACTTTCCCATGCTGCTGTAGGACACATCCTAGCCCTTTCCCAGAAGCATCGCTGTATATGGTGAAACCTCCAGAACCTGAAGGTAAAGTCAGAACTGGAGCGGTCGTCAGTCTTCTCTTCAGCTCCTCAAATGCTGTCTGGCAGTCCTCTGACCAAATGTACTCTGCGTCCTTCCGCGTCAGCTTCGTCATGGGTTCAGCTATCCTAGCAAAGTCCTGGACAAACTTTCTATAATAGCCTGCTAAACCCAGAAAACTTCTGATCTCTGAAACTGACGTCGGAGCCTTCCACGTCTCAACTGCAACAATCTTCTTGGGATCCACCGAGATTCCATCTCCAGTGACTACATGGCCGAGAAACTCCACTCGGTCTAAAAAGAACTCGCACTTCGGCAATTTGGCAAACAATCTCTCCTGCCTCAGAATCTCCAAAACTATCCGCAAGTGCTCTGTATGCTCCTCTGGCGTCTTCGAGTATATCAGGATGTCGTCGATAAACACTACGACGAACTTATCCAGATACTGGTGAAATGTCTTATTCATCAAGTTCATAAAGACAGCTGGCACATTTGTGAGACCAAATGGCATCACCAGAAACTCGTACTGCCCGTACTTCGTGTTGAACGTCGTCTTCTGGATGTCTGCTGGCCTAACCTTCACCTGGTGTACCCGGATCTCAAGTCTATCCTGGAAAACACCTTCGCCCCGCTCAACTGGTCGAACAAATCATCTATCCTGGGCAGAGGATATTTGTTTTTGATGGTGATGGCATTCAAGGCCCGGTAATCAATACACAACCGGACTGTACCATCCTTCTTAGGCACAAAGAGCACTGGTGCTCCCCATGGAGAAGTACTGGATCGAATGAAACCCTTTTTCAACAGGTCATCAATCTGCTCTTTCATCTCTATGGCCTCCTTGGGATTCACTCTATAGCAAGCCCGGGATACTGGTGATGAACCCGGCACTAAATCTATAGTGAACTCCACATCTCTGTCAGGCGGAAGTCCTGGAAGATCCTCTGGGAATACATCCATAAACTCCCTAACGATAGGGTGTGGCGGTACTGCGTCCCCGACTGTCGCACAACAGTTCGGCTCTAGGCTGATCTCCGGCCCTGTCCTCCTGACACTGAATGGTGCTGTGCCTGGGGGACTGAACAAAATACTACCCTCATGGCAATCTATAGATGCATGGGCATAGCTAAGCCAGTCCATCCCCAATATGATATCATAACCGGGGAGTGGCATCACAAAGAATCTCCCCTCGAACTCTCTCCTGGCTATCATAATAGAGCACCTATAGCTAGCTCTAATAGGCACTGGTCCTCCTCCCGTCATTACTCTACTAATCTCCGTAGTAGGTGTAGATACTAAGTGATGTTCTTGCATAAACTCTAATGATAGGAAGCTATGAGATGCACCAGAATCAAACAAACATAGAGCTAGAAAAGTATGCAAATAAATATGACCTGTAATGACGTCAGCTAGGTAATCTGGCTCCGAAACCTGCTCCGGCTCCGGCTCAAGGGCTAGGCTATAAACCTTTCCCTGAGGTCCCTTCTGCTGCTGCAGATGCTGCCCGAACCTCTGCTGCTGAGTCGGAAGCGGTCCTCTCGGTCCCTTGGCTACTGGGCATTCCCGTATCATGTGGGTGGCAGACCCACAAACTAAGTACTGCTTCAGCCTCTTCCTGCAGATGGAGTACTCGTGCCCTGGTCTTCCGCAGAAAGAACATATAGCTCCCTTCTGCTGCTGCGGCCGGGGTCCCGGGGCTCTAACTGGCGGGGTCTGATGATGTGATGTAGGAGGACGGTAAGTCTGCTGGGATGGCGTCGGTGCTCTCTGCTGGAAAGTCTGACGCTTGGACGGTCCCTCATGATGTACAGAAGCCGGCCTCTTGCATGACAGAAGACGCTCCTCGATGCTCTGGGCTAACTCTAGGCTCTGGTAGTAGTCAGTCGTTCCGTTCGCCACTATAAGAATGCCAATGTCTGGAACTAGACCATAGCAAAACCTACGGGTCATCTCCTCTGGATCAGCAACCAGACTAGGAACGAAACGGCTCAGGCGACTAAACTCTGCCGCATACTCGTCAACAGAACGGTTTCCCTGCTGGATGTTCTGGAATCGTAGCCCCATGGCTACTCTAGCAGTGGTCGAGAAGAACTTCTTCTTGAACTGGGTCTTGAACTGGTCCCAAGTGGCTCTACCTCTCGCGAACAACGGCTCATTCCTGAACCAGACTCCGGCTAAGTCTATCAGCAGAAATCCTGCTGCCTCGACCTGAAGGTCATCCGGCATCCTAACTCCCAGAAGCTTCCTCTCTACCGAATCTAGCCAGTCATCAGCTACTACTATGCCCTCAGTCCCTGAGAACTCCTTGGGATTCAGACCCATGAAGTCCTTGATCGTCCCCGCTCTCTGCCGTGGCTCTACATGTGGTGGGACCACGGGACGTCCCTCAGAACGCTCCATGCTCTGGCAGAGTAGGGTAGTCTGCTCCTGATGGGTTGTTAGGAACCCCTGGATCAGTGTGAGCAGCTGGGTCCCGTCGAGTGTGACGGAAGCCTGGGTGGGTATAGTGATAGGGGGTGGTGGAAGTATCGGGGCCTGCTGGGACTGGAATGTGGAAGGTGGTATCTGGGTCTGTGGATCTGTGGAGTGGGGGAATGTGGTAGGTGGAGGTGTATCAGTCAACGGGTCAGCTGACTGGATAAGGAGGGCCCCATTCTCGGGGGTAACATACTGGGATGAACGAGTAAGCACCATCTAAATTACACATAAAAAGACTTATAAGGACATTTAAAGTAAGTAATCATATGCAAGAAA